>NC_051167.1:221144405-221531325 GCF_013339725.1 Rhipicephalus microplus | reverse complement strand
CTGCGGGTCTGTCGCGTTGCCAATGAAAAATCTTCGCGTATTGAAAACGTAGTGCCTTTCAGATTTCGGGCACGCGACAAGATTTGGTCCTTATCTTTGACAAAAGTAAGTTTGGCAATGATTGGTCGACACTTTTCTTTATCATGTTTACCCAATCTATGAACCCTTTCAAACTGAGTACCAGTGAGTGTAAGCTGCAATTTTTCAGAACAAAACTTAATATTTTCTATAATAATATATATGAAGGTATGGGATATGGCACAACGGGAGCGTTGTCAACAAGGATAGATATATTTATTTCCCAACAGTTTCGGGAGGGGTCCTCCCTACATCAGGGGATGAGTTATCCCCTGATCCCCTGATCCCCTCATCCCCTGATGAAGGGAGGACCCCTCCCGAAACTGTTGGGAAATAAATATATTTATCCTTGTTGACAACGCTCTCGTTGTGCCATATCCCATACCTTCACGAAGACTAACTGGCCCATTGAATTATTACTCCCAGTAAATATATATATATATATATATATATATATATATATATATATATATATATATATATATATGAGATCTAACAGACAGTAATGCCAAGAAATGTACAGGGAAGTTATTAGATAAGAAGAAAGAAAAGTGGATGAAAAAATAACCAGCCGTGAGCGGAAAGCGAACCTACGACCTTCGAATAACGCGTTCGATTCTCTAACCACTGAGCTACCACAACGGCTTTCCCTCCATCCACTTTGTTGGGTTTATATGTGAATTTAAAAGTAGGAGTGACAGTCAGCGCCATCTATAAGCCAAGCGACGAGTGTGAAAACACTCTTATGCGCATGTTTGTAATCATGTAGCACGTGAACTTATTATGAGCGGGCAGCTGATTAATTGTCCCTCTTGTACAACCTAAACACACCAAGTCTGCCAGTACGAGACCCTCGTTCAATGAAACAAGGGAAAGAAGTGTATACCTGAGGGCTCATTTTTCCGTGTTTTAACACAATAATACTGAGATCTAACAGACAGTAATGCCAAGGAATGTACAGGGGAAGTTATTAGAACCAATCGAATGTAAATAAGAAGAAAGAAAAGTGGATGAAAAAATAACCAGCCGTGAGCAGAAATCAACCCTACGGTCTTCGAATAACGCATTAGAAGCTCTAACCACTGAGATACCACATCGGTCTTCCCTCCTTTTTTTTGTTGGGTTTATATGTGAATTTAGAACTAGGAGTGACAGTCAGCGCCATCTATAAACCAAGCGACGAGTGTGAAAACACTCTTATGCGCTTGTTTGGCGTCACGTAGCACGTGAACTTATTATGAGCGGGCAGCTGAATAATTGTCCCTCTTATACAACCTAAACGTACCAAGTCTGCCAGTACGAGATCCTCGTTCAATGAAATAAGGGAAAGAAGTGTATACCTAAGAGCTCATTTTTCTGCGTTTTAACACAATACTAATGAGATCTAACAGACAGCAATGCCAAGGAATGTACAGGGGAAGTTATTAGAACCAATGGAATGTAAATAAGAAGAAAAGTGGATGAAGAATAACGAGCCATGAGCAGGAATCGAACCTACGACCTTCGAATAATGCGTTCGATGCTCTAACCACTGAGCTACCACAGCGGCCTTCCCTCCATCCACTTTGTTGGGTTTATATGTGAATTTAAAAGCAGGAGTGACAGTCAGCGCCATCTATAAGCCAAGCGACGAGTGTGAAAACACTCTTATGCGCATGTTTGGCATCACGTAGCACGTGAACTTATTATGATCGGGCAGCTGATTAATTGTCCCTCTTATACAACCTAAACACACCAAGTCTGCCAGTACGAGACCCTCGTTCAATGAAATAAGGGAAAGAAGAGTATACCTCAGGGCTAGTTTTTCCGTGTTTTAACACAATAGTATTGAGATCTAACAGACAGTAATGCCAAGGAATGTACAGGGCAAGGTATTAGAACCAATGAAATGTAAATAAGAAGAAAGAAAAGTGGATGAAAAAATAACCAGCCGGAAGCAAGGATCGAAGCTACGACCTTCGAATAATGCGTTCGATGCTCTAACTACTGAGCTACCACAGCGGCCTTCCCTCCATCCACTTTGTTGGGTTTATATGTGAATTTAGAAGTAGGAGTGACAGTCAGTGCCATCTATAAGCCAAGCGACGAGTGTGAAAACACTCTTATGCGCATGTTTGGCGCCACGTAGCACGTGAACTTATTATGAGCGGGCAGCTGATTAATTGTCCCTCTTATACAACCTAAACACACCAAGTCTGCCAGTACGAGACCCTCGTTCAAAGAAACTTTGGAGGTTTGCCCACTCGGTTATGCTTGTTTACCCTTCCAGTTGAAGCACAATTTACCAACCAAATGACCTGCCTAATCGAACAATCCGTGCCACGTCATCACACCGCCTTAGCTTCATCTGTTTCTAAGGCCATCCCAACACTTACGCGCAAGGCGATCATTGCCACCCCTAAAGCCTATTGCTGTCCTCTCTTTGCATCTTTTTTCTGACGTTTTTTTCTCGCCGAAGTTCTCGTTCTACACTCTTTTGTGCCTGCCATGTTTCGCGCTTACTGTCATAATAAAGGCGTGAAAAAACAAATAAGTGGTCGCCTGGTGTGGGCGATGAAGGGAAAACGGAAGTGTGTACGGGCGATGAGTGCCACGGTGGGCGTGCCGGTGGTCGAGAGTGTGCAGCGGCCAAGGAAAGACGGTTCTCGGCTTGACGTCCGGTCCTGGAAACTAACCGACGTCCTCCTGGCGCTACCATACTTGTACTCCGGCTGGGGACTGACCTAGCGACCAGGCAAGGCACAGAGGTTTCAGCTGGCGTTCCTGACTGCTGTGTGACAAAACTGATGACGGAATTTGAAGAAACAATACTATATTTACATTATTTACACATAGCAGTTAGAACAGTTTGTGGTGAAGGCTTTTTTCTTTCTCTTCTTTTATGAGAGTTCAACCGTTCTTTTCGACGGCTGCTTTCTCTCCATATTCTCAACAAAAGGTAAATATTCAGTACCCTCTGCCCACCGCAAAGCCGCGCCCTTAGAATTCATTACAGTGAAGACAGTTCCATCAGCTATAGAAGCTGGAGAGGTCGTCGTAGCCTCATATTCCACAGAAAACTCCAGATTGTTTTTTATTTTCTTTCCCAGACACTTCCGTCGCTGCATTGCTTGCCTTCGGTTACCATCTAGTTGTCCGCAAACTTTTTTCCAAGCAAGCGCGACTTGATAGCGACCATTGAAGAAGGTAATGTCCTGTTCAAATCTTCCTTTTACCATATTCTTTTTTCTGGTTGGAGTGTTGTCGGCTGGAATAATCCCGATGCTCTCCATGTCCCTGAACCTCCGTAGAATCTCGTCGGTAGAAGAAGTCGTACTTAGTCGAAAGAAGCAGACGTTGAGAGCTGATTTCAACAAAGGCATATCAAAAGAAAGTAGTCGTTGCAAAATCTATCCAAAAGCAGAACCCATAGCTACTAAGCTTTTCTGTTCATGATACCACTTCGTCTCTTCCGACATGAATTGCCCATAGCTGATGAGCACCGACTAAAAGGCTGAATCCAGGAACTGCAGCCATGCTCGGTATCAGCAATTTATCAGCAAGGAGATGACCGCCGATTTCGATGTTTCTGAGGAATTCATGATCGACTGATACTTGCACCACATCCTTGCCGACGAATGGTACTTCAAGGGCGGTTTACAGGTACTCCTGGGTGTCATACTGACTGCTAAGTTTCAGTTCGACGATGCGATGTTGTCTAAGAAGAAAACTTTTTTATCCAATTATATTCATCTCTATATTAACCAATGCAAGTTCTTTCTACCCAAGCATATTGGATACATCTTCCCCAATAAATGTACGCTGGCTTCCACTGTCCACAATGACACGCATTTAGTCCTTTTGCGTTTTCCCCATGACCCATGTGCGAAATGTTTGCAATAAGACATCAGAGGCGACGCACTGACGTGTGTGTACTGGTGGGCAGAAACGACAATAAGGGCATTTGGCGGACACCAGGTAGTGGAGCTCTCGCTGATAAAAAGACACAGAAGGTGATCTTGCTGTTTGGCTGCTGAGAATCGCTGTGTCAACGTTTATCTACCTTTTCTTCGCGCTTTACCGCGACACTGGTGGAGGTGCTGGGCCGCAACTGACAACAATGTGGTTCTCTCTCCTCGGTCTTGCACGCTTGTTTCTGTGGCAGCCACTGTCCAGTTTGATGGTGCAGGAGTTGCAGACCGATTAAGCTCGTTCCTCCTCACACACAGCATTTCCATCGCAAAAGGTATCGTCAGTGGCATCGCTGGACGCACGGACTTGCTTCTCACAAATTTATTGGTGAGCGCCGGCAACTACCAAAAGGAATGGCCGTCACTTACTTTGACGATAACACAGACGCAGAAAGCTCCTTGGCAGTAGTCGACAAGGCGCCAAAACTTGATTAAACATTAGTTCTCGTCGATAGCACTACTTTGCCTAAGAACGAGCGAAGGAAGCTTCCTGAGCTACTGACCGAATCCAAACACTGCTTTTTGACAACATCAAGAGTTGGCCGCACGCCTCTAACCAAGCATCGAATAATTACCGAAGACATGGCGAGACCAATTCACCAAAGCCCCTATCGGGAGGCTCCAAAGGAACGCAAAGTGATACAAGAGCAAGTCGATAAAATGCTAGAAGTTGATGACATTCAGCTCTCAAAAAGCCCCTGGGCGTCACCTTTAGTTCTCGATGAAAAAAGACGGCAGCCTGCGCTTCGGTGTAGACTACCGAAAACTCAACCAGGACACAAAGAGATGTGTGCATCCACTTCCTCGTATAGATGACTCTCTCTATAGACTTCGACATGCTCGTTACTTTTCATCGTAGGACTTGAGGAGTGGATATTGGCAAATCGAGGTAGAACCAAGAGACCGCGGGAAAACTCCTCTTGTGACACCACATGGCTTATATAAATTTAAAGTCTTGCCCTTTGATTTAAGCTCACTGCCTGCTACCTTTCAAAGACTCATGGATGCCGTACTTTCTGGGTTGAAGTGGAAAACTTGCTTGGTCTACCTTGATGATGTCGTAGTTTTCGCCACAACATTTGACCAGCACCTTAAAAGACTTGAGGCGGTTTTACGAACCATACGGACCGCAGGCTTGACGTTGAAACCTGAAAAGTGCCACTTTTGCTATGAAGAGCTGCGATTTCTTGGCCACGCTGTCAGTCACGCAGGCGTTCGTCCTGATCCTGAAAAGATCGCAGTAGTTGCACAGTTCCCGGTGCCGACTTATAATAAGGCTGTCTGACGATTCCTCGGACTATGTACGTATTATAGGCGATTCATCGCTGACTTCGCACGCATCGCATCAGCACAAACCCGCCTCACAAAAGAAGACTTTGCCTTGCAATGGAGCAAAGAAGAGGAAGCTGCTTTTAAGAACCTGCACCAGCGACTACAGACGCCTCGAGTGCTTGCCCACTTTGATGAGAAAGCCCAAACGATGCTACACACTGATGCCAGCAATGTTGGTTTGGGAGATGTGCTTTTGCAGCTGCAAGAAGGCACAGAAATTGTAATCGCCTATGCAAGCCGAACACTAACACGCGCCGAGACTAATTACTACATGACTGAGAAAGAATGCCTCGCCGTGGTATGGGTGCTCACAAAATTCCGCCCGTATATTTGCGGCCGCCCTTTCAAAGTCATCAGCGACCACCATTCACTGCGTTGCTTGACAAATCTTGAAGATCCAACTGAGCGATTAGCGTGTTGGAGTCTCAGGCTGCAGGAGTACGACATGATGGTCGTACACAAGTCAAGGAACCGCCACATGAACGCTAACTGTCTATCCCGCTCACCCATGTAAGCGTCAACTCTATCCTATGAGGAGTAAACAGCATTTCTTGGTTCTCTTGACACGACCGCCATTACGCAGCAACAACATGGCGACCATGAGTTACTTGCCCTTATTAATGACCCAGGCGGAAGATAATGACCCAAGCGGAAGAACCTGTACGAAACAGGCACCAACTGTTTTCGTAAGAGTGCTGTCATCATTTTGCTTACGGGGCGGAGTACTATACAAAAGAAACTTCTCTTCGACATAATCTGCCTATTTGCTCGTCATCACAGCAGCCCATCGCTCCGAAGTACTCGAAGCATGCTACAACTAGGTGACTTCAGGCCGCTGAGGTTACACAAGAATGTTGGCCAGAGTTCGGCAGTGCTACTACTGGCCAAGACTGACCATAGCCCTAAAGCACCATGTTCGTACTTGCCTCGACTGTCAGCGACAGAAATCACTGCAGACTGAACCAGCTGGTCGCCTGCAGCCCGTTCAGGTTTCAAGAACACCATCCGATCAGATTGGCATGGATATTTTGGGCCCACTTCCTACTTCTACAGCCGGGAACCACTGGGTTATTGTCGCGACTGATTACCTTACCCGTTATGCTGAAACAAAGGGTATCCATAGAGGTACATCAGCGGCGGTGGCACAATTTTTCATCTAGATTGTTGTCCTGCGGCATGGTGCACCAAGCGTCGCAATCACAGGCAGAGGAACCGAATTTACAGCAGCTCTTCAAGATCAAGTCCTCATGGTGAGTGGAACAACCTATCGTAAGAACACCGCCTACCACCCGCGAATGAACGGGTTTATAGAGCGTCTGAACAAAACAATTGACGATATGCTTTCAATGCACGTAAACGTCGAACACAAAAATTGGGACCGAATCTTGCCATATATCACGTTTGCATACAACAAGACCAAACAAGAAACAACCCGGATGGCCCCGTTGAGCCTAATTCACGGAAAAGAAGTACGAACCATGTTACATGCGATGCTAGCGCACGAATGTGACGACATTGAACCGGACGCCGAGATGTTTACAGAACGAGCGGAAGAAGCAAGGCTACTAGCACGCTTGCGAATCCAGCAGCAGCAAGAGTACAACGCAAGCTGCTACTACTCTCGCCGCAGAACAGTCGTTTACCAGACCGGCGACAGAGTATGTGTTTGGACGCCCATACGGAAACGAGGACTCTCCGAAAAGCTCCTAAGGAGATACTTTGGACCATAGCTAGAAATGCGACGACTGACTGGTGTTACTTAAGAGGTCTTTCCGACAGTTCATGTAGTACCAGGCTTCGCCAGCACAGCCCTGAACTAGTTCACGTTGGAAGCATGAAGCCTTATGCCAGGTAGTGACTGCGCAAGACACTTCTTTAAAAAAAAACTGCACCACTGATTCAGCATCGGGGTGATGCTCTTTAAGAGGGGGGAAAATGACGCGTGTGTACTGGTGGACAAAACCGACAATAAGGGGATTTGTCGGACACCAGGTAGTGAAGCTCTGGCTGATAAAAAGAGAAGGAAGCCTATCTTCCTGTTCGGCTGCTGAGAATTGCTGTGTCAATGTTTATCATCCTTTTTTTCACGCTGTACTGCGACAGTACGAATGAGAGCTGGTATGCAGACTTTTTGCAGTAACGAAGCCATCGTGTTCTTTCTTCTTCGGTTTCTACTTGGGATCGCACAATGAAGAAACGTGTCTACCTCCGCATGTTCCGCAGCTGACTTTTCTTTAGCAGTCCTTGGCTAGATGCCCTCTTACGGTGCATCGATAACATCGCTTGTCAGCAGCCAATTTCTTCAACTTTTCTTCATGGGAAATACTGCTGTCACAAACAAGAGTAGCGTGTTTTGTAGACCCACAAAATAGACTCTCTTTATCCTTAGCTTTCACCGAACACTGCACCACCACTGCTGTTGGCAGTGTGGCGTTCAAGTTCGTTTTCTTTTCGGGTGGATGGGTGCCTTTCTCTTCTTTAAATTCATGAGCTTCACTTCTTTCGCGACTTTTAACTTCCACGCGAAGATACGTCAGGAGTTCTTCCAACTCCTACTCGTCTGTGGCTGTCAATGATGAGTCATGCTGTTGTTGTCGCTAGCCTGCATTGTCTGTCGTTGACGCTGGAAACCTTAGGTTGGCTTTTTTCCGGTAGTAACAAACGACGGTGGCTGCTGGCAATGCCTTCAACGAACTATCCGTCATCATAGTTGCATAACTGGCAGGACTGACGTTTCATCCTTTGTAACCTCTGATGTGACACTGCACATAAACCAACAGCTTTCTAAGATTGTAGACGTCTTCCGAAGAATCAACTGCTGGTAGAGCGCGCAGTCAGCATAGATGGTCCTGTACTATTCGACGGCTGTCTCCAAAACGACTTTTCAAAATCTCGATGACATCGTCATAGCAGTCGGCCGTTGCTTGCAGTCCGGAAATCGCGGTGGCTGCGTCCCCTTTCAGAAGAGTTTGTAGATATTGGAACTTTTCTCCTTTTTTTTCAGGTTTTTGTTTTCCTCAGCAGTGGTGCTAAACTGCTCCCAAAACGAAGGCCAGTTGTAGAGCTGTCCGTTAAATGTCTGCAGCTGGAGTGTAGGAAGCTTGATTTTCTTGCGCGGTGTGCGATCGTCGGGCGTCTGGGATGGCCTTGTAAGTAGAGACTGGGTGGTCGTATGACAATGGACTTGACGCAATTGCCACTCCCTAGCCTTCAGCTGTCCAAGCATTTCTAGCACAGCTTCTTGACATGTCTTCACAGCTTCAAACTCGAGCGAATTCGTCCTCTGGAACAAGTTCTTCCAGCTCGGCGTTAACTTGATTTAAGTCTGCGTTGCTGCCTTGTAGCCTTTCAATCAAGGATAAAATGTTTGCACTGTCAGCACATTCCATCAAGGCTCTGGCTTCATTGATTGGACGCGTATTCATCTGTCGTAGTGCCATTCGCTTCTCTTTCAGTGCTCTGACACGATTCATCTTGCTTCAACAAAGCGTTACCTAACTCATTTTAATTGACCGTTGTTGTCACAGCGAACAGCAGTGGGATATGTCCCTTCAGAATTTTCTTTCTGGCTTACTTCTAAAGTTGCCGCTGTCCTCACGACGTGCTGTCTTCCGTTCGATAGCTCCCAATGAGCACTGGTAGCATGTATTGACCAGGTGAATACTCCGTATGGGTTTCGGCACCACTTTGTGAAATACCTGGTCACGGCATTTAATGAAACAAGACTATATTTAAATTATTTACACATAGCAGTTAGAACAGTCTACGGCGGACGCTTTCTACCTTGTGATGATGATGATGATCATCTCTTATGGATGGCGCTCACCCACAGAGGGGGATGAGCCAAGAACCGGGCGGCAGGATACTTAAATGAAACTAAAATGAAAATGAAGCCAATCTGAAAAAGTAGTTTAAAAATAATACTACAAAAAACAAAAATGTTTGCTGAGCAAGCAGTGAAACCATCTCTTGTTTTTAATAGACATAACTGCGAATTATAAACTAAAGATCTGAAAAGGTTGGGGTTCACTAGCATGGTAATCTTTTAGTTGCGTTGATGTAATCAAACACAGTGGAGCATACATCTCTGTGGCAGTAACCAAGTGAAGTTCCGCCAAGTGATAAAATTACTGGTAGACTTACTTGTATTCCTAGCTTTTGTAATGGGGCTACTAAATATCTTTTTCTCTGATAAGAATAACGTTGGCAGAATAAAAAAAAATTGTTCAATTGTTTCAATTTCGTTGCACCAAATGCATAGCGGTGAAGCCTTGAGTCGAGCTTTTTTAAGGTAATAATTTAGCTGTGGAACTGCACAGCGCAATCTGGTATAAGTGACCTCCAACTGGCGAGATACACACCACTGTTTATTCCAGCAATAGCTCAAATGGTCGAAATCTTTGAATTTATCCAAATTACGTTTTCCCCATTGCAGGCAAGCATTTCGGAACCTTAGCGCTGTCACGTAAGCCGTATCTGGCAAAACTGGGATGGTGGGCCCACTCAGGGATACTGCAGCTAAAGAGTCCGCCATTTCGTTCAAATATAGCGGACTCTTCTTTCTTAAGAGTTCACGCGTTCTTTTCGATGGCTGCTTTTTCTTCTTCTTCTCAACGAAAGGGAAATATTCAATAACTGCAGGGCAACAGTGACGAGCGAAGCCTACATTCTGGCTGGGCAGCAGGCCCAGGCATCTGACGAGGTGCCCTTATCATCGCTGTCGTGTACGGCAATCGAGCGTGTTCCGTGTGTGATGAACCACTGCTGCTGAGGTCGTTCAGAGTCGATGAGACGACTCGGGCGTGGCCGAGACAAATGTGGATGTCAAGCTACCGAGCTGCTGCAGCAGAGGGCTGTGCTTTGGCAAGGGCTGGCACGCGTGAGTGACGTCAACCACCCAGAGGGGACGTCGTCTTCAAGTGGCAGGCATAGACGTTCTTCAACGGCCCCAAACATGGCGAGAACATCATAAATCCAAAAGACAATTAGCGCAGTTAGGACTGCACATATTAGCGTACCTCCCACATTGTTCATTGTTAGATCATAATTCTATGTAATATATATTTCCTTGTGTGTGCACTCGTGCATCGACTCAGTTCCTTTGTCAATGGCCCTGGGCCCAAACCCTCATGTTACGTCACAATCTGTCGAGCCTGCCAGCAAACCACTCCTAAAGAGATCGAAGGAAATTTTTGTCCCTCGAGTGCATTCTCATGACGGTCAGTTCGACTGATAAGATAACTGCTGTTGGGCTACAACTGGGGTTGTCTGGTCCAGAATTTTTTAAGGGGTTGAAGCAGAACAGGCGAGGCAGAAGAATGAACGTGCTGCTAAGCGAGAGGCGAGCAAAGAAGCAGATGAAAGAGCGATGCAAGTCCGCAAGCTGAAGTCGAAGCTTCACTAAGGAGCTCTGGAGGTAGATGTAACAGCGAACTCCTTCTATGACTCCGCCGGATAGCTCCTCATCAGTACTGAATCCACAAAAATTGCTTCCATTGTTCGATGAGTAAAGAATGACTTGCATGCCAAGTTGCAAAGATTTCAACGCGTGGCAACAGGGCAAAACTAGCCACAAGTGAAATGGGCATTAGCTGTGAACATGTGTCTTAGTGGCGAGCTTGGATAGTAATTGAACGAATGACTGCCACAGATTCTCTAGATTATGTGAAAGACAAGAGAACCTAGTTGCAGAGGTTACGATGCACTGCGCAAGGATGCCAAGAGGAATTTCGCAAGGCACAAGCGGAACATAGCGAAACCAGCATACAGTTAGCTGCGAGACTCTCTGGGTACTTAGACCATTGAATGGACATGGCGGATGAGCCTAGGACGTTCGATGGCCTTCGAGACCACATGCTCGCCGAACAGTTTCTCCACTGCTGCCATCCGAAGCTCACGACTTTTTTGAAAGAGTGCGAGTGCAAGTCACTCCAACAGCTAGCCGACGCTACTGATCGCTTCGTGGAAGCATAAACCTTTCAAACCTCGGAAAAGATCGTGACGACTCGAGAGATTTCAAGAATATTGGTAATGCTCCCACAAACTTACTGCCAAAGTGTATGCTTTCTAAGCGCCTGGGGCATCAAGCGCATCAGTGTCATACTTCTAAAGCGGCGATAAAACGTAACTCACCGCTAATATTGATAAAACGTAAGTTTTGTCGGAAAATAGGCCACAAAAGCGACGAGTGCTGAAGCATTAAAGCACAAAAAAAGCTCTGCCTGTGTAGTGAACGAAACCCGTCTCATTTTTCTTTCAAGTGAACCTTCTGGAGCATGGGAAAAGGAAAAAAAAAACGTAACCGCCGTAATGAAAGTTCGGAGGAAATGAAAGTTCGGAGGAAATGAAAGTTCGGAAATGAAAGTTCGGAGGAAAGTTCGGAGGAAATGTGCAGGCAATGTCAGTAGTTGAAGGCGTAGTTTTGGGCAAGCTAGTCAAAGTGCTTCGAGATACAAGCAGTAACACTGCAATTATGCAGAGAGATCTGGTGCCTAAAACGCTTTACCGGAAAAATTATGCTTCAAATATCGAAGAAGCAGAAGCCAAACTTCCTGTGAGCACTCCATACTTCACAGGAGAGATAACAGCACTCTGTGAGAACAAGCCTCTATAAGATTTGGTGCTTGGTAACCTGCCAGGTGTCAGAGACCCTCAGAATCCGGATCACCAGTGCAAGCCTGTTGCAGCTGACCAGACACCTAAGGCCACGCAATATTGCCCTGTGGAAGATATAGAAAATCCCCGATACATTTCTGCTACGGTGAAATCACACGAAAACAAGATGAATCCGTTGGCTGTTCCGAAGATCAAATGATGTGACGTGACTGAAGACCAGTTCTTCCAAGAACAGTAGAAGGACAACTTATTGAAGGGTGTGTTCGCTAAAATTGGTAAAGACTTCAAGTCACCAAAAGACCACAGTTACAGGTTTGTAGAGAAAGGTGAACTGCTTTATGGGCAATACTCTCTTGTGACAGGCAGAACCTTTAACCAACTCGTTGTACTAAAAAACTTTAAACGGCATATCCTGGAAGTCGGCCATGAAAGCTTTATGGCAGGGCACCAAGGCATTCGGTGCACAACACATCAAATTTTAGCTGATTTTTACGGGCCGGATCTGTATGGCGATGTGAAATGGTTCATCAAGTCAGGTGAGAAGTGTCGACGAACGACACCAAAAGGCAAAATTGGTGTTGCGCCTTTGGACAACGTGCCTGTTATACGTACGCCGTTTGAGCGTGTTGCGGTTGATCTAATCGGTCCATTCTCACCGAAGTCGGACCGCGGCAACCGGTACATTCTAACGCTTATTGACTTTGCCACCCGGTATGCGGATGCCAATGCCTTCCCCGCAATTAAAGTTGTGCATGTCGGAGAAAGATTGAGATTTTCTCTCTAGTCGCGTTACGGAAGGAAATCATAAGCGATCAAGGGACAAGTTTTACAGCGAAACTCATAGAACAAGTGGGCGTCTTCTAGCCATCAAGTTTTTTCGAACGACCCCCTAGCATGACATGGCAATTGGGTTTTGTCAAAAGTTTATTGGAACGCTCAAGACAAAGTTGAAGAGAATATTTCAGAAAAAACCATGATCCTGGGACAGGTATCTGGCCCCACTTCTTTTCGCTTACAGAGAGGTGCCGCAAGTGAGCTTGGGCTTCTCGTCTTTTCAGCTCACTTATGTTCATCCCGTGCGAAAACCTTTGAAGGTATTGAAAGAGCTGTGGAACAATGAAGACATTAACGGCAAAATTTGTACTAAATACACCTACTTGGTCTACCTTCGAAACCGCCTTGTAGAGACATGCAAACTGGCGCATGATAAGTTACAGAGAGCAAGCGCAAAACAGAAGACCTACTAATATCGCATGAGCCATTCACAAAAACTGAACGTTGGGAATAAGGGTACGACTACTATTGCCGACAGGTTCCAACAAGCTGCTCATGCAACAGAAACGTCCATTAGAGGTCGTCAAACGAAAAAATAAAGTCGACTATGTTCTCACAATAAGTTGAAAGAGGAAAATTTTCCAGATCAATATGCTTAAGAAGTACGAAGAACGCAAACTTTCACAAGTGCAGCAAGTGTTGGTCATAATCAAAGTCGATGAAGAGTAACTGGAAGTGAATGAGGAACAGCCAAGCAAAGCAAGTTCACGCAAGATTCCTGTCCATGATCTATTTCACGCGCAGATGACAGTTGATATAGAATTGTGGGGACATCCGAGTGTTGAACAGCGTTCAAAGCTGCTATGCTTGTTGAAGAACTTGCAGATAATTGTACCCAGTTTCTCAAGGAAAGTGAACAAGCGTACTTTTTATTCACTCAGTAAAACCTTGTGGCATTTTTTCCGCCTCTTCATTACGTCATAAAAGTTGTGAAACTCTTTTTTGAAGTGGGGGATGTCATGATATAGGCGTCAACAAAGAAGTAAGTGGTTCCCGTGTGGGGGCGATGATTAGGAGAAAACTCAAGTGTGTGCGGGCGACGCGTGCCGCGTTGAGCATGCTGGTGGTCGAGACAGCACAGTGGTCAAGGAGAGACTGTAATCGGTAGGACGTCCGGTCCAGCGAAATAACTGAGGTACCCCAGGCGATACGTTCCTGTACTCCGGCTGGGGACTAGCCCAGGGACCAGGCGAGGCGCAGGGGTTTCAGCAGGCTTTCCTGACTGCTGCAGGGCAACCGTGACGAGCGAGGCCTGCATTCCGGTTGGGCAGCTGGCCCAGAGATTTGACGAAGTTTTCTCGTCTTCGCTGTCGTGTACGGCGATCGAGCGTGTTCCGTGGGTGGGGGAGCACTGTTGCTGAGGTTGTTCAGAGTCGCTGAGACGACCCGTGCGTGGCCGAAATGAACGTGGAGGCCCAGCTAACGAGCTACTTAGGTAGAGAACTGTGCCTTGCGAGGGCTAGCACGCGTGAGTGACGTCAACCAACCTGACAGGACATCATCTTCGAGCGGGTAGGCATCGACGTCCTTCAACGCTCAAACACGGTGAGAACATTCTGAATTCAAAAGCCAATTAGCACAGTTTGGACCGCATATACTAGCGTACCTCCCATATTGATAATTATTAGATCATCTTTTTATGTAACATATGTTTATGTTTTTGCACTCGTCACTTGACTAAGTTCCTTGGTGAGTGGTCCTGGACCCAAACCAAGATATTACATCACATTTAGAAATAGAAACTTCGTCAACTTTGCCAGTAATGTTTCTGCTTTAAAAATCCATACTTTTGGCATGTTAGATCAGGCACCTGGTAAGACACAAAGCGAATTCGGTATAATAAAACACAACATACGGGTACGACCGAGTTCAGCGCATTTAATGAATTATGACGCTGTCTTATTTTTTCCTTTCGAGGCACCTAACGGCACCGCAATTTTTATACAGAAGCTTCTTGAACAAAATCTGTGTATGACATGATGACGTAATATGTAGTCATGCGCAGGAAGCCATAGTATTAAGAGTGCAGTAAAATAGAAGCAGGTTTATGTTTAGGTACTTCGCTTGAGCATAAGCACTATTGCGAGAATGAATGTTAGGGTAAACTAAGAAAAAAACTGAGATAATATATTTTAGCCCCATGCACCAATACTAATGCCTGCAGTTGTAGACGAATGGTAGCAAGTTTGAAATTCCAGGAGCGCTCCTGTATCTGTTGTAGTAGGAATAAACGATTAGATAGCAGGAGCTTTCTTCTAAGTAGGTGCGTTCTGTAGTCCTGAAGATCGCAGAGATGTTCATATAGGAAACTTTCTATTGGTTGTAAAGGGTGGCCTGACTTTTACTATTATTGACGGAAACAAGTAGTAGTGAACGACCACTATAGCACGTTTCTCAAAATTAAATGACACTGGCAGCCAAGGTTCACTTATTCTTGATGGTGAGGTCCTCAAACCCATAGCACCTGTTCTGTTTGACACGAAAGGTGACAAATCTGGCTGATATAGCATATGACGTTCACACCACGACTAGTTACCAACTTACAGGGCAATATGCACGCCATACAATTTTCTGCTTAGCATCGGGCCTGCTCTGAAAATCCGACTAGGGATGCAGAGAAAAAAAAGCGCTTCGTGGTGTATGATATTCACAGGATATTTTCTCAGGACATCAGCAACGTAACGCCAAGATACTGTGCCTGGTTCGCCGAAGTCAGTAGACTGCATGTCAGCTCACTTGGTATCCGCTTGTTTCTTAGCAAAAATGTGAAAGCAACACACTGCGGCTTTGTCAACTAATGATTCTTAGCTGATGAAAGCTTTCACTACGGTTATAGATACGGGAATATTTTCCCCTTTTCATCAACAGCTATTTTTTATTGTCTTTGCTATATAGATTTACAATATAATTTCTTTTTTGTTCTGCTCTCTTCCCCTCTCTCTATTTCTTCTTTCTTATTGTTTTATGGATGTGCTTTCTCTCTTTACTCACTCGTTTTGGAACGCCCGCTTACATATTCTCCTTGGCTTACTTCTTTGTTATCCTACACACCCTTCCATTTTTTTCTCCTTCGCCCTCCCTACCTCTTCTGTTTGGTTTGGGGAAATGTTACAAAGCATATACATACCCGCGACAAGGTAAGCAGTTGATTCCTTGAGAAGTAGAAGAGCACTGCTTGAAACGTTAGCTGCAGCGGCGCACCATGTTACAATGAGTTTCCACCGCTTGCAGTTTCTGCCATGCCATGGCTTTCTGCGTCATTCAGTTTCCGCTATGCATCACTAGCATGCAGACCGTTTTTCACTAACACTTTCACAGCCTAACTTTTTATGGATCGATGATTCAAGTGATACAGCCTCCTGGTCATCATTGGGTCACTTTTCAAAAAACTCCCTCTGCACAACCGCCGTCTTTATACTTATATATAAATAAAAACCTGATGTAATATTGCATTTTATTCATTCAGCTTGCTCTAATAGTCGCTCGTGACTTAAAAATCTTTCCATTAGCGTTTTTTGGGGTTTTCCTGTGCTTTCTTTTGCAATTCGTTGTCAAATCTATGACCATGACACCCAATACTGTGAAAATTGGAACGAATCCATTAGGTTGCTTAGATACAGTTGTAGTGGTCGTGTAGGTAGGCTTGGCGCCATATTATTGGCTGCAATGATTAGCATGGTTAAGCTCCGGTCAATCTACACCCCTTCATTCGGCGAAGCAGTCGCTGTTTTTACACGTTTTCATGCATTGCGGTGTCGTGCTGCTGTTTATACCCAAACTTGCAATCGTTTGATATCTGTAACCTGCATCACCTTACCCTGTGAAAAGGCAGTTCAAATCTGAAGTACTTCAAGGTTCAAATATTATCAATTAAGCATGAGGCTGACCACCAGGCAGGTTGTTTTGCACTCAAGGCTCCCCATAGGACGTGGTCCGTGTGGCAACCTGATAGCAAGATCGTGAAACGTTCAGCAATAGTAGTTTTACGTATCATGTAGTCAGGGGAGTTTCCCCTAACGGCACTCGTATGCCGCTATCTGTTGCCTGCAGTTTAGTAAACCACGCAGAAGGTTCCCAAAAGTAGCATAGAGGATGGTATACTGAGTGCATTGAAAGTGGCGGTGGTGGTGGTTGTGATGTTGTAACGGAGTGAGGTTAGCCTGGCCTAAATGGCCAGCAATTGTTCCGCCTGACTACCTCCTAACTTATGAGGGTCCGTCGTCTAGTGTCACTCAGCCCATTTACTCACAGGAAATCCATCATGGTCCGTTTGACGCTCCTCCTCGTCGCCGTGGGCCCTTCTGGAAAAAATGACATCTTCAATTATTCCTTGCTTGTGACGTTTCTGCAAGCTTCGTATCATCACTGTTCTTTCGCAGTGTAACTGCTGGCACAGTCAAATGAAACTTTAAATTTCAGCCATGTCACCACAAATGACACAAAACGGGGAAGCACCTCGCGTAGTCTTGTATGACCAAGCCGGCCTGTATGCAGAGTTAGTTTTTGATCAGTAAAGAAGCGTCGCTTGTTCTCTAGAAAGTCTGTGGTTTAATGATGAGTAAAATTTTTAATCGGCCTGAAGTGATTCTTTATTACAACCTTGTTGTTCTGGAAGGATTCAGGTGCCCCTATTTTAAGAACGCAAGTTCGTGGTTCACTTCCAAGGGCATCACCTTTTTCGTTGTTTTTGATTCCAACTTGGGTTGGGATCCACTGAAACTTTACATGAAGCTCTTGCTGATCGGGTGTTTAACGAGCACCAGAGATTGTCTTGTGAAATTTTTGAGGTAGCTTTGATGCAGTGGTTGCAATGCCTACTGTAAATTTCTTATCACTACCACATCTCGTGCAGAAAGCGTTCGCAACTATAGCGAAGCCGTGGTGATTGCTGCGCTTTTTTTACTGTTGTGGATGACACAACTCAATCTAGGCGGCCCGACTATGACACGCCCAGGAAGGGTTAGCAGAAAACTGCTACGCAGCTATCGGTTTGTGGGCACGTCGATTCGTCAGAGTAAACTCTGAGGTGACCAAGGTGCATGGTGCTCAAAAGGTCCTACACAAGAAAGTGTGCTTCTTCAGCTGAAACGGTTCGTTTCGTCGGCAGCTTAGGAACCCTGAAGTTACAGGCAACGTCCACAAAGGACCATGGTGGGTTGATTAGGACCCATGAGGAATTTTCAAGCCTTTAATCAAGGTATCCATCACATGCGGTAATTTTTAGCATGTCAGATGCGTCATTTTGCTAAAGGTAAACTTATAAGAGCCCGCGAACAACGTAAAAAGAGCGCAAGTTGGATTCAGACCAATACCTTCCAGCCAATTGCGCATTTACTGGTCTTCTAGAAGTGCAGTGTAGAGACGAACAGCCATGATTACGTAGCGCGAAAGTGCTGAAGTGTATAGAAATGCACAGTTGGTTGATGGCTCCGTTAGCATTTCTTCAATAGCACTACTACCGAAGAAAATTGATTATCTACGTAAGATGTTTTTCTGATCTATCTTACTTGTGCTGTAGGCTTCTCATCTGTGCTATGCTCTGTAGCATGGTATGATGAGAAGGGCTATATTTTGTTCTTTGAAGTGGCGCATTGTTTTCACAATAATATAACGGTGGTGTACCTGCCCGCTTCACTGCAAAAGTCGTCGAAAGGCTGGTATGTAGGGTTTTACGTCTCAAAACCACCATACGAATATGAGAGACGCCTTAGTGAAGGGCTCCGGAAATTTCGACCACCTAGGGCTCGTTGACGTGCACCCAAATCTGAGCACACGGGCCTACAACATTTCTGTCTCCATCAGAAATGCAGCTGCCGCAGCCGGATTTCGATCCCGCAACCTGCGGGTCAGCAGCCGAGTACCTTAGGCAGTAGACCACCGCGGTGGGGCAGTTGTCGAAAGACTGTATTTTTGTGTCTGCAGGCACTGCGTCAGATATGAACGCCACCTGGAATTAATCTCATAAAAAGAAAGGTTTTTTACAACTGAGCCCTAATGGTACGTGGCAGCACCGTGTCGTTTCAACGAAGCCTAGGAAATACACGTTATTTCGTTCATAGCGTCACATTGCCATCACAGCGTAAAAAAGATTGTGGTCCTTATAGTTATGTATGTATGCATTTTATGATTAAAGAAGCACATATTTAATACTTACGTATTGATGATGCGCATCAATCAATCGCAATATTTTCTTATTGATTGACAATGTTTACAAGTACAAACCCAACCACCAGTGTAGCAGGTTCGGCTAGTAGGTATGAAATAACGATAATTATAGCGCGAGAACAGAACGACGACACAGAGACAAGAAGTGCACGAGCGCTCGTGCCCTTCGTGTCCTTCTTGTCTCTCTGTCCTCGTTCTGTTCTCGCGCTATAACTGTTGTCGTACCAACCACCAGAGCATGATGGTTATGCGTACACCAAAGGTCCAACTTCTGCCGGGTGACTGAATCGTTCGAGAGACACACGGAAATTTCGGCGTTGAAGCAGGCCAAGAAAGACTGTCGCCTTTGTAGAGATTCAGCGTTGAGTGCGCTTTCTTTCTGTGAGACCTGTTTTTTCGCTACTGTTTTATTCACTTATTTGGAGCGTTTGAGGGCTGCGTTGAATGCGGCTCAAAAACATGGAATCACATTGAGCGCTGACAAGTGCGATTTGGACATGAAGGAAATAATTTTTAAAGGTGATAAGATCAGTGAGAAAGACGCCCGAAACTTATGATGATGATATGTGGGGTTTGACGTCCCAAAACCACTATATGATTATGAGAGACGCCGTAGTGGAGGGCTCCGGAAATTTAGACCACCTGGGGCTCTTTAACGTGCACCCAAATCTAAGCACAGGGGCCTACAACATTTCCGCCTCAATCGGAAATGCAGCCGCCGTAGCCGGGATTCGAACCCGCGCCCTGCGGGTCAGCCGCCCGAAACTTATCAGCAGCGTCTTGCAAATGCCAAAACGAAGCCTGAAGCAAGAGCTTCAACCCGTCTTCGGCACGGTTACCAGTTTCCAAAAATATGTGCCCCATCATCAGACGAAACTACTCTTCTTCGTGAACTGCTAGCACAGGATACCGACTTCACATGGAGATTCAAGCATGTAAAAGAGTCAGAAGCCATTAAATAGGTTATAACTAGCTCAACTGTGCTTGCTGTCTACGATCCCGCAAGAGAATGTGATATATCTACTGACGACTTAGGATTCGGGCTTGGCGCAGCATACTTTAGGAGGCATCGTTCATATCGGCGACCAGCGCCCTTTAGCTCAAACGACTCACGGAATGAATAAATAAAATACTCGCAAATCGAAAAAAAGGCGTTAGGCATTGTATATGGCTGTGAAAAGTGTCACGACGTTATAGATGGCCTACAGATTGTCATAAAAATTAATGTTCATCCATTGATCTCAATATAGAAAACGTATTGTTGAAATGGCACCCCTCACCCCACCTCCGCCGACTGCAGCACCTTTTCCTCCGACTGAAGAGATACGAATACCAGTTTGCCTACGTCCAGGGTAGCTTTTCGATCCCCCACTGCCACGTCACACAGAATGAAGAAAGCGATGTGGAAGTATATGCAGTATTGGTGCGGTCCAGTCTGGTCAGTAAAAAAAAACCAGCGCGATACTAGTAGAAGAAACAGCAAAAGATGCAATTCTCTCAAATGTGGTCAAAGTAATTCAGCGTGAGCAGAAGCAACCACTTACGGCTGCATACAAAGGTTCAACTGAGAATAGTCGGCCATCGGAAAGCTCTTATTTAATGGAGCCAAAGTAGTTATACCGTGGTCATTGTGAAAGAAAATACTGAGTCGGCTACATGGAGGCCACTTAGGCATAGACAAATCACTCGCAATGGCGAGGCTTTTGATGTTCTGGCCAGAAAATTATTCAAGACATTAGGAGCATGATCAACAGATGTGGAACTTGCAAGGTCAATGCACGTCCATCATGTAGAATTGCTTTTGATGAGAGAATGCCCGCATTCTTCTTGGATTATAGTTGGAGGAGATCTATGCAAATGATCAGGTAAAGCGTACCTGGTGCTCTATAATGCGTACTTCTACTATACAAAGGTTGACGAGCTAGAGGGTACATCAGGACATGAAATGATTCCCAAAATATAATCAATTTTTGCTAAGCAAGGAGTACCAATAAAAATTTTCAGCAACAATGGGCCGCAGTTTTCTTCAAGAGAGTTTACTCGCTTCGCAGCTTTGTATGACGTCCACATAGCACGTCAAGTTCTCATCTACTACGTAAAATGAACTCGCAAAAAAGGCGTGCAAGGTGTGAAACATACTCTGCCGACCCACCATTCAGGAGGTGACGTTTACAGAAGCCTTCTGAATGATCGCACAAGCCATCTGGAGTGCGACAGTTCCGCCTGGTGAGCTGCTAATGAATTTTTGCCTCAGGTCTGGTCTCCCCGTCTCTCATCCACTTCGCAGCCGCAAGGGTTTTGATTGATTGATATGTGGGGTTTAACGTCCCAAATCCACCATATGATTATGAGAGACACCGTTGTGGAGGGCTCCAAAAATTTCGACCACCTGGGGTTCTTTACCATGCACCCGAATCTGAGCACACGGGCCCACAGCAGTTCCGCCTCCATCGGACAGCTGCAAGGGTACAAAGTGACATCGACCGGGTGAACTGATATTAACGCTTTAAGTCTTCAGCCAGAGGGAACCATTTAACTGAGGGATGGAAGAGGTGGTCGAGAAAAGTTAATGTTCACGATTAGGTTGCATCTCGTTTCTACAGAGTACTCTCTGAAGGCAGTGAGAAGTGCAAGCGAAATAAATGGCATCTTCGGCCCATGTGAGAAGCCTTCATTTTAGGGAACCTATACAATGATAGGTTGACAAAAGATGTCCACCACGCTTCAATTTGGAAGCCCCTGTAAACTTTTGTGGGCAAACTAAGTAGCATATGTTGCGTTGACTTGTGTACTTACTTCAATGTGTCATAAAACTTGTTCTTTTCTCTTTAAGTATACAAGCTTCTTCATTTTGATGCAGTTTTTATGCTTTATTTATAGTGAATTTTTTGTAACCCACCCACGTATTGCTCTTCGGGGCTTGTAGTGTATTATGAATAAATAAATAATTTAAAAAGGCTAGGCTGAATGCAAGCATGGCACACTTGTAAGCAATATAACAACTATATTTCTGTACTCATATCGACTGTTGCTTCAAAGCTTTTCTCTATTTTTCGCGTAACCATGGCTCTGTGTCATGGTATGCATCCTATGGAACTATAATGAGGCTGCACAATCACCTTACATCTTGTGATCTGTTGCCGTCCGGTGGCGCCTCAGCCGCCTGCTGTCTCCCCATCCTTCCCTTTGTTTTTGCTTTGCCCACTGTCGGTGAATACGACACATATTCGAAAAAGTACTTCTCTAAGATTTTATGACGCTGGTGCAATGCTTTTCTTTACTGCAAACTTTCATACACAAGCTTGTCCACAGTTTCACCACGTATTCCTCCCGATCCCTTTTTTGAAATACTGTCCTCCCTGCCTTCACACATGTGTGTCTTTGCTTGAAACGCTGTCGCAAAGGTCTGTAAGTAGGCGGAGCACACATTAGTACACAATGAATAATGTGCTGAGTGAAGTGCGTGTGCGAATAACTGTTGTTCAAGATGAAAAAAAAAAACAAGCAAAGACAGAATATAATTTTGAAATCATTGATAAGGGTAGCCAGCCAAAGCAGGCGATCAGACGTAACGAAGGTGGCGCCTTCCGTAACCCGAATGCGACGATTCGCTAAATCGTCACCTTATAATTTGCGTATAAACCTAAACCATATTAAGACATCATTCGTTCAAGCTTGTTCCCTTTGAAAACAGGCTTGCTTGGGCATGAACTAAATACAAATCATCGACTTGCTGCAAAAAGCCCCGCTAGCCTCCTAGTAAGTGAAAGTAGTAAATGCTGATTAGTAAAACGAGCTAGTTTGCAAAGTAGTTCATGAATCGTGCTGACTCGAAAAAGAATACAATACTGAAATGTTACTTAACGAGCGTTTAAATGTTCATGTACATTGCCACATCTAGGTAACTGAAAACAGAAGTATTTATAGTGTAACAAGCGAAGTTCCATTGCCAATGTCAATTTATTAGTGGCCACTAATTACGGTATGTAACTAACATGAGAAGGACGCATCACGTCAACATACATAGAGGCAAGATTGAATCACAGACGAGCGCATATACGCCAGTGTGCGCATAGAATATCAAGACATAGCCTGTAACGTATACTGTAGTAGCCGTTTGAAGGCTGTTTATGCTCTTGCTTTGGAATAGCACACTGTGTACTTGTTAGCAGCCATAGAATTGAGAAAATTAATGATCGTTTTTCACCCATCATTATCTGCCGTGCTATATACGTGGGTCATCAATTAGGACAGAATTTTTATTTTGAAGTATTTGACAAAACAAGGATTTGTCTAATTTTTTCTTAGAGTGTCACGATTACTGCAGCATGTATGGTGGTGTTTACGAGAGATCTAGCAGCTCACGTGTCCTAGTAATTACCTAGATGAGAACACAAAGAATTACGGGACAGTATCGGTAAAGCTTTAAACGTTTTCTTGTTGCAAAGGAGTAAAATACTCTCAAAATGAGTGAATACATATGTTTTCAACAGTTTACTAACATTTCTTTCGAGATTGTGCTGACCTTGCAAATACCAAGAACAGTGAGAGGACTGCTCCTTTGGGTACTAGTAGTGTTGTTGTTCTGTACGAGATTAAGTCAACAAGCCACTATTTTCTAATCATGCTAACTGGTCTAGCGCAGTTTAGCGATTCCTATGCTTCAATGACATAAACTTATGTTGTTACAATCACTCTTATCTCGATAAAGCTATTTAGTTATGCATTTCATAAGTTGAGGAACTGCAGGAGTTGAATTGACCTATGTGGCCATTCCTGGAGATGGAAGGGCCTAATATTTTTATTCCGAGGCATTAAAAAGAATTGAATTACGGAGAGTTGCAATTCCCCGGAATGGAATTGGAACGGAGGTGCCTAATCCGCAACATACAATCCTATAGCTATTCTGCTTACGTGTGAGTTTCACACGTTGCTTAGGCGTGAAGCGCTGACGCCGGCTGTAAATTTTCTCTTTGCGACAAAAAGGCCACCGCAGCACATTTTGACCCCTACCATGAAACAGCGCAAAACGCTTTAGACGTACGCATGACATTGTTCTCCTGTACTATGATATGGAATGTGTGAAAATTCTGAGAAATACGCTACGACGCAAACATTGGAACGCCAACTCATACTGAGTGAGGTGACTCATGGAAAGACATCCCGTTAGACGAATTAGCAAAGTTCACTGGCCATTTCATTGACGGTGGGATTTTTCACAACATGAGCATTCATCTATATAGGAACATCTGCAGGCTCTTATCGCATTGATACATATAAAAACATCGGCCGGCACTTTGGAAAAAAAATAACTTAGAAAAGTTTGCGAGTGCATTTCTCACAAAAACCCAAGCTACGCGTCACTGCATGATACAAGCAATAAGTGGCACCTCGGTTCCGGCTTTTTTTTTGTCATTGTGATGAAAAACATTCTGTGCAACATAGATTTTCTATATATTATTTCTCGGTCAGCTATTTTCTAAATGTTAGTCTGAATTTTCTTTGTATTGAATATTTCTGTACATATTGTGTTGTTATTGTACTGTTCACCAGCTGACAACCCAAAATAACACACTTTCACTATTTAGTTTCTTCGAAAATTTTGTTCCTCGTTGCTCTACAACAAATATCTTTTCGGAAAAAACTTTTAAGTGTCCCAATTTGGTACGCTGCAATGCATGCTAGAGCATTTTAAAACTGGCAAGAACTTTTTACCCGAGGCATATAAAAAACTACTGGAGGAAAGAGAGCAACGTGAGACTACGTTGTGAAGGCGGCCGATGGGGCCGTGCCGAACTCGCCGCTTTATTGGTTGGCTGAAAGCGAATTCGCGGTGGCAGCCAGCGTCCGACAAGCCAGGCGCGTGGGCTCGTTCTGTTCTGGCTCGCCCAGCTCCAGCTCGGCAAGAAAGGCACCGCGCGGCGGTTCAAAAGAAGATGATGATGATGAACGGCAATGATGATTCGACGAATATGAGTTCACGGACGTGGAAACGCCGTGCTCAAACTACGGCACCCCGTGCACTGCGAGTAGTCATGTACAGGGCAAGTGGTTGCCCATTGCATTGGGATGATTTAGTAGGTGCTTGCGCCGTCTTCAAGGGCATGGCTGACAGCGCGACTGAATAGCAGGACGTCTGAAAAAGGGTTGTTCTGGAAGGGGCCTGCTTTGCGAACCCACGTCTTGTGGTTGCCATCTGGCGTCAAAAGCTCCGGAGGTGGGTGGTTGTGGACACCAGTGAACATGGGCTCGGCCAGGGAATTGGGTGGCATCCTGGCAGCCCAGAATCAGCGGTTGCTCTGTGAGCTGCTCGCCGATTCAGGTTCTTGGGCGGGATGCACTGCAGACCAGGGTTGGCGGTGGTTCCGGGGCTGCTCGCCGAATCGATGCTCGGGCGGGAAACTGCCGCCCAGGATCAGCGGTTGCTCTATGAGCTGCTCGCCGAGTCAGGTGTTCGGGCGGGATACACTGCAGACCAGGGGCGGCGGTGGTTCCGGGGCGGCTCGCTGAAGTCGATGCTCGGGCGGGAAACTGCAGCCGAGGATTAGCGGTTGCTGTGTGAGCTGCTCACCGAGTCAGGTGCTCGTGCGGGATACACTGCAGACCAGGGTTGGCGGTGGTTCCGGGGCTGCTCGCCGAAGTCGATGCTCGGGCGGGAAACTGCAGCCCAGAATTAGCGGTTGCTTTGTGAGGTGCTCTTGGAGTCAGGTGCTCGGGCGGGATACACTGCAGACCAGGGTGGCAGTGGTTCCGGGGCTGCTCGCCGAAGTCGATGCTCGGGCGGGAAACTGCAGCCCAGGATCAGCGGTCCCTCTGTGAGCTGCTCGCCGAGTCAGGTGCTCGGGCGGGATACACTGCAGACCAGGGTTGGTGGTGGTTCCGAGGCTGCTCGCCGAAGTCGATGCTCCGGTGGAAAACTGCAGCCCAGGATCAGCGGTTGCTCAGTGAGCTGCTCGCCGAAACAGGGGCTCGGGAGGGATACACTGCAGACGAGGGGCGGCGGTGGTTCCGGGGCGGCTCGCCAAAGTCGATGCTCGGGCGGGAAACTGCAGCCGAGGATTAGCAGTTGCTGTGTGAGCTGCTCGCCGAGTCAGGTGCTCGTGCAGGGTACACTGCAGACCATTGTTGGCGGTGGTTCCGGGGCTGCTCGCCGAAGTCGATGCTCGGGCGGGAAACTGCAGCCCAGAATTAGCGGTTGCTTTGTGAGGTGCTCTTGGAGTCAGGTGCTCGGGCGGGATACACTGCAGACCAGGGTGGCAGTGGTTCCAGGGCTGCTCGCCGAAGTCGATGCTCGGGCGGGAAACTGCAGCCCAGGATCACCGGTTGCTCTGTGAACGGCTCGCCGAGTCAGGTACTCAGGCGGGATACACTGCAGACCAGGGTCAGCGGTGGTTCCGGGGCTGCTCACCGAAGTCGATGCTTGGGCGGGAAACTGCAGCCCAGGATCACCGGTTGCTCTGTGAACGGCTCGCCGAGTCAGGTACTCAGGCGGGATACACTGCAGACCAGGGTCGGCGGTGGTTCCGGGGCTGCTCGCCGAAGTCGATGCTTGGGCGGGAAACTGCAGCCCAGGATCAGCGGTTGCTCCGTGAGCTGCTCGCTGAGTCAGGTGCTCGGGCGGGATACACTGCAGACCAGGGTTGGTGGTGGTTCCGGGGCTGCTCGCCCAAGTCGATGCTTGGGCGGGAAACTGCAGCCCAGAATCAGCGGTTGCTCTGTGAGCAGCTCGCCGAGTCGGGTGCTCGGGCGAGAACCATTGCCGTCCAGGGACAGCGGTACTTCCTTGCGCTGCTCGCCGATTCAGGTGCTCGAGCGGGAGCTTGGCGGCGAGACCCAGTCCAAACTTCCGCAGCCTTTGGCCTCTCGAACGCCAAGTTCCGGCTCTCACGTTCCTCCCTCGCCCCATGCCCTCTTCTTTCTCTCTTCTTCCCCCTCGTTCCAGCGTTTAAATTACCTTTTCAAGACAACTTCTTTCTCTTCTTCTCTTCTTCATCTTGTCATTCTTAACAATGGCCCCCAACTTTTTTATTTTTGGCTTTACGAAAACTGTTGTCTCCACTAGCACCATACACTTCACTGTACCGCACAACACTTCCCTGAATGACACAGCACTTCACTTCATGGCACATCTTGGCACTTCCCTTCACCACACAACACTTCACGTCACGGCACATCACGTCACCGCACGGTATACTTAAATTCATTGTTGCACCACTAAACTTGCCTACACTAACATGCACATCCATCTTCGAGAGTCACAGTCACACTTCACTGTCATCGCACATCAGCAATGAAACAACGATACTAGGTATGTGTCCGCACGGAGTTTCCTACTTCATCATTCTACTCATAAAATCTGGGCCAACATTGTCTCTCCGTTTTATGTACTGGACCGAGAAACTATACTCCTCTAAGATAAGGCTCCGCCACATGACTTCAGCGTTATTATGCTTCACCCGGTTGAGGTACTCCAGTGGCTGGTGATACGTTTGCACCACAAACTGGGTTCCATACAAATAAATGTGAAATCGTTTAACAGCCCATACTAAAACATAACATTCCTTCTCCACCGTAGCGTAGTTTCTTTCCCGGCCATTCAGCTTCGGACTTTCGTACAAGACTGGATGCAAGACCATATCAAATTCCTGCAAAAGTACCGCTCCTACCCCCCTTTCTGATGCATCCGTTCGCAAAACAAACGTCCTACTGAGATCTGGTGCCATAAGGACCGGAGCTTCAGCCACACACCTCTTCAGTTGCTCAAATGCCTGCTCAAGACATTCCGACCTAGGCAATACGTTAGGCTCGTTCTTTTTGGTGAGATCGGAAAGGGGAGTCACTATATCCGCGTAATGAGGGATAAATTCTCTAAGTAGCCTGTAAGGCCCAAGAAGGATCTCAACTGCTTCTTGTTCAATGGCCTCGGTGCAGACTGTATCTTCTCAACTGTGTTTGGATGAGGTGCTATGTGTTCCATTCCCAGGGTGTGCCTAAGGAAGGTAATCGCTTAAAACCCAATTGGGCATTTTGTCGGTTCCACTGTGATCACCGCCCCTTGGAGCCTACGAAACACTTCCTGTAATCTCTTCACATGTTCCTGCCAAGAATTTGTCGCCACTAGGATATCGTTGATATAATGCTCCCTCCTTTGGGGTCCATGCAGCACTATTTGCATGATTTTAGTGAAAGTCTGCGCCGCAGTTTTCAGTCCGAAGGGCATGAATCTGAATTGAAATAACCGTCGTGCACATGAGAAGGCCGTTTTCTCCTTTGATGCTTCATCCAAGGGTATCTGCCAGTACCCTTTAGATAGATCTAGCTTTGAAAAATACTTTTTCTCGTGACCTTCGCAATTACTGCGTCAACTCTTGGTATGGGCTCTGAGTCATCAACCAGTATCTTAATTAAATGCCGAAAATCCACAGACTCTGTTAGACCCGTCAGATTTCTTTACCACTACAAGAGGTGAGCTGTACGCAGATGTGGAACGCTCAATAATCCCCAAGTCCAACATCTGTTTGATTTCCATCTATATGTCTTCCTGTACAGCTAGTGGCAGAGGATACTGTTTCAGATGAACTGGCCTCTCCGTGGTTAATTGCATACTGCACTTGAGCAACGTCGTCTTGCCTGGGAGGTCTGAGAAGATTTCATCAAACTCTTGTAACACAATTTCCACTTCTTTCCTCTGCACCACATTGACATCGGGGTTTATAACCACCTTCTCTCGACCCATTGTTTGGTTATTCTGTATGTGGGTATTTCTTCTGCGTTAGGATCTCCCAACTCCGTCTCCGTAACAACCATGCCTGCGACGTCCTCTGCTTTGTGGGGTTGCCTGTCCTCGTATCTTTTCAGCATGTTGACATGCAGTACCTTTCGCCTTTCTTCAATTTTGAGCTCATAGTCGACATCAGTCACTTTCTTCTTCACCTCAAAAGGTCCCTTCCAACTCAATGTGAGCTTGTTGTTGTCACTTTGTAGGAGTATCAATGCCTTGTCTCCAATCTGCAAGACCCTTTTTTGGCTTCTTCTATCATAATACTTCTTGTATGATGCCTGGGCCTCGGCTAGGCTCTCCCGTGCGATGCAACAAGTTTCTTCAATCTTGTGTCGAAGTTCTAATAAATACACATACGAGGACTTTTGCTCTTCTTTCAATTCAGTGTTTGACCAGACTTCCCTCAGAACAATTAGTGGTCCTCTAATAGCTCTCCCTTAAATCAACTCCAACGACGAAAAGCTGGTGCTAGTCTGCGGCATTTCTCTATATGCAAACAAGAGTGCCAATAGGTATCCATTCCATTCCTTGGGTTTTTCCTGGCACACCTTGCGCAACACATTCTTGAGTGTGCCATTGAACCTTTCAGCCAAGCCGTTACACTTGGGGTGATATGGTGTCGTCAAGAGGTGTCGCATAGACAGCAGTCTACAAATGTCCCTCATCAGTTTCGAGGTAAAATAGGTTTCTCTATCCGTTAGTATCTCTCTCGGAACCCCATACCTCGTGAACATTTCTACCAAGGCCTCCGATATTGTTACCGTATCCGTGGTTTTCATTAAGACCGCATCCGGGTACCGAGTAGCCACATCCACAATTGTGAGTATGTACTTATTTCCTCTGTGGGATACTGGTTTTATGAGTCCTACAATGTCCACTGTGACTCTTTGAAAAGGCCACTCAATAATAGGCATAGTCCTCAAAGGTACCTTCGAGACCACACCTTTTGGTGTGGTTCTCTGACATGCGTCACAAGATCGCACAAACCTTTTAATGACGCTTTGCATGCACGGCCAAAAAAAAACTGTTCAGCGACTGTGCTAGTTGTCTTCTTACTCCCTGATGGCCAGCCATATTAGTGTCATGTGCCAAGTCGAGAACAGCCCTTCATAAACTCACCGGCACTGCTGTCTCTTTTCCCCTCCCTCATTGGTCTTGACAATTCTGTACAGCAGCCCTGAAAGCTTCTCAAACTTATGCACGACCCGACTCCTCTTACAATAGATCCATTTGCCCTGAATTTCAAAACACCGTTGCAGCGTACTGTCCGCTTTCTGCATTCTCCCCATTTCTGCTGCAGTTATGTCCATGGCTGCTACTGAGTTGTTCTCCTTGATGCCCTCCTTTTCTTTTTCACTCTTGTTCCTCGTAGCTCTCTCCACGGCATAGGCTGAATCTTCCCTGGTATGCTGATCAACACATCTCTCGTCACGTTTATCCATAATCCTTTGATTTTGGAACTCCGTACCCTCAGCGCGCCTTGCAGTAGGCAATCTGCAGAGGGGATCCGGATCGTCAACTCCTCTGAGCCCTGGCATATTACCGAGAATTACGTCATAAAGAGGGTCTTTGACACATCGGGCTTCAATCCAACCGCCTTAATACGGCGACAAAATCAGTACCCTAGCAACTGGCATCCGCCATACTGTTCCATCAGCAAAACGAACCGGCTTTTGTGTACCCGTGATATCCGTTTCTGGCACCATGAATTCTCTTACAAGTACAATGTTGGAGCCCGTGTTTCGAAGTGTTGGAGCCCGTGTTTCGTGGGGATGTTGCACGGGCACTTTATGTCCGTGCAACATCCTCACGATCACTGGCATAGCATCTTCGGCCTCCCCCACCTTGACAGATGTTGTAACAGCACTTGTCTTATCCTTGTCCTCCTGGTCACGTTGCTTTTCCCTGTCAGCATCAGCAGAGCTTTCATCTGCAACCATGCAAGCCATTTTATTTCCTCACCGATCACGACAGGTTTCTGTTGTGTGCCCACGCTTTCCACGCCGGTCACATTTCGACGATGAAGTGTGAGTGCGACCCGCGGCACAATTTGCTGCTCTATGCCCAGTTTTGTCACAGAGGTAGCATTTGATTGCACTCCGAGTTCGCTCTTTCTTCTCCAAACCTTTCTCATCTTGGGCTTTCTCTAGATTTCTTTGAACTTGAGCTTCCAAATAACGGTTGGCGTGTTCGGACAGCTCAGCCACCATCTTCAAGTTCCGCTCTTTCAGGAAAATTGCCACTCCCTTGTGACACGATGCCAGGAATTGTTCCGAAATCATGCTCTCTCTTAGATCCTCGAATGATCTCTCTATGTTAGCCATCTCCGACCAGCGATCGAAGTAATTGGAGTTTCAAGCAGCGAACTGCTGGCCTGTCTCATTTTCCTGTGGTTTAAAGCTGCGGAATTTCGCTCGGAAACACTCGGCAGTTAATCTGAAACGTTGGAGCGGAGTCCTTTTGAACTTGTCGTAATCTAGCGCATCCGCTGCTGGCATCCTGCTAAAAACAGCTAATGCCTCTCCCGCAAGGCACATACTCAATCCAGTCGCCCGATCACTCCTCTGCCAGCCTTGCCCTATCTCTTTTCTCTCGAACCGCTGTATATAGGCGTCGAGGTCATCTCGCCTTTCGTCAAAAGGTGCGATTAACTTACGCGGACTCACTTTTGGTGCCTAGAGTACCATCTCTGACCTATCTGGTACTTCCGCACTAGTGCTCGCGCGCAACTGCATTTTTTTCAGTGAGCTCCTTTTCCAGCATTGTTTTTATAAGTTCGCTCATCTGCGGCTTTCGCTCGCTCTTCATCTTTTTCGCTGCCTCTCGTGCCTCTGCACGCTCTTCACGTACTCTTCTCTGTTCGTCATGATAGAGCGTCAATATAGCCTCAGCCGATAATCCCGCAGCACTACCGGCTGCCATCAAGCGTTCCAGATCAATTTCACTGCTCCCTTCAGACCTAGGCGTGTGACGAAGTTACAGGGATCCTGGCAGACTCGCCATTGTCACGCGTATATGCTGATGGCAGGTTTACTAGTCGGGCGTTGGGAAATGAAGCATAAAGGCTGATGGTACCAAACAAAACTCCCACTCCATTACCCGAAAATTCACAAAAAACATTAAAAACACGCTTACATTGAAAAACCAAGAAAAGGAAATGTCTTAATGACGCGCGTTTCAACGTCCGATACCGTTTGCGTTTTCTAGTTCTCGCACTTAAAGTTGTGGCGTGGCCTCCGGTCCACTGGAAGTCCCTCTCACGCGTGATAACACGCCATATCAATGCTCAACGGTGGCGACGGTGTTGAAGAACCAGCGGTAGCTCCAGTGGTTTCTCGCCGAGGCAGGTGCTCGGGCGGCCCCGCCGCGGTGGTCTAGTGGCTAAGGTACTCGGCTGCTGACCCGCACGTCGCGGGTTCGAATCCCGGCTGCGGCGGCTGCATTTCCGATAGAGGCGGAAATGTTGTAGGCCCGTGTACTCAGATTTGGGTGCACGTTAAAGAACCCCAGGTAATCGAAATTTCTGGAGCCCTCCACTACCGCGTCTCTCATAATTATATGGTGGTTTTGGGACGTTAAACCCCACATAAAAAAAGGTGCTCGGGCGGGATACACTGCAGACCAGGGTCGGCGGTGGTTCCAGGGCTGCTCGCCGAGGTTAATGCTCGAGCGGGAAACTGCAGCCCAGGATCAGCGGTTGCTCTGTGAGCTGCTCGCCGAGTCAGGTGCCCGGGTGGGATACACTGCACAACAGGGTCGCCGGTGGTTCCGGGGCTGCTCGCCGAGGTTGATGCACGGGCGGGAAACTGCAGCCCAGGATAAGCGGTTGCTCTGTGAGCTGCTCGCCGAGTCAGGTTTTCGGGCGAGAACCATCGCCGTCCAGCGACAGCGGTACTTCCTTGCGCTGCTCGCCGAGTCAGGTGCTCGGGCGGGAGCCTGGAGTGAGACCCAGTCCGCACTTCCACAGCCTTTGTCCCCTCAAACGCCACGTCCCGGCTCTCACGTTCCTCCCTCGCCCCGCACCCTCTTCTTTTTTCTCTTCTTCCCCCTCATTCCAGCGCTTAAATTACCTATTCAAGACAACTTCTTTCTCTTCTTCTCTTCTTCATCTTGTAATTCTTGACAAACATATTATATGTTCTTTCTTGAGCGAGACACCACGTATTGATTGGCGAATGTGACTGTCACTGATTCGTGTACTTTTTCATGAACCCTTTCCAATGGGAAGGCGATACAAAATTAGCAGATACCAGTAAACTGAGTTAAACATCCAAGAAATTCACTTGAAAGAATGTTCAAAGCAGTTTAAGAGCACGGTCAAGCAAAATAGTTAAAATGCCAGAAAGTTTGCCTAGTAAAGAGGTGTACTTACACGAAACAACCTGCGTTACCCACAAGGGCTTGTGAACGCAGTCTGCTTGTAAATATAAGGAAAAAGACACTTTGAAAAACAGTTATATTTGCTTTTTCGCCTCAGACATGCAATCCACACGTATTTTTTTCGAAACTTGACTTTTAAGAAGTATACTGCACCTGTAGACACGATTTGATGAGCCTAAAACAATGTTTGTTTTGCCGAATTTCGGCGCCTAACACCTGATTTTTAGCGCCAAATAATCAGGCCTCCAAATCATGGCACACCAAGCGCTGGTCGCCTTGGCAATTTTTGCACGTATGACCAAATGCGGTGCCGCTTGTACTGCCCTGGCTGTGCAGGCTATAAGCGGCGATGTGTCAACGTCTGCAAGGTTTGTCAGCGTTGAAAAAAACCCATTTGGATATCCACCCGGCTGCCTTCAGCCTCTCGACCTTTGATGAGAGCATTTTTTCCAGTCGATTTGGATCTTCTCGGACCCTTTCGAACATATTCTTCGGGAAACAAGTTGGGTCGCCATTGTTACTGATTACGCGATCCGCTACACATTCACCCAGGCCCGGCCAACCAGTTGCGCTTCGGACGTCACTGATTTGTTGCTTTGAGACCAAATTCTAGTGCATGGTGCCCCACGCCAATCGCTGTCAAACTGAGGCTGTACCTATTTGCTATTGTCCTGCGTTCCCTCTCCCCCTAGTATAACTGCACGATCCCATACCACTCCCCGACAAATGGGCTTAGAGGGCTTGAACAGGACTTTTACCGAGAAGCTTTCCAAAAACGTGTCAACCGATTGCCGTGAGTGGGACCTTGCCCTGCCATACCTGAGGTACGCTTACAGCTCCTCCCGCCATCACTTCGCAGGCTACTCACATTTTGAAGCAAAGCTCCAGTTAGTGGGTCAAGCGTAACCAGAATTATCTCCCTAACGCTGTAATAGATAGCGCTGTCTCATCACCATTTCTCGCCTTATTTTTTACAAGTAGTCGGCTCAATAGAAATGTGTGCAATAGAATGAACGTACGCATGAACACACATACGGAAATACAGATGAGTGCATAGACGGATGGGCAGACAGAGAGAGAGAGACAGACAGGCAGACAGACAGAGAGACAGGCAGACAGACAGACAGACAGACAGACAGACAGACAGACGGGCAGACGGACGGACAGACAGACAGACAGACAGACAGACAGACAGACAGACAGACAGACAGACGCTTGGACCCTCTCCTCATCATTCACTGCGTGAATTAGCTGTGATATTTTGCCATTTTTTGGGGGCACAAACCAACGTTTTCACTTGATACATTCCTTGTGGCTTCTGCACCCTGAACCGCTGAATATCCTCGCGCTGCTGTGTCTCGTGCTGAGCATGCATGTTAGCTTGCCCGTAACAGATTGACGGTTTCTCTCTTCAACAAACAGATGAGCATAATTAGTGTAGGCCTCTCTGGTAAACTGTGTTCGCGTTTCGCGGGTCCATACCGGGTGCTTTGACATGTAACGTTACCTATAAAATTGTCCCGTATAATGTCAAAATTTCGTAACCTGTGCTTACTCGTGACGTTGTCTACACTCTAAGGCAAAAGGGTATTAAAAGAGTGTGTGGTTCGTCCTTTTGGGGACAAATGGGGCTGCCACTACCATTAATTTCTTTAAGGACTGACGGCACCGAGTCTATGAGTTAGTCCCCACAGATAAGCTTCAGGGACTAACATTTAGTCCTCAAATTTACACCTTAGTGAGTAACCGTTAGTTTCACAATTCACCTCAAAGGACTAACATTCAGACCTCTCAATTGCACCCATAAAGCAACTGTTAATCCTCACATTTACACCTTACCGCGCAACCCTTAGTCCTCACAGTTGCACATTGCCGGACGAATGGTCGATCCTCTCAAGTACTCCAATCGGATGAACTTTTTGTCCCCAGTTCAAACATTGTTTTTTGTTTATTTTCCACCAGACCTAATACTTTTTTCGCCTGCTTTTTTGCGCAGTGAGGAACGAATTGCGCCTAGAAGAACACGCGAAAAGGTAGTTAGCCACGTTTGTGCAACTGCTTTGGCAGTCATGGCAGCGACGAACGACAAAAGTGAGACATCGAAATCTTTTATTTTTCTTCATACACGTGAAGTTTCTCCCTTACTTTAAGTGAATTCATGGTGAAGTGTACAAGTCCAGCCTTGTTGTCAAATCTTGTTCACTCCTTCCATACCAGAAGAACCATCGCTTCCTGGGTGTGATTATTGACAGCGACCTTTCGTGGAGTGCCCACTGCAATTACCTGAAGAGAAGGCCAACTTCCATTGTCCATATAATGCGTTTCCTCTGCGGAAAACCTTACGGCACATCGATAAGGTCAATGATGCAGCTATACAGGGCACTGTTTCTGGGATTTTAGCACTACAGCTTGCCGTTACTAGCAAGTACGTGCAAGACGAACATCCGCACCATCGAAAGTCTGCAAGGACACGCACTATGCGTGTGCTTAGGATTGCCGCGATGCACCTCAACCCACGGGGCAATTATGATGACACGAGAGCATTCAATTCAAACATACATCGCCACTGACAATTTGAGAGCCCACATAAGACACCTCTGCCGAGTTCCTGGTTACCATGTTGCAGTGTTGCCACTTCAAAAACCACAAGCGATGTTTTCATAGATTATTGCTGCCCATAGAGAATGCCTGCCTTTCGGCTTCACTCCAGCAACAAGACCAGCGTCACCTCCGTGGTGCCTACAACAACCACAAGTGTGCCTCACTATTCCGGGAATAACGAACAACAGCCGTCATTCAACAGTTGTCCTACGACAGGTGACATTGTCGCTACTCAACGAAAAATACGGCCAGAGGACCCACATTTACACCGATGGATTGGTCTCAGCTGACAGTTCCACAGGTGCTGTTGTCATCCCGGCGTACCAGGTCACTATAAAGCTCAAACTGTCGCATTCGACAACATCCACCGCAGCGGAGCTTGCCACCTTACGTGCTGCTATACTTTATATCGCGGAAGCCCGACCTCAAAAGGGGGCTGTGTTCTGCGACTCCAAGGCATCCCTTCAGAGCTTGCAATCATTTTTACGACAAAGGGAGCATCAACAACTAGTGAATGAAATAAGAGAGGTGATTCACGAATTTTTATTGAAAGGACATGAAGTGGTGTTCCAGTGGTTACTGGGACATTGTTGTATTGTCGGTAATGACCTTGATGATAATGCTGCCCGACCCGCCCACGCGGACACCCAGACAACCCCAATAACATTGTCGAGAACCGACTCTGCAAGGGGCCTTCACTCGTTCGCTAACACCATGTCGGAAACTTGGCTGAGTGACCCCAGTGTCAGGAACCGCCGCCTACACAAATTGGACCCATTGAGAAAGCTTCAAATTCTATCGGACCTCTCCCGCCAGGATGCAACTTTACTGTGCCGCCTGGGGTTAGGAGTAGCTTTTACAAAGGCATACTCCTTTCGCATAGGAATGGCGGATAGCTACCGACGTGAATCGTGTGACACTGACGAGACAACAGAACATCTACTGTGTTCATGTGAACGTTTTTTGAGCGAACGTAACTTGCTACGCCAAACGTTAGAGACACTAGACAGTAGACCTTTCTCCGAAGAGAAGATCCTTGGTTCATGGCTGTACGCGTCGCAGGCGAGCAAAGCGACGCGAGCCCTGCTAAGCTTTCTAAAGACGACCAGACTACACGACCGCTTATAAGCGTGCATTGGACAAGGTCACATCTAAACACACGTTGCCCTTCACTCCTTTCTCTCTTCTGCTCTAATACCCCTCACCCCTTCCCCTAGTGCAGGGTAGCAAACCGGACGTGCGTCTGGTTGACCTCCCTGTCTTTGATTTCTTCCCTTCCTCCTCCTCTTCCTCCTCCTTGTTCACTCTCTGGGGAGGTCCTCCGACAGAAGCGATAGATGACAGGCATTGCAGACGCCAACGTACGCAGCCTTCTGCCTGTTGTGTTCCCCAGACTGCACATACAATAATATAGTGAAAATGGTTAGACACACGTGACAGCAGATGAAGATGCACTCATATGACAAGTACATGCACGTTAATATAAAACAAGCGTTAATATATGACACACAATTAACTTTACCTTCACATCTCACACTGTCCTCCTGAAGCTGCTCTGACAAAAGAGATGGATGACAGGCATCGCAGACGCCAGCGCACACAGTCTTCAGCACGGTGTGTGCCCATGGCTGCACAATAAGTATGTAAAATAGTGAGTTAGACGTAACAGAGGATGAATACAAATGCATATGAGAAATACGTGCAAGGTAAAATGAAAACATACGTGAGATCCACATTAAGAAAAAGTCCTCCATAGGAATGGTGGATTGCACCATCTATCATTTTGGTGGATTATGGCTGTGGAAATGTTGGTGGCACATGGTGTATGGTGGCGTAAGTGGAGCGGACGGTTGGTGGCGCGCTCCAGCCGGCAATGCTGGAGCGCGAAGTAGCGTCAGAACCACCGTGACAAGCTGCTACTAAAGAAAAAATAAAAATAATTGTACTAACACGATGTTGAAAGCACAAGTAAAAAAAAGGTGCGACAGCGTGGAATTGAACCTGCCGCCTCTGAATTTCGCACTGAGCACACTAACCACTGCGCCGCACTGACAGTTGGCGGCATGGGTGTTAAAGAAGTAGTCAACGCACAAAGTCACTGTTTAACTTCAGTCCTGTTTGTTGTTTGCTCGGGAAGGATGAGATCTGCACCGGCTACTAAAATTTGCGCATTTTATAAACACGAACAACTGCTGCCTGTAACAATTTCCATTGCTATATTTGCAACAGTGGTATGTTTTTGTTACAATTTACAATCGCAAGGGGAAAAAACAACTCAGTAAACTGATGAGCAGGTCGAATTTATCGGCGGTTGCTGCCAAGTTTATTATCCGTATCTCGCTCCTTCCAAAGAGCAAAAATCAGTTCAGGCTTATGACGTTTCTGTGATCATTCGATAGATACGCCCCACACAATTGATTTTGATGTTTTTCGCGCAACGCACAGCGCAGTCGAGCCAGCGCACCGCTGTTGCTCTGTCGTTAGGAACAACTACATGACGGCTTGGCCAAAACGAATGCAGTGCACCAGAAACATTATGCCATCATATTGGTTCAGTAAGCATACGAATGGACATGTCTATATTCTCGCATAAAAGCCAGTGAAGTGCCGGAGAGTGTGACCAGCGACTGTCGGTGAAAAGAGGAGTACCTTTGGTGAAAGCGCTGCAAGTGCGTCGCATCGATGTTTGTCGCTTCTTGCGCGGACACCGTACACAATAAGAAAGGCTTCATTTAAGTTAAATGATGTCCCAGTTTTGCTCTATTGTCATTTTTACTCGTCAAAACTGTGTATTCTGAAACCCAGAAGCGCCGATAACACTTGTACGGGCTCGGTCGATATGACTAACCTTTGGTGGAAATTATGATGGTAGAACAGAAGGGTGAAAGTCAAATTCGCTGGGGCTCATCTGGACGCTTGTCGAAAGTGAAAGTTTATGCATATTCGCACGCACTTTGTTATTTTAAATGAACGGCTCAAAGAATACGGTGTGCAAGAATTACCAGAGTTGCGTTTCCAGCGTGGTGACATCAAGTGACCACTATATTCTGCTATAGTGATTGAAAGGGGAAAATACGAACCGGAGCCCATTTATTTGTCGACAACTGCGCGCCGATGTGAAACATTTATTGTCATGTTCACAGTGACAACCCCAGTCTTTCAAATATCACAACAAAGAAACACATTGCGGATGTCAAACTGATGTAAGTACGTGCACGAAATGTAAACATAACCCCGGCCGCATATTCTATGCTCCACAAAAATTGCAGCTATGTTGACACTACAGGAATAAGAAAAAACAAATGTACTAGAAAGCGTAATGAGCAGCGTTGGTTTCTTTTGCCCGTAAACAAATACCTCTGCGCATTCAAGAATGAAACACTACAAATAAATGATTTCACATACCGTCATGTGCTTTTCCTCATGCCACCATCGTCTACCAAGCTTCCATCATCCCACTGTCATCCATCTTGCTCACCAAGCCTTCCACCAAACACGTTTTGCCTCGCCACCACGAGGCAGCATTTTCCACCGTCACCACCATTAGTTCACCACCACCACCACCATCTGCCACCATTTTTTTCCTATTTCGCCGTCATCAGCCATTATGCTCACTACAGTTTCCACCATATCCACTAATATTTCCACCATATCCAGTATCCTTCCCACCATATCCACCAATAATTCCAGCATCCACCGACCGAGGATATTAAATAGTGATATGACAAGCTAATAATTTCACCGTTATGTCACATGTCGTCAAAGACTCCTTTCGATCCCCGTAGCGCAACAGCTTAGGAGTGGTGGCCGCAGCCACAACTCCGCGAACCACCCTGCCGCTAACAAGTCGGGGAGTCCTAAGCGACGTCGTTCAGCTCGAGCAAGCGAACGCGAGACCAAACTCGGCGCTGTACGCGAAGTGTCTGCCACCAGTGAACTTCTAACAAGAGAGCGACCTACGCTTGGACTCCAACACGAACAGCGCCGAGCTAGTTTGGAGCTAGCGCCGAAGAAATCGACGCTAATGCGGTCCTTTTGCACAAACTCAAGCGAGTGCAGCGCGCAAACGCGAGCGCGCAGGCGCGGCCAGCGGACGGCGCCCAGCTGCTTGTGACCGACTGACGGGAAAGCCAACTGTAGTGGCGACCTATTTTCAGTGAGTCCCGACGCTAGCGAAAGCCCCGCCAGCCCGTGCTGGTGCACTTACAGCGCGTGACATACTACAACCAAGCTCTTTACGAGAACCCGCAACGTGTTTTCGACGACTCCCAACACAGCGATGAGGTCTCAGCCCAATATCGTCAGCCTGGAGCTCATCACGGCGGCGAAGACAGGCGAGCACTCAATGAGCGAGCGTACGAGAGGCCGACGGCAATGACGGCTAATTTCCAGGTGGTCGCCAAGCACAGGCGAACTGCAGACGCCGAAGCTGACCTTCGCGATGCATTTCGTGCGTGCGATATACAACACGACCGAGCCTGTTGCCGGCAAGCGCGATCCGTATCGCACACGCGACAAGTAGAGTAGAATAAAGAATGATAACCTACTTGGCTTGGAATCCAGCGTTGTTTTCTGCCCTGAGTAGGACTGAAGTTTATATCCGATAGGCATGTTGTCTTCTCGGCCGCCATGTTGGCCTTCCTAACTGTTGCTGACGTGTGTTTGTCGTGACTATCTTGAAGCCAGAGATATACAGCGCGGCGTGGTGACGTGTAAAGGCTTGCTTTCGACTTCATGGGTGCAGCGAAACGAAAAAACCAGCCGCCCACGCTCGTCAAGCGTACACAGAAGCACCACGTCGTAATTCTTAGATAGTCGAATCCAGGCGGCCATGGTCGAGCACTCCGAACGCGACGCAACGTGAACCGTCACCGGCAAAATACGGGAAAAGACTGAGCCTGCAGAGGAGGAGAAAGACATGTGTTCTGTGGAGAATGAGGGTGCCACCTTGGCAACGCTTTTCGCGCTGCCTGCAATCCCCGGGTGGTTCATCCCAAGTGGAACGTGTTTGGAGACTAAGTAGTTTCGCGCGGCACGTTTCCCTCTGTGGTTGCTCCTCGACGATCTATCCGTGCATCGCGCGCGCCTATTGAACTCCGTTACTCCTTTTTCGGGTAATTTTGTCTTAGAGTGTATGCACGAACTAAAGCTCAAGCACTGCCCACCCTGCTTTTATGTAGCTACATAGATGCACCAGGGGCGGTGTTCTTGCCGCCAGGGGCTATGTTGCGTGGTTTTCACTGGCATTAACACTGTATTGCAGGACAGATCTGAAGAGGCGTCAGATGGGAGGCGAAGAAATGGACGTACGGGCTTGAACTGTACTGTGCCTTACGACTGGCATATATTGTTATTGATGCTTTACAATATTCTTCTTAGACTATTGTCCTCAATAGAAAAACTTTCCTATGCAATAACAGGGAATCGCAAGTGTAGGCAATGTTACAGAAGTAAGCATGTAACTGCCAGATGCCAATATAGGCATGACCTTTTACAGGCTTCTTGCTATTTATATTGGCAGCCTGATAGAGACGCGCTACAAACGCTAATACGTTAGAATCTTAAACATTCGTGTATTATAGCAGACAACAACCATCAAACGCAAAAACGAATATTCCGACCAATACCAGCACACAACTTACAACAGCGTCGACTAGTGTAGGATATTCTGTGGTCAAAGCTGTGTTAAAATTACCAGCGCATGTAAGCGCAGATTTAATAGTAAATGTGGTCCACGTAGTGGTAAATTTGGCCAGTGTTTTTCAATTCACGCCTTGCAAATGTACACGCACATAATGAAATACTTTCGAAGGCACAGAAATTGTTCTCGCACTCCTGCTAGCTTTCCCCCCCCTCGAAGTCTAAATTAAATGTGGTAAAAAAACCTCCTAGGTTGTTCCGGATGTGCCCTTACAGAGAAAACACTTGAAAATAAAAAATCTACCAAATGTGCTGTTTTCAGCTATGCTGCTTTGCAACCACACAACAATTAATTACATGAGAGTAATCACGCATTCTGAAAGTTCTTGATTATCAGAATCAATTACTGTAGTTTTCGTCTGTGCACTAATGTTGACAAACCGGCAGTTTTGTGGGTTACAAAAAAGTTAGTATAAAAAATGGTTGCCTTAACGACTTGCTCCAATTTACCGTTATCAAGTATTAGTTGCCAAATGTCTTGATCGTAAAGCCCTATACTTTTGGTGGGAAACGCCAAGCCACCCTTCGCTCTGAAAATTGCTTGGTTGTAGGTAACAACGCGATATAATAGACAGTACTTATTGTGGGCAACAATATCAAATTGCGGAATGGTGCCCCACTCACATACAAACACATACAGCCAAAATTTCTTGCTTGTCGGGCTTATTTTACTTGTCAACTCACCGAAGACTAAAAAAGAATGATGTAAAAAGTGAGGTGTGGTGATGAAAAATACATGAACGGCTACACTTGAAGACACAATCCATACAACTGTACTCATGCCCATCTTTACCGAATATAATGTACAGAATTCCACGGGCTAACATATCCGTTATAATTAATAAATAGAACATGTGGCTAGAACTTGAAAAAAGGCGAGAACTTTACTTCTACTCAGAATTTGCGATATATATCCACAATTCGCTTCGTCAGTCGAAGCAGTGAACGAGAAATATCCCCGTCAGACACGAAATATGATACCAATGCCACAAACGCATCAAATTCACTTGACGTATTTCCAAGGCATTCAGTTTTACTTCAAGAACGAAGATGAACTATTGTGATGGTTCGAACAGGCTTTCGTGCAAACTTGAAATACGATTGGGACTGGATTCGTTGTTTTGCAAGGATGATCACCACCATCTTCCTGACACTGGAATGGAATGAAATGAAAAAACTTTATTTCAGTCCTGCAGGACGCACTTAGCGCGTAGCAGGCGTCTCCCGCGTAGGCACCGACAGGGAGTACCTGGCGGCCGCTTTGTGGACCTGCTGGACGGCCCATTGCTGGTCGGCGAGAAGTGAACTCCTGAGGGACCTCTCCACTTGCTTGAGGTAAAGTCGGGAGGAGTTGTTCTACAGTCCATGAGCATGTGTGCGAGTGTCGCTGTGTGTCCGCATGATGGGCGTGTGTCGCTGGGGTATACATCGGGGTAATAAACGTGAATCGTGGCAAGGTTTGGGTACGTGTGTGTCTGTAATAGGCGTAGGGTAATGCCTGCGGTCAGTTAAGTTTCGGATGTGGGGGTGGAAAAATACCTTTCTCTGGAGGAAGACGTTGTATTTTATTTGACTGGAAATGAAGTGGAGTTATACACAACGTTTAAGACTGGTGGTAAGTAGTTAACAGCGTCGATTTATGCCAAAAAGTACATTTAGTTCGAGTTTAATCGATTTTGGGAAAATTCACATCACGATTGTGTTTTGAAAATTTAAGAAATATTTCAATGACATACATGTCTAAGTTACCATACTTGATTAAGACCCGAATACTGTAAGACTATAGAGGATGTCTGAGCGCTTCCTATATTTCAACAAGTGTGCATAGTGGCCAAGTCTTTAAGACTCCAGCAAGGCGATCCGCTTTGTAATGTGACAAAAACATTCACAATAATTGCACACGCAGCTGTTACCAGGACGATAGCAGACTCGATGCTGTCTTTTGTAACAGGGATCACGTGGTGCATCGTCGCGCAGGCGTTCAGAGCGTAATTGAGAATTGAAACGACGTTTAGGAAAATATACCTGCTTGCCAAACGCGAACCTAGGGTATCACGAGAAAATGAATTAAACACACTTCTGATAATTCAAAATAATACATTGTTGATTGGACCTTTAAGGTCCCCGGCAGAGGTAACACCCCCCTTCGACCCCGGCTTCATGTAGACATGTGGCACCCCTGGGCTCACCCACCCAGGGAACATTGGCAGTTGCCTTTTCCTCCCTCTCTCTCTCTACATTCTCGTCTTTATCTCTCACTTTTCATCGGTTCTCTCTTCTACTCTGTTCTGTTTACTTCCAAACTTCTTGGCGGCTAGGGTTAACCCTGTGCAAATAGCCTACATTGGTCAAGGTGCATCGTGTTATAATCCTGTTGTATGGCTGGCATCTGCAGGAGTAGGGTTACACCGGCAAACTTGTAGCGTCCTTTTTTGGGCTCCGTGGTGTGTGGCCGCAGACGCTTCAGAAGATTGTTAAACAGGCATGCATAGAGGTTTTCCTCTATTAAGTGATAGTACCACCTTAAAGGGCGTGCGTCCCGAATGCTTTCGTTTTTTTAACCAATCGAATGAAAATTTCCCCCATCTTCATGTCATACATAGTGAGAAAATTGGCAAGCAAGCCAGAACTGCATCCCTCTTTGTATTATTCAAATGTCTTGCAGAAACTCTAGGGACCGGTTAACAGGTTACCGGAATGGCCAGTGGAGACCTCCTCCTCAAAGTTCGAGAAAAAGAACAGTCTTAGAAGCTACATAATCTTTCAACATTTGGCGACACTTTGATCACGGTAACACCATACAGATCAATGAACACAACTCATGGAGTAGTATTTGACGCTAATTTGCTTGGGCAGACGGAAGCGGGGCTTCTGGAAGAATCAGAATGTAACCAATGTACAAAGGATTATTATCAGAAAAAACATCAAGCCAAAACCAACAAAACACATTATACTCACGTTCGCTTCCAGTAATCTGCCGGAAAATTTTCAAACTGAGTACACAAAAACTTCGACCAGACCATACCTACCTTAACCACGTCGTTGTTTTAAATGCCAGAGGTGTGGCCGTGGCTCACAAAGCTGCCATGGCCACGAAACTTGTGGACATTGTGGAGTGTCAGGCCACAATTCTGACAACTGCGAGGAACCGTCACACTGTGTGAACTGTGGAGGAAATCATGCCGCATACTAACGGTCCTGTTCATTTTGCAAAAAAAAGGTCATCACAATGATTATAAAAGCAAACATCCCATTCAAAGAAGCAAGGAGAAGAGTGTCGCCATTTTATGGCCCCACATAGGCTGATGCGGTGCGTCAGGGGGCACCGCTGTGGTGGCAAAAATATTTATTGCCACTTTAGAGCGCAGAGGCCGAGCACCCTCATGGCACGGGGGTGCTCTTTCACGGTGAGAATGCACCCTTACAATGCAAAGAAAAGCCCTTGAAGTGCTATCCTCTTCATGGCGCACGAGATTATCCGGCGCTGATCGAACGCAGAAGTACTGGTCATGATGATCTCCCAGTATTACACCGCCACAGCCTGGGGTGGGGGATGTGGGAAGGTAAGACATGTGAGCAGTATGTGTAAGAAGTCTGCTGGTTTGCCGCGAAGTTTGCACGAAGAGGGAAACTGGTCTGGATAACGGGCATTTTGTAATACGGTGTATGGAGCAGTCTGAGTTTGAAGGTGACGCCAATGTGTGGCCTACGCTAAGTTTTCGGATAGGGCTGGGGGTGTGTATATTATTTGTTGATCCCGGTAATACTATAGAACATCACAAAAATAAAGCAAGCACTCGTCGACCTGTGGAGGGTGCTCTGTTTCTCCTGCACGGAAGGTGAGACTTCGGGCTAGAGAATGAGCCTCCTCTTTGCCAAGGAGGCCGGCATGTGCCGGCATCCAGATGAGGGTTGTGGAACACTCAGGCTGCCAGAAGCGTAGCAAGCGAGCAGCGGTACTAGATATCAAGCCATTATTGTCGTTCAAAATAGCTGATTTAGAGTCGCTAACGATTGTGTTGGCGGGTGCTGAGATGACAGCAACCGCGATAGCTGCCTCTTCTGCCTCTGTGGAGAAAACTGTGATGATTGGGCACGAAGTTAGAAGATTTGCTTGCTTGTCTGCCCCCGCTAGGGCCATGCGGAATCGTGACGCATATTCCACGGCGTCAACGTGGATCACATCCTACTCATCGCCTTATTGTCTCTGGGGGGCCTGAGCGCTTGCCTTTCTGCGTTTCTCATTCGCACAGAATGCATGTTCTTCGGGATGGTGGGTACGTGTAGGTGAGAGCGGAGGTTAGCAAAAAAAAGGGACCCCCTCGGGTGAGTGTGTGATTGTGGCTAAGGTCAACTGGGACAAGAGAGCACGGCCAGCCACCGAATTAGACAGACGACATCTTTGTGTCGTAAAAGTGGCCTCAGCTAGTTCCTCAAATACATTATGTAAACCAAGTTTGAAGAGTCTATCATTGTATTTGATTGCGGGAAGAGCCGCTCTTGTGCAACTTCATAGAAGTGCGTTAATCTGGTATCTCTCTCCTTCTGTTAGAGAGGTAGGTAAGGGAGGGCATACGTGGTTCGGCTTACCATGTAAGCCTGGATGAGGCGAAGCATGTTCGCTCGCGTAGGCCAGCCCAACCGTTTGCTATGCGACGAATCAGTCAAATGGCCTGCGGAGCGTGTCTTTGGAGGGTCCTAATGACTTCTCTTATTCTAATGACTTCTCTCATGGGCTCGGCCACCAGGGGGCCCGGGTTGGTTGAGCAGTTTCACAAACGCTCAGCATTCGGACCTCAAGATCTCCGTCAAAACTGTGAGTACTAATCTAAATTTCTTCGCATGGTTTTATGAGGCTTCGGAGCACTTCGAGGAGCACGGTTTAGCCACCCAAATCAGTTAAAACTTGAGAAATTAACGACTGATACTTCGGTTAGGCCTAACAACAGCAGCCACTGGCTCCACTTCGATCAAATCAGGAATTCCGCAAGAAAAGCTACTACGCACCTGAAAAACCACCCTCGACTCTTCTTGGGACGTTCCAGAGCCTCGCTGCTACCATCTTATCTTGAATCTGCGGGAAAAAATTCTTCACCAAAAATCAACTGTGAGTAACACGTGTATCCGCCCTATGGGGGCTGCCATGTTGACAGGGGACTTTAGCACCTGCCCCCTCGTGCTCAAAGATTGAATGAAAAGGCAAAAGATCACAATAAATATTGGTAACACTATTAAATCACGCAGAAGCAGGATTTTGGGCTCTGAGCTCAATCTTACCAGTTTCTGACCGGCGAAAACAAACCCACAAGCAATTTTTCTCACTTTATAACCAATTGGGGGCCGCAATCTTGTGTGGGACCAAGCCACTTTGAGGACAACGAGTCATATCTCGGCTTTTACACACCCCAGGACAACAAATCAGGTCTCAATTGAGTCGTTAAAATTCGGAGATAGCCGTAGAAAAAACCGCGAGCGCCCAATTCAACTGAGAGCGTCAAAAGAGACTTATTCAGAAGACACACTCAGTGTTGCCGGACTGCTGTCACTGCTTGAGCTGGGTTTGGCGAAAAAGCTTCCACAGCGAATTAAGCCCACCGGAACCGCTCCTCCACCTCTTAACCAATAAGCACAGATTATTCCAACTGCGGGAGTGGGAGCGGCCGCGCCAGCAGCACGGGTAAGTGAGCTGTGCACATATCTACCTATAACTTTAGCAGTTTGGGTCCTAGGAGGGTCAGAGTGGTGTTTACTTGTTCGTGAAGATACAAGGAGTTCAACCGCTACAAATACTGATATTACAAACAAAAATTTTAAATTTTAGGAGCGGAAAACAGTGTGAATCTGTGAAAACAACAACAGTCAGACCACGTGCCCGGTGCCGCGCAGTTCCCAACCGGGAAAAAAAATCGCGTGTTGATGGAACTACATTAAGAGGCCTGAGGTGCGGCCTCACCGGTAACCACCGCCGGGAACGCACTCCCTCACCATAGAAGGATTGGCCACCCTGGTGCAGTATCTGGCCACTGCCTCCCACATGGATACGCCAAATGACTCACGGCCCTCAGTCCTCAGCAGCTGCGAAGCAACTGACTACGGCGGCGGTCAGATCAGCAACGCAGCAGAGGGTGCTAAGAATCTCTGGACTACAGGCCGCCATTGGAACCTGAACTTGGCAACGTTTAACGCTAGAACTTTATCTAGTGAGGGAAGTCTAGCTGTACTATTCGAAGAGCTAGAGGGTGCTAAATGGGATATAATAGGGCTCAGTGAGGTTAGGAGGACAGATGAGGCCTATACAGTGGTACAGAATGAGCACGTCCTTTGCTATCGGGGCTTGGCAGACAGAAGAGAACTGAGAGTGGGGTTCCTAATTCACAGAAACATAGCTGGCAACATAGAGGAATATTGTAGCATTAATGAAAGGGTGGTAGGTATTGTAAATAAACTGAATAAAAGATACAAGATGAAGGTAGTACAGGCTTACGCGCCTACATCCAGCCATGATGACGCTTCACTTGAAAGCTTCTATGAAGACGTGGAATCGGCAATGAGTAAGGTAAAATTACAGTGTACTATAGTGATGGGCGACTTTAATGCAAAGGTAGAGAAGAAGCAGGCTGGAGACCAGGAAGTAGGAGAATATGGCATCAGCACTAGAAACGCCAGAGGAGAGCTACTAGTATAATTCGCAGAACGCAATAATTTGCGGATTTTGAACACCTTCTACCAAAAACGAGAAAACCGCAAGTGGACATGGAGGAGCCGTAATGGCGAAAATAAGAACGAAATAGACTTTATAACGACCGCACACCCAGGAATCATGCAGGATGTGGAAGTGGTTGGCAAGGTACGATGCAGTGACCATAGAATGGTATGGTCTCGAATTCGCCTAGACTTGCAGAAGGAACGACAGAAACTGATACGCAAGAATCCAATCAATGAGCTAGCACTGAGAAGAGAAGTACAGGAATTCAGAATGTCGCTGCAGAACAGGTAATCGGCTCTTAGTGAGGAAACCAACGTTAGCGTAGATACAATGAATGATAATCTGACGAGTATCATTACGGAGTGTGCAGTGGAAGTTGGAGGCAGGGTAGTTAGACAGGACACTGGCAAGATTTCCCAGGAAACGAAGAACCTAATTAAGAAGCGTCAAACCATGAAGGTGTCACGTACAACAGATCAATAGAACTAGCAGAGCTTTCGAAGTTGATTAATAGACGTAAAGTATGTGACGTAAGAAGGTATAACATGGAGAGAATTGAACACGCTCTGAAAAACGGAGGAATCTTCAAAGCAGTGAAGAGGAAACTTGGGATAGGCAAAAGTAGGATGCATGCACTAAGGGACAAAGAAGGCAAAATAACTACCAATATGGATAGGATAGTTGAAATAGCGGAGGTGTTTTACAGAGATCTGTACAGTAGCCGAGACAACCACGACCTTATTATTATAAGAACTAGCAGTAACCCAGACGACACCCCACCAGTATTGATAGAAGAAGTCAGAAAAGCTTTGGAGAGCATGCAAAGAGGCAAAGCTGCTGGTGAGGATCAGGTAACATCAGATCTGCTGAAACATGGAGGACAGATTGTGTAGAAAAACTAGCCACCCTGTTTATGAGGTGTCTTCTGACGGGAAGGGTACCAGAGTCTTGGAAGAACGCTAACATCATCTTAATACATAAGAAAGGAGATGACAAGGACTCGAAGAATTACAGGCCGATCAGCTTGCTCTCTGTAGTGTACAAGCTATTTACAAAGGTAATTGCTAACAGAGTAAAGAAAACATTAGAATTCAATGAACCAAAGGAACAAGCAGGATTTCGAACAGGCTACTCAACTATTTACCACATTCATACTATCAATCAGGTAATAGAGAAATGCTCAGAGTATAACCAACCACTATACATAGCCTTCATGGATTACGAGAAGGCGTTTGATTCAGTAGAAATATCAGCTGTCATGCAGACACTGCGGAATCAGGGCGTAGATGAAGTATATATAAACATTCTGGAAGAAATCTACAGGGGATCAACTGCTACCTTAGTGTTTCATAAAGAAAGCAACAGAATACCAATAAGGAATGGTGTAAGGCAGGGGGACACAATCTCCCTAATGCTATTTACCTCGTGCTTACAGGAGGTTTTCAGAAGCCTAGAATGGGAACAGTTAGGGATAAGAGTTAATGGAGAATTCCTTTGTAACCTGCGCTTCGCCGATGTCATTTCATTGCTGAGTAACTCAGGGGACGAATTGCAACTCATGATTACGGAGTTACACAGGGAGAGCAGAAAGGTGGGTCTTAAAATTAATCTGCAGAAAACGAAAGTAATGTACAACAACCTCGGAAAGGAACAGCGCTTCGAGATAGGTAATAGTGCACTTGAAGTTGTAAAAGACTATGTCTATTTAGGGCAGGTAATAACCGCAGAGCCTAACCACGAGATTGAAGTAACTAGAAGAATAAAAATGGGTGGAGCTCTTTCGGCAAGCACTTTCAAATTATGACAGGTAGATTGCCATCATTCCTTAAGAGGAAGGTATATAACAGCTGTATCTTGCCGGTACTTAGCTACGGAGCAGAAACCTGGAGGCTCACAAAGAGGGTTCAGCTTAAATTGAGGACGACGCAGCGAGCAATGGAAAGAAAAATGGTAGGTGTAACCTTGAGAGACAAGAAGAGAGAGGAGTGGATTAGGGGACAAACGGGGGTTAAGGATATCATAGTTGAAATAAAGAAGAGGAAATGGACATGGGCCGGGCATGTAGCGCGTAGACAGGATAACCGCTGGTCATTAGGAGTAATTAACTGGATTCCCAGAGAAGGAAAGCGGGTTAGGGGGAGACAGAAGGTTAGGTGGGCAGACGAAATTAAGAAGTTTGCGGCTATACATTGGCAGCAGCAAGCACAGGACCAGGTTAAATGGCGGAACATGGGAGAGGCCTTTGTCCTGCAGTGGACGTAGCCAGGCTGATGATGATGATGATGATGATGAATGACTTCTCTATGTGCGCCATGTGAGTAGAGATCTAGCCTTAGCACCCGAATTTTAGAGACAAAAGGGATGGGGTGGTTAGCTAGCGCGAGAAAGATAGGGGGAATGGCTGACGTAAGCTGCTTTGGTCGGTAAAAAAAGCTCCGATTTGGAAGGCGAGCAGGTAAGGCCACGTTCTCGAACATGTGTTGATGGTGGTTAGTGCCAACTGTAAGTGTTCTGCTCTTTTGACGTCACTACCATGGTTTGCCTAGAGCGTTGATGTCGTCGGCGTAGTAGCTGATGTGGATGTCGTGGATCAGACCCAGATTTTGGGGCAGATGAAGGAGTGCTGTGTTAAATAGAATAGGTTACAAAACCGCTCCTTGGGGCATACGACGTGTGCCAAGCATGATGCCTGGCAGGCTGTGATGGCCAAAGGTAAGTGTTGCTGTGCGGTGGCTGAGAAAGTCTCGGACATAGTTGTACGTCTTTGCGCCGACTCCCAGGGTCATAAGGCTCTCTAGGAAGGCTGAGTGAGGAACGTTGTCGAATGCCTTTGTTAAATCTGCTCCTAAGATAGCTCTGGTATCACAGGTTTGAGAGTCGAGAATGTGGTGTTTCAGTTGCTGGAAAACGTCCCGCGTGGAAAGCCCAGGGTGAAATCAAAACATGCAAGTAGGCAAGAGATTATGGCCATCTATGTACTGGCATATCCTGGTATGGAGTACTAGTTTCATGAGTTTGCTGGCACAAGATATTATAGATATGGGCCTGAAGGTAGACGTAAGCAGAGGTTTCGCAAGGTTGGGTATAAAGATAGCCTTGGCCTCTTTCCATTGTGGTGGGAGGGTGCCTCGTAGTCAGCACTCATTAAATTATTCAGTAAGGACGGAAATTGATTGATCGTCGAGATTACGGAGTGCTTTGTTGTGAATACCATCCCGGCCGGGTGCTGAGGAAATGCTTATTTGTTGAACTTCGGCTACTGTAATGGGTTGGTCGAGGAGCTCATTAGGAGGACCTGTGTAGTCGGGTTGCAATACGGCGGGTTATGCTGGGAAGTACTGGTTTCAGAGTTCCTGGAGGAGTTCCGGTGGTGGTTTGTCGCATGTATAAACGAGTTGCGTGAATTTGTGTTTTTGGTTATTCTTTGACTGCGTTGCATCAATTAGGCGCCTGGACTAACTTCAAGTCTGAGGCACTCATATTGCCATCTTATTTTTAGCAAATAGATTCCCAGTTCTGTTGTAAAAGAGTGGCTGAATGGGTCTTTATATCTCTGCTCAGGTGGGTAAGAGTTGGGTTCCAACGCTAACTTTGCCAGCGTAATTCTAGGCTTGCTTCAGCGACCTGTAAATGTAGAAGACGGGAGTCAACTGTGTCGCTTGGGCAGTCCTATTGTACAAGACGTGTTTCGGATCGGATATCACTCCGAAGTTGTTTTGACCATTCAGTAATGTCCTTGATAGAGACGTGGGTGCGCGTTGCACTATAAGTCCGAAAATAATCCCAGTTGGTGAAAGTGGAACCTCTGGGAACCCTGCGCGATCGTTGCATATGTAGGAGAATTTTGATATTGTAATGGTCACTACCCAAATTTTTTTGTGTGTAGCACCATGTGGCATGAGGGAGGCGATGTGCGAACGCGAGGTATGGTGTAGTGTCTTTGCAGACACTATTCCCCATGCGTGTCAGAAAGGCAAAATCGGTGAGCATGGAGATACCGGCTTGCTGTGCTGCTAACCACACCCGACGTCCTTTTGGTGTGTCGCGCAGGTAACTATAGGCTCTACGGGGTGCGTCAAAATCTCTCACGACGAGTAGGGGGCACTTATCGGCTGTGTTTCGCGATCGTAAAGAGGCGCTGAAAGTTGCCTTGTAAGCACTTAAGAGTGCTGTTTATATTTAGGATGAATAGGCTGTTAGCTCTAGCATGTCCTGGCACAAGCTCAATGAGAATACGATCAATGTCTTGGAGTACTAAACAGTGAGAGATAGTGGTAATTGAGTGAATAATGAGAAACTCCACTCGAGAGGGTTTAGGGGATGTGTGTGTAATAGAATAAAGCCTGGTAAGGTTAGCGGATTAGAGGGTTCTTGCAGGGGAAGCATATTCGGTCCCGCAGCGCAAGATAGCAGTTGATGACTCCTCTTGTAGCTCCTGGGAGGGTGCCACGTGAGCCATGCAGGATTAAACATGACCACCAAAGGTGAGTGAAGTCAGTGTCTTTAGGAACTCAGCTGTGGCGGAGAGTGTTGTAGCTGCAGTAAATGTATTATTTGTGGGGTGTATGCACAGGTAGAAATAATCAGGTAGAGTGATTTGGAGTACGGTCTGCACGCCGGAGTCGAGGCGTTGGGACATTTCAGAGTCGCAATTGACCTCGCGGGCAAACGACGACGCGAATAGCGTTCGGTGGGAGTGGTGGAAGTTGCTTGCTACGTTGTACGATGATGCGCGTCTCATTGGTAGCAGGTGGTAGGTGGGCTGGCGTCTTGCCTCTGCCAGTTGCGACTGCTTCGCCGCACGCAATGTTCCCGGTGTTCGAGTTGGCCGCCTCGAAGGTAGCATCGGGTTGCGAAAGGGGTTTCGGTGAACAGGCTTGTCGGGACGCATAGCCTTTGTAGAGAACTGGTGTCGAATTGCCTGTTTAAAACTCTTCAGCAGAGATGGTGTTGCCCTCAACCGTTACTTTCATGATAACGGGAAGTGTAGCTGGTATTGTTGACGAAGAAGCGGAGTTTCAGAGAGGCTTAGCTCGGATGCTAAGCGTCTCGTTTCACTAAGTGTCCGTTGCACCCAGAATGTTAGAGCTGGCCCGGAATGGGTAACGTCTTTGTCTTCTTCAGACCTTTATGTCGCTGCTCGAGCAGGTCAGTGACCGTAGGAAAGGTTGGGTAGGAGCAGTATGTACCGTTTGCCGGAGCTGACGTTAGAGGCATTCACTCACTTTGGCCTTCTTGCGGCGAGTCGGCACCGCCACAACAGCCCTCGCCACTCCTTCAGCCAGCGCAGAGCGAGCCGTTGGCTTTGGTGCCTGCCCCCCCCCCCCCCCCCCCTTACACCACCAAGGCGGCAGTAGTTCAGTCTGCTCCACCTCCCAAGGAATCGAGACTTAAGACTCCAGCGTTCTCTGGTCTCAAGGCCTCACATCACCCGACGAGGCCTCAAAATTGAAACCACGATCTCACACGTGTGGGCATCCAGTGCCTCCGAGGAGACCATGAATACAACGGCACCCTAGGTGCTGAAAAAGTGGCATGGCTTCTTGGAGTGCGCCTTGAAAAATAGTAAGCCAATAACGGGGCCGGACGACCGTCTGGCCACCTGAAAAAAACAAGTTCACTCAGTACAGGATACTCTCTATGCATACAGCTTCATCTCTTCTTAATATGCAAGCAGAAATATTAAAGTGGAACATTCGACGCCTTCTTCGAAACCTCGATGACCTAAAAGAACTCTTTCATTAACACAATCCAAGAGTGCTGTCTGAACAAGAGATGCACTTAAAACGAACTCAAACTTTCTACGTAACTACGTAATGTTCTGGTAGGATAGAGATGATGCCGTGCCATCATCCAATGGTGTAGCTCTTTTAGTTAGTCAAGTGATACCATGTACACAATTACCCGTTCAAACTTCTCTCGACGTGGTAGCTGTCCGAGCAGTTCTTCTAAACACACTCGTCATCACCTTTTCTTTGTACATGCCTTCACATCACCACCTTGAAAAATGTGAATTCCACTCTTCAATAGACAATGTACCTGAACCTTACCTGGTCCTTGGGGACCTGAATTCACATAGCGGTCTGTGGGGTGATGCTGTCATGCACGAGGTCGTCTCATTGCACAGTTTTTCTTCTCTCCCGGTGCCTGCCTGTTAAATGCGAAGAAACCAACGTACAATAACAATGGCAACAAAAAATACATGTCTATAGACCTCAGTATCGTATCTCTTTCACATCTACCCCTACTGAAATAGAAAGTTATAAAAAACAATTCATATACAAGTGACCACTTTCCATTAGTTTTAAATACACCAACATTATAAGAATGTCTTCCACATTTTCCCAAATGGCTGATAAACAAAGCCGACTTGGAACAATTCCATAACATTACTCATTTAAGTTGGGCTGCCATATTTGGTTTCTCAGCGGCAATGGCGTAGTGGTTAGATCATCCGCCTCGCATGCGAAAGGTCCGTGGTTCAAACCCTGGTGCCGCGCAGTTCCCAACCAGCTGAAAAAAAAAAAATCCGCGTGGTGATGGAACTGCTATAAGAGGCCTGGAGTGCGCCCTCACCGGTAGCCACCGCCGGCAACGCACTCCCTCAACAGAGAAGGATTGGCCACCCTGGTGCAGTATCTGGCCACTACCTCTCACATGCATACGTCAAATAACTCACGGCCTTCAGTCCCCAGCAGCTACGAAGCAACTGACCACAACGGCGGTCAGATCTGCAACGCAGCAGAGGGTGCTAAGAATCTCTGGATCCGGACAGGCCGCCATTGGAACCTGAACTTGGCAACGTTTAACGCTAGAACATTTTCTACTGAGGAAAGTCTAGCTGTACTATTCGAGGAGCAAGAGTATGTTAAGTGGGATATAATAGGGCTCAGTGAGGTTAGGAGGACAGATGAGGCATATATGGTGCTACAGAATGGGCACGTCCTTTGCTATCGGGGCTTGGCTGACAGAAGAGAACTGAGAGTGGGGTTCCCAATTCACAGAAACATAGCTGGCAACATAAAGGAATACTATAGCATTAATGAAAGGGTGGTAGGTATTGTAAATGAACTGAATAAGAGATACAAGATAAAGGTGGTACAGGCTTACGTGCCTACAACCAGCCATGATGACGCTTCAATTGAAAGCTTCTATGAAGACGTGGAATCGGCAATGAGTAAGGTAAAAACACAGTATACAATACTGATGGGAGGCTTTAATGCAAAGGTAGGGAAGAAGCAGGCTGGAGACCAGGCAGTAGGAGATTATGGCATCGGTACTAGAAACGCCAGAGGAGAGCTACAAGTAGAATTTGCAGAACGCAATTATTTGCGGATTTTGAATACCTTCTACCGAAAACGAGGAAACCGAAAGTGGACTTGGAGGAGACCTAACGGCGAAAATAAGAACGAAATAGACTTTATTATGAGTGCACACCCAGGCATCGTGCAGGATGTGGAAGTGGTTGGCAAGGTACGATGCAGTGACCATAGAATGGTACGGTCTAGAATTCGCCTAGACTTGAGAAAGAAACGACAGAAACTGTTACGCGTGAAGCCAATCAATGAGCTAGCACTGAGAGAGAAAATTAGCATAGATACAATGAATGATAATCTGACGAGTATCATTACGGAGTGTGCAGTGGAAGTTGGAGGCAGGGTAGTTAGACAGGACACTGACAAGCTTTCCCAGGAAACGAAGAATCTCATTAAGAAGCGTCAAATCATGAAAGTTTCAAGTAAAACAGGCAAACTATAACTGGCAGAGCTTTCGAAGTTGAAGAATAGGCGTAAGGTATCCGACGTAAGAAGGTATAACATGGAGAGAATTGAACACGCTATGAAAAACGGAGAAAGCGTCTAAGCAGTGAAGAGGAAGCTCGAAAATCGGACGTATGCACTAAGGGAAAAAGAAGGCAAAATAACTACGAATATGGATTGGATAGTTAAAATAGCGGAGAAGTTTTACAGAGAACTGTACAGTAGCCGGGACCACCACGACAATAATACTATAGGAACTAGCAGTAACCCAGATGACACCCCACCAGTAATGATAGAAGAAGTCAGAAAAGCTTTGGAGAGCATGCACAGAGGCAAAGCTGCTGGTGAGGATCAGGTAACATCAGATCTGCTGAAAGATGGAGGACAGATTGTGTTAAAAAAACTAGCCACCCTGTTTACGAAGTGTCTCCTGACGGGAAGACTACCAGAGTCTTGGAAGAACGCTAACATCATCTTAATACATAAGAAAGGAAATTACAAGGACTTGGAGAATTACAGGCTGATCAGCTTGCTCCCTGTAGTGTACAAGCTATTTACAAAGGTAATTGCTAACAGAGTAAAGAAAACATTAGAATTCAATCAACCAAAAGAACAAGCAGGATTTTGGACAGACTACTCAACAATTGACCACATTCCTACAATCAATCGGGTAATAGAAAAATGCTCAGAATATAACCATCCAGTATACATAGCCTTCATAGATTACGAGAAGGCTCTTGATTTAGTAGAAATATCAGCCGTCATGCAGACACTGCGGAATCAGGGCGTAGATGTAGTATATATAAACATCCTGGAAGAATTATACGGGGGATCAACTGATACCATAGTGCTTCATTAAGAAAACAACAGAATACCAATCCAGAAGGGTGTACGGCAGGGGGACACAATTTCCCCAATGCTATTTACCGCGTGCTTACAGGAGGTTTTCAGAAGCCTAGAATGGGAACAGTTAGGAATAAGAGTTAATGGAGAGTAACTTAATAACCTGCGCTTCGCCGATGACATTCCATTGCTGAGTAACTCAGGGGATGAATTGAAACTCATGATTACGGAGTTAGACAGGGAGAGCAGAAAGGTGGGTCTTTAAACTATTCTGCAGAAAACGAAAGTAATGTACAACGACCTCGGAAGAGAGCAGCGCTTCGAGATAGGTAATAGTGCACTTCAAGTTTTAAAAGACTCTGTCTACCTAGGGCAGGTAATAACCACGGAGTCGAACTACGGGACTGAAGTAACTAGAAGAACACGAATGGGGTGAAACACTCTAGGCAAGCACTCTCAAATCATGACAAGTAGACTGCCACTATCCCTCAAGAGGAACGTATATAACAGCTGCGTCTTGCTGGTACTTTGGTTTGCAGCAGAAACCTGGAGACTTACAAAAAGGGTTCAACTTCAATTGAGGACGACGCAGCGAGCAATGGAGAGAAAAATGGTAGGTGTAACCTTAAGAGACAAGAAGAGAGCAGAGTGGATTAGGGGCAAACGGGAGTTAAGAATATCATGGTTGAAATCAAGAAGACAAAATGGACATGGGCCGGGCATGTAGCGCATAGACAGGATAACCGCTGGTCATTAAGGGTAAGTAACTTGATTCCCAGTGAAGGGAAGCGGGTTAGGGGGAGACTGAAGGATAGGTGGGCAGATGAGATCAGGAAGTTTGCGCGTATATATTGGCAGCAGCAAGCACAGGACCGGGTTGACTGGCGGAACATAGGAAAGTCCTTTGTCCTGCAGTGGACGTAGTCAGGCTGATGATGATGATGATGACTTATGTGGTTTAGGCATAGATAAAGCTGCGCAGTACTTCACAGCTCTTCTTACTGACACAGCAGGCAAGTGTACCCCGCAAACAGCTGGACTGCCCGGCAGGGGGCGCTTGCCATGTTGAAACAATGAGTGTCGATATGCGCGAAAGATGCATAACAGGGTATGGAGGTCACTGCAGAACTCACCAACAACGGAAAACTTTGACAGCTTTAAGAAAATGAAGCCTGTAACATGGTTAGCAGGGTAGCAGGAACACAGGTGCACTCACTCCCACTTTTAAACACACATGATGACATCTTGCAAGATCGGGCGATCTTCCTCGGTGCACACTTCGAACAGGTGTCCAGCTCGTCAAACTACGCTAACGCTTTCCAAAAACATAAAATGAAAATTGAGAAGCAGAAACTTGAACACAAGTGTACGAAACACGAAGCACACAATCAAGCTTTCGGCTTAGAAAAGCTCCAAACATCACTAAACTCCAGCGACATATGAGCCCCATGTTCTGATCGAGTGGTGTTCGATATGTTAAAAAAACTACCAAATGAAACGCAGAAAACTTTACTTTATTTTTGCAATGCTATTGGTTTGTGGCGCTATTCCTACTTACTGGAAAGAGGATACTATTATCATCCCAGTTTGAAAGTGAGCAAGGGCCCTTCTTCAGTTTCGAGATACAGGCGTAGTCCACTGAGAAGCTGCTGGTGCAAACTTTTTGAAAAAGTGATAAACTGCCAGCTTGTACATTTACATGAAACAAACAATTTGTTCAACTCGTTTCAGTGCGAGTTTTGAGAAGGTAGATACACCATCGACCCCCTTGTTCGTATCCAGGCACAAATCAGAGGCGCTTTTGTCCACGAACAATATTTTCTCACTGTGTTCCTCGATATCGAAAAAGCATATGATACAACATGGCGCTTTAGAATATTAAGAGTCCTGTTCCACGTTTGCTGCGTGGCAAATTGTTTACCACAATCGAAAGTGATTGTCCAATTGGGCATTTTTTGGCCGAAAGGGAGGGTTATTTCCCATCTCATCATCATCATCATCATCATCATCATCATCATCATCATCATCATCATCATCATCAACATCTTCATCATCATCATCATCAACCTGACTACGTCTACTGTAGGGCAAAGGCTTCTCCCATGTTCCGCCAGTTAACTCGGTCCTGTGCTTGCTGCTGCCAACTTATACCCGCAAACTTCTTAATCTCATCTGCCAACCTAACCTTCTGTCTCCCCCTAACCCTCTTGCCTTGTCTGGGAATCCAGTCAGTTACCCTTTAGTGCCAGCAATTGTTCTGTCTACGTGCTTAATGCTCGGCCCTTGTCTAATTTTTCTTCTTGATTTCATCTATTATATCCTTGACCCCCGTTTGTTTCCTAATCCACTTTGCTCTCTTTTTGTTTCTTAAAGTTGCACCTACCATTCTTCTTTACTTTGCTCGCTGCGTCGTCCTCAGTTTAAGCTGAACCCTCTTTGTAAGTGTCAATGTTTCTGCTCCATAGCTAAGTACCAGCAGAATACAGGTGTTATATACCTTCCTCTTGAGAAATAATGGCAATCTAGCTGTCATATGTTGAGAGTGCTTGCCAAATGTGCTCCACCCCATTAATATTATTCTAGTTACTTCAATCTCGTGGTTTGGCTCCGCGGTTATTACTTGCCCTAAGTAGACATAGTCTTTTACAACTTCAAGTGGACTATTACCTATCTGAAAGCGCTGCTCTCTTCCGAGGTTGTTGTACATTACTGTCGTTTTCTGCAGAATGATTTTGGGACCCACATTTCAGCTCTTTTTGTCCAACTCCGTAATCATGAGTTGCAATTCGTCCCCTGAGTTACTCAGCAATGCCATGTCATCGGTGAAGCGCAGGTTACTGAGATACTCTTCATTAAATCTTATCCCTAACTGTTCTCATTCTAGGCCTCTGAAAACCTCGAAACATTTTTCCAATAAACAAGAGTTTCGCGAGGTGGTGTACCAAGCTGCACACTTTTTATTATCAAAAAGAGTGCTTCGCGCTTATTCATAACTGAAAATATGTTTTAATGCACATGCGTCGACGACGTCCAGCTTGATTTTAGGTCTTGTATTATGGCCATGTGTGAGCAGCAGGTTCAGCTGGGTTTGAAAGAACTCTCCAATTGCGCAGCAGAAAACTGGTTGCAATTGAATGTACAGAAAAGCAAGTGTCTGCTAATACTGAACACAAATTCTTAGGCCTCATCTTGGAAACCAAGCTAACCTTTATACCACACATCAAGTACCTAAAAAACAAGTGCATAAAAGCCTTGATATTTCTAAAATTGTTGTCACCCGCTACGAGGCAAAGTGACAAGAAGTGTCTGATCCATCCATATACAAGCCTCATACGTACTCGCCTATACTATAGGGCAATAGCATATAAGTCTGCGACAACTAAGGCCATTCAAATGCTTGATACTGTTCAACATCTAGGGATGCGTCTCCCTACGGGTGCTTTTTCGCACTATCCCCATGAAAAGCCTGTACGTGCGAATGGTCGCTCCACCTACAGATATGTTACATGTCCTACACTTATTAATTTAAACTGATCGCGGAAAAGGAACATCCTTCAATTCAATAATATATATATATATATATATATATATATATTGATATATATATATATATTGTGATGTAACGGTGAAAGCAACCTTTATTAGGCCCAGAAGACACGATGAAGCGAGACCACACCCAAGGCACAGAACTCAGGAAAGCCAAGTCCCCACAGCAGATGAAGATGACGACCACTAATGATGATGAATATGTGTAAAGATAGTAGATGTGCTTAATGATCATGCTGACCGCAGTTCTTGGCTGCAGCTTAATGCGAAGAGGAACGCCGTATGAAAGGCTTCATGTGGGATACGTGGACTATTTTTGCTGCCCTGTAGCGGCTGTCCGTCGGAAGAAGAATGGGTGCCACGCAATAATTCACAGGAGACGTTTGCTCCAAGACAGTGTAGGGGCCTATAAAACGTAATTGAAACTTTTCGCACAGGCCGGGAGTGCGAATGGTTGTAAGAAGGAGGACTTCGTCGCCAGGGCTGAAGGACACGGCACGATGAGAGGCATCATATGCAAGCTTGCGATCCTGTTGCTTGGCTTCAGTGTTGACACGAGCCAGTTGGCGGTAATGAAGTAGACGAGACACGTATTCTTCACTTGAAGATGAACATGGTTTGACAGGCGCAGAGAAGAACGAAACATTGAGGAAAGAAGAGGGGAAGTGACCTTGGACGAGGTAGAACGGCGAGTAACCAGTTGTGCGCTGTACGGATGTATTATACGCAAAAGTGACAAACGGCAAAATAGTGTCCCAGTTTCTGTGGTCGGGTTCGATATACATCGCTATCATATCCGACAGTGTACGATGAAAGCGCTCAGTCATGCCGTTCGTCTGAGGATGGTAACTGCAGCTTGTTTTGTGTGTAGTGCTGGATGCCTTGAGCACTTCTTCGACGAGTTCTGAAAGAAATACTCTTCCATGGTCACTCAAGATTACATGAGGAGCTCCGTGTCGAAGGATTATTGCCCAAAGGATGGAGTTGGCCACTTCCGAGGCTGATGGAGAAAGCACGGGAGCTGTTTCGGCGTAGCGGGTCAGGTGGTCGACAGCTGTAACTATCCATCAATTGCCCGTGACAGTCATAGGAAGCTGACCATACAGATCAATGCCTACTACCTCGGATGATTGCAGGGGACACGGGAGCGGTTGTAAATGTCCACTTCGAGTTGATGTAGGTAGCTTGCGACGCTGACAGAGGGCGCATGAGGCAACATACTTCGTGACACAGCTGGACAAGCCCGGCCAGTAGTAGTGACATCTTATGCGGTCATACATTTTCTGGGAGCCCATGCGTCCAGCAGACATGTCATCGTGATAAGTCTTGAGGACTTGAGCCCGAAGAGAGCGAGGTAGAACGGGCACCCAGCATTGACCATCAGGGTGGTAGATATGACGGTACAGGACGTGCTTAAATTGCGTCAGTTGTCGGAGAAGACGGACGTTAGGGGGCCGGCAAGTCCCCACAAGACGGTCCATGATGCGGTGACAGAAAGGGTCAGCTTGTTGGTGAGATAAGAACAAACCACACTCGCTTGGAGAAGTTGGGTTCACAGTAGCTAATGACGAAACATGTAGGTAAGAGATGGCCGAAAGCTTCTCGAGTGCGGCAGCGGTGGGGTTGTTAAGTGGCTCCGAAGAGAGCGGGCAACGTGAAAGTTTGTCGGCGTCTGGACGTTTGTTTCCCGACTTGTATGTGATCGTGAAGTCGTATTCTTGTCAGCGAAAAATCCAGCGACCAAGGCGGCCGGGCAAGTTCTTGATTGTCGAGAGCCAGCACAAGTCGTGATGGTTTGTAACCACAGTAAAGTGGCGGCTGTAGAGATAAGGTCGAAACTTTTGTATCGACCGTACGACCGCTAGCCACTCCTGTTCGGTGATGGTATAATTCTTTTCGGCAGGGGTCAGTGCACGGCTCGCGTATGCGAAGACTTTCTCACGTGAAGATTTGTCTCGCTGTAGGATAATTCCACCAATGCCTCGACCACTAGCGTCTGTATGCAGGAGCGTAGGTGCGGTTTCGTCGATATGGTGAAGGACTGGTTCAGATTTGAGTGCACACTTCAGTTCGGCAAACGCCGCTTCATACACGAGACCACACAAAGGCGACGCCTGATCCGAGCAACTTGTGCAATGATGAAGCCATTGAGGCGAAGTCTCGAATGAATCAGCGAAAATAAGAAGCGAGGCCGAGGAAACTGCGCAAATCTTTGGCTTTTTCAGGACGCGGGAAGTGTTGGACAGCGAAATTCTTGTAAGGATAGGGACAAATACCGTCCTTGCTTACGATGTGGCCTAACACTTTAATCGTCTTGCTCGCAAAACGTCACTTCTTGGTGTTCTGCTGAAGGCCTGCGTTTGCAAGGCACGTAAGAACTTTGTCCAGTCGTTGTAAGTGCTCGGGGAAGGTTGACGAGAAAATAGCAAAACTGTCTAAATAGCACAAGCAAGTCTTCCTATGCAGGCCTCGTAAAACTGTAAAGCCTCGCAAAGCCGCAGTAATTACAGATTGGACGAGGCGGCCGCCATCGTGGGTGAAAAGGCTGGCTAGGCGCACTCGGAGTTAACGAAGCCAGCGGAACAGGTGTCGAGTGTGCGGGCATCGGTTGTACGACGGGTGGTGAGCCAGCGAGGACTTGTGCGTACGTTGGCTGGAGTCGAGGTACTGGAGAGTCTACATACGCTGGCCTGGTCGTGGACGCCAACTCCTCTTTGATAACGTCGTGCAAAACAGTGTTGGAGGGGGATATGGACTCGGTGTCATTGAGAGGTCGAAAGATTGCAGATCTTCCCGTATAATCACCCGGATCATGGAACGCGATGAGGCATCAGTCGTGGTGGTGTTTTCAGCGGTTTCCGGCAGTAACCGTTGGGACTCGAGTTCCTCAAGGCGTTGGCACATGGCAACAACGTCAGCGACTGTGGCCGGGTTTCATATGACCAAGGAATTGAACGCGACCGTGCCGATCTCTTTCAATCAATGACGAACTCTCTCTGATTCAGACATAGACGTGCTCATGCGGTGACAGAGAGCAAGCACATCCTCTATGTACGATGTGTAAGACTCACCGCATTGTTGCTTGTGAGCATCCAGTGTCTTCTTTGTGAGAGCTGAACGAACCACCGGAGTGCCGAAAATTTGGCGAAGCTGTAGCGTGAAACGTGTCCAGTCCGTAATGTTCGTTTCATAATTGGAAAACTGTGTTTTCGCTACGCCTGTCAGATAGAAAGAAACATGGCGAAGCTTGGTAGGATCATCCCAGTTGTTAGTGTAACTCTCTCGATTGAACTGGTCCAACCAATCCTCCACATCTTCACCTCTAAGTCCGGCGAACGTGGGCGGCTCACGCTGGTGCGCGGTGATAATCAACGATGGATAGGCCGTGGTAGCCGGGGCAATGGAGGTAGACGCAGAAGCGCCAGTTGGCTCGTCCTGAGGCATGTTACCGGACATCTGGCACAAACGACGACCTGAGCAGAGCCCCAGGAGGCAGATCGGGCTGGGAGAGGACGGAAGATCGTAGAGCACACTCCACCACTTGTGATGTAACGATGAAGGCAACTTTTATTAGGCCCAGAAGACACGATGAAGCGACCACACCCAAGGCACAGAACTCAGACAAGCCAAGTCCCCACAGCAGATGAAGATGACCACCACTCATGATGATGAATATGTGTAAAGATAGTACATGTGCTTAATAAATACATACAGTATATATATATATATATATATATATATATATATATATATATATATATATATATATATATATATATAGTCTGCCCTTCATCCTGATGAAGGCCAGACTCTAGGCTCCAACGTCGAAATAAACGACGTTGTGACCGGACCGCTCACGGAGGATCTACTGGACTATATGCAGCTGGGCTCTGTGACTGCACCTCAACGCGGCCACCTAACCCGCTAATCTTTGCGATGCAGACGATCTTCCATATGATCACTAGCCAGCTACTTCTGACCTCGGTGCGCATCTTTGCCGGTGCGTCATCGGGGTGCGCACTGCCGTGCTTCGCAGCGGCGTCGGGATGCTGCCACCTGTCGCTCGTCACCAGCCGACCCGGGATGACCGTGCCGCCAGGGGAGCAGTGGCTACCGGAGGCCAAAGCATTGTGGATGGCCACATCATCATCGACGTCAACAGCTCCGCTGCATATAAAAGCGCACCCACCGCCGGCACCGCACCGTGGGCTCTGTGACTGCACCTCAACGCAGCCATCTAACCCGCTAATCTTTGCGATGCAGACGATCTTCCATATGATCACCAGCCAGCTACTGCTGACTTCGGTGCGCATCTTTGCCGGCGCGTCATCGGGGTGTGCACTGCCGTGCTTCGCAGCGGCGTTGGGATGCTACCACCTGTCGCTCGTCACCAGCTGACCCAGAATGATCGTGCCGCCAGGGGAGCAGTAGCTACTGGAGGCCAAAGCATTGTGGACGGCCACATCATCATCGATGTCAACAACTCCGCTGCATATAAAAGCGCACCCACCGCCAGCACCGCCCCTGCACCTCAACGCAGCCACTGCACCTCAACGAAGCCATCTAGTCCGCTAATCTTTGCGATGCAGGTTAGTAAATCCTATGTGCTGTTTGCAAAAAAAAACTAGCAATTACGTCTTGGTGCAGTTGCCGAGCCCACGGTGCTGTCTCGCCATTGCCGCCGATTGTGTTTCCGTTATTCATTTCTTGTTGATGTTGTCAGGAGATGTGGAAACTAACCCTGGCCCTGGCGGAAACGATGCCGTGTTGACAGAACTTCAGAAAATAGCCGCAGGCCAATCCAAAGTAATTACTGAAGTACAGAGCCTCAAATCTCAGCTAAACACTACTGATAGAACATTAACGGATTTATGCAAACGGATGACCGACCTAGAAACACACTACCAGGCCCTTATTCCTATCCGAAACGACATCAAAAAGATGTGGGCAGACACAAGCAGCATGTCTCGCAAGATCGAGGAGTTAGAAGACCGCCTAGACGACGCGGAAAATTGATCACGTTGAAATAACCTCATCTTTTATGGCATCTCCGACCCTACTGACAGCGAGACATAGAACGATTCCGAAAAAATAATCATCGATTTCTGGCATAATAATCTAGGAATAACCGTAGGACCTCATGACTTCGAAAGAGCTGATCAACTTGGTCATCATTCGTTCGGTAGAAATCGTCCCATAATCGTAAAATTCGCACGTTACAAAACAAAGGACTCGATCCTATCAAATAGCCGGAAATTAAGAAATACTAACTTTAGCATTGGAGAGGACTTTTCGCTCTTCGTTCGGCACGCGCGAAAACAATTAATAGCATTCGCCAAGGCTAAATCTGCTAAATTCTCCTTGCGGTGTAAAACCCTGCATATCGGTTCGAAACATTATATTTTTGATAAATTGTCTAGCACAGTTAAAGAAATCGCATAGCAGTCGCCCTGTCACCATGTACCTACAAACCGACAACGCCCGGCACTTGCCAAACCACTCTCATTTTCCGTGATATTTACTAACATCTGCAGTTTCCTTCCAAAGCGCGAACTCTTATCGAACAATGTTTTGTCATCCGGATGCAATATACTGGTGCTAACTGAAACTTGGCTCAACAATAACGTTTCGGATGCTGAAATTCTTACTGACTTACCTAAATTCCGCGTGTATCGTAGCGACCGAAAGTGTACTCGAGGGGGTGGTGTTCTGGTCGGAATTCACCAAGGTATATTATGTTCCGTTGTACACGTAACGTCCGACATTGAATCAATATGGCTCATTTGTCACGCTCCTCCCCTAACAGTACTTCTTGGCGTTTGTTATAGGCCACCGCATACTAATCCAGACTTCTGTAGGCACCTAAACAATAGCCTAAGGCAACTTGTTGCCACTTACCCCAATGCTCGCATCCTTCTCTTTGGCGACTTCAATTACCCGAACATCAAATGGCATACCTAGGCATGTCCTGATTATTATGTCATGCAGAGGCTAAAAACTTAATTGACGTATGTTTAAATTTTAACGTGAGTCAGTTAGTCTCGGAACCAACACGCGTTACGCAAGAAACAGCAAACATCCTGAACCTAGTACTAACTAACAGTTCTGAGAACCTTTCATCTATCAGTTATCTCTCAGAAATCACCGACCATAAAATCATACATGCCCTATTTTTTATTCAGTTCTGCTCCAAAGTACACATCCGCAAAAACAATATGCCTTTACGACCGGGGAAACTACGATGCAATAACTGAAGACCTTAACACCTTTTTTTCTGAGTACAAATATGTGTTTCCCACTCGCACAGTACATGAAAACTGGTCAATATTCAAAAATAAATTAAGTGTGCTCACTAATATGTTCATTCCGAGGGGTACCTTTCATACTAATCACAATTATTCATGATTTTCTGTACGTTTAAAACGGCTGGAAAATAAAAAGAAATGGCTCTTCCATTCAGCCAAACGCCGTCACACGCGGAGTGACTGGGATAAATACTTCGAAGTGGAAAAATCATGTCTAGTAGAGATCCGGAACGCCAAGCATACATTTTATCACGATGATTTACCAAAGCCACTAATCAGCACCCCAGAAAATTTTGGCAACTTTTAAATCCAAAGCAGACTCACGACATCACACTGACTAACGAAGCCCATGAACGAGTGACAGACCATGAATGTGGGGAAATATTTAACACCACATTCGCATCTGTCTTTACTCAAGAACTTGACGCACCTTCACAGTCCCCATCAGTTAACATCGAAGCATTCATGCCAACTATCTCATTTTTCGAAGAAGGCATTGCGTCCGTAATCGACAACATAAAGCTTTCATAATCAGCCGGTATGGACTCAATTAATTCTAAGCTACTAAAGAATGGTAAATCAATTTGTGCCGCCTAATTATCTTTGCTTTTTTCACAGTAACTCGCCTCAGGAATCATTCCAGATTACTGGAAAATGGGGAAGGTCCTTCCAGTGTACAAATCAGGTAACAGAGACTCACCCTTGAACTACCGCCCCATTTCATTAACTAGTGTACCCTGTAAAATCAGGGAACACGTCATTTACGCTCAAATCGCAAGTTTCTTGTACTCATGTAATTTTTTTCATCAATCACAACATGGATTTCGTGAAGGTCACTCCTGCAAAACACAATTAGCGCTATTTCTTCACGACTTGCACACTAACCTAGACCGTACATGCAGACTGGTGTAATTTTTCTAGACTATGCGAAAGCGTTCGATAAAGTTCCTCACCGCCGCCTTTTGCTAAAACTTTCACACCTGCACATAGACCCTAAAATTCTTCGTTAGATTGAGCAGTTTCTCACTAACCGTTCTCAGTCAGTCTTTATTATTGGCCACCTATCCAACTCTCTCCCAGTCACATCAGGCGTTCCCCAAAGATCTGTCCTTGGTCCCCTTCTTTTCCTAATATATATTAACGACTTGCCCGACCATGTATCCTGCAGCATTCGCACGTTCGCGGAATACTGAGCCATTTATCACACTATCAGTAACCAGCATGATCACCTGTATCTCCAAACCAATCCTAACAACGTGCTTAATTGGTGCAACACATCGTTAATGACCCTTAATCCTAAATGTAAACTCGTGTCTTTTTCTCGTAGCCATAGCCCATATCGCTTCCACTATTCCATTGTTAACACAGCAATTGAATCAGTACCGTCTTATAAATATCTTGGAATAACCTTGTCTTATGATTTATCATGGCGTACCCACATCGCTAATGTAGTTTCAGCATCTAATAAAGCACTTGGTTTACTCAAACGCCATCTCCGCCTAGCCCCCCTACATGTAGAATTACTTGCGTACAAATCTTTATTCAGATCAAAATAAGAATATGCATCTGCCATATAGAGCCCACATCAAGCGTATTTAATCAAAGCATTAGAAGCGGTACAAAACCGCGCTGCCAGATTCATTCACTCATCTTACTCATACGATATCAGTATTTCATCTTTGAAAGCGAAATGTGGACTGCCACTCCTTTCTTTGCGCCACCGCACTGCAACTCTCGTGCTTTATCACAAATCATTTCATTCTTCCCTCAATCAGCTACCATATATAGTAGCCGCAGCACGCATATCTCATCGAACCAGTAACCTATTTCAGGTTTCCCGCCCATCTTCGCGCACCACTGCTTTTTCTGCCTCGTTCTTTTTTCGAGCAGCCATGGACTGGAACGGCCTCCCCCAGGACATCGCCAACATCGCCTCATCATCTGCCTTTCAAGACCGTTTTATTGATCATCTTCAATGCTAAAACAACTCTTACTGCTTATTGTTAACCTAAATAAAACCCTACCCCTTATGTAATGTAATGCCCCTCCTAGAAAGGGGGGCCTTTAAGGTAATAAACTGAACTGAACTGAGCTACGGCCACTCAACTACCATGCCTGCCTATATATATATATATATATATATATATATATATATTCACGAGAGTACATTCTTTTCACGCTTACATTTATATACCATTGAGAAAAAATTGAGAGGGAAAGAGAAAGAAAAAAATTAAAACAAGCAGGAAGAAAAAATGAGAATGTTCAAGGGTTCACTCTGCTTTGCGGGTGGCGTCGTGTGTGTGTATCTTCTTAGAAGTGTTGCGTTAAGTGTAGTTGAGTTGCGGACCCTAGTTGGTTGACCACCACCCATTTACACTAAACTCAACACTTATATTTATACAGATATATATAGTGTGTTTCACTCTTTAGTATATAGTAATGACAAAGATCCACATCGAAGTTGTGGCACACGGGCAGTTGGCGCACAACCTCGTTAGCATAGCTTAGGCCTCCATCATCGTGCCATCTTGTGAAAACCGAGATCGCGAGGGACACCATCCCGACGCGGCAGCTGTACCCTGTAGCAGCGTGTCTTTCGGACATCGAGCTCCGCTGGTGCACCAGCTCGATGCTCCATCGGAGCCGTCGAGCGCCGTGCTTTTCCGGCTGCCATAAAGCTGACATCGAAAGCCATTCCTTCACTCCACTGCCTGTCTCTACCTATGCGCATGTATTTATCGTCATAACATCATTGCAAGAGGTCATGGCCGGACCCGCAGGTCGCGGGTTCAAATCCCGGCTGCGGCGGCTGCATTTCCGATGGAGGCGGAAATGTTGCAGGCCCGTGTGCTGAGATTTGGGTGCACGTTAAAGAGCCCCAATGTCAAAATTTCCGGAGTCCTCCACTACGGCGTCGCTCATAATCATATGGTGGTTTTGGGACGTTAAACCCCTCAAATAAATCAAGAGGTCATGGCCATTTTCGAGAGGTCAGTTTGACAAGCCGGCTCCAGATTCACCTTTGCTGACATACTGCCAGATGCAACATCCTCTCACAATTGACGCACCTACAGTGAAGGTGCTGGTAGAGCCCAGAGCACCGATCCATAGGCTTGCTGACCAAGATCACGAGAACAAGACCTCAGCGCTGAAGGTAGACGCAGCAAGCACTACAAGAAAAGTTTCGCCGAATGTCTCGAACCGCACAAGACCACCCACAAATTCCTAGCTAGAAGAAGCTGATATCTGCCATTTCTTTCCTCTGGCCTGAAAGACCGTTCTCCCGAACCACCACTTTATAAAGACTGTCACTATGGTGCCTTCACGTCGCAGGTACAACAAAAACGAATTCTCTCGCACGGAATCCGCCACCTATGGACTGGGTGTCGACAAATTCGGAGGAAACACCACCAACAAGTTACCTTTGCATACCCGTGTCCTACTTGGCGGAGCGCGTAGAGACGTTCCGGCGCCTTCGCATCCTTCCTGCAGTCAGCATGTACAGACTCTTGGCGCATACGTTGAAAATAAGCCCAATGTAGATCATACGTGCGACCGAAACTGCAGGCAGCCGGCTAAACTTTGTGACCACAACGACACAGTCAACGCCACGACCAGAACTATCGTCATGGGAAGCATTCGAAGCCAGACCACACCATGTCCCAGACTTGTGACCGCTACGACTTAACCAGTTCCGGCCCCTATGAAATGATCAGTGCCGCCCACGAGACGTGCTAATGAAAAATCCGTGAGCCAAGTCACAGCGTGGACAAGACAGACCACCGCGACGCTGTCAGCAACGCCCATGAGAATTTGGCGAACTTTCAGTGATGGCCAACGTTTATAAATAGTTTTTCAGTTTCCAAACTCCTCCTTTCGAGATTGGGAGATTTGCTCCAAGGGAGTGTGGGAGCACTGCAGTCTAACTTTGTGCCAAGTAACCGGCTGCTCTCAGCTATCTTGACTGCCGCTGCGGCTTCGCGTGTTCCGCGCCGGTGTTCGGTGGCGCTTTTTTTTATGTGTGCCAGACACGCTGCTTTCTGTACACGTGGCATGCTCACACAGTCTTCTGCAGACAATTTGATGGCTACAGTAATGAAGACACTCAGGCTCTACGACGTAAAAAACTCTCCGATAGATGGCAGTGCTGGCCCTTCACGTGTGGACGGAAGCACCGAATACGTGTGTACGTCTGCCGACGTTAATTCTACTGTTGCTGCTATCCCGTGCGCCATAGCGCAAACCTTCCGAACATCATAACGATATTTTTTTAGTCCAGACGCACCAGTGGGTACAGGGAAAGCCCCGAAAAACGCCACAATTCTCCGCTATCGAAACCGCCCTTACTGCAGAAGTGGGAAAGACAGGTGGGATAGTTTGGGATTGAACGATTTCATAAGCATATCATAAATGGAGAAGTTTATATCGACCAGGATAAATGGGCATGGAGGAGAGATGCAGTTCCTTGTTTATTTCCGAACCTCCCGTTGCACTTGTCGTGACGCCGCATAAGAAGGGGTACCTGTACTACAAGAAATGGCTGCTTCAATCTAGCAGAAGAATCCTGGCAACAGGCGCCCGCTCCTTCGGAGGACTCCAGCTTTTCTGAGCGATCAAAAGAAAAGAGTGTGCTTCAACTTCCTGCATGCAACTAAACTTTGGTGGTTATTAGGAGGCGGTAAGACCGTTTCTTATTATCACCCATATAGCTGAATTCAAAAAAGTTATCTACTCGCACAACGAAAGGCGAAAGTGTGCCGCCAACAAATATTGTTTACAAGTGTTGTGTCCAAGGGCTATGACTGGTGCTAACTGAGGTAGGTGTGTCGTGTGTCATTTTTCTAGCGAGAACGCTTGGAAAAATAGATTGGCAAAAACAACCAAGAACAAAGTGCAGATTGCAACCAGCGAATTAAGGAAACGCTTGATCTGTGCTACCATGGTTAAAGAACAGAAACTTGAGATTCTCCAGCTGAGCAAAAAAAAGAAGACTGAGTCCCCAGCGACTCTCAATGACCTATTGAAGATTTACCTGAAGTGCGGAAAGTGTCTATTCATTGTACATTCACTATGCATCAAGCAATATTACCGCAGGTCACGGGATCAAATTCCGCTGCAGCGGCTGAATTTCCTATGGAGGCGGGAATGTTGTAGACCTATTTGCTCAGATTTGGGTGCACTTTAAAGAACTCTAGTTAATCAAAATTACAGGAGCCCTCCACTTCGACGTCTCTAACGATCATATCATGGTTTTGGGACGTTAACCCCACAAATAATCAATCAAAGCAAAATTACTGAATGGATATAGGTACACTACATATTGCCTCATGCTTTGTTTGCTGCTCACAAGACAGAATTGCTGGAGGAATTAAGCGACGCACTTGTTTGAAATTCTAATGCTCGTTACTACTGTTTGACAATGACAAGTGTTTCTTGTCAATTCACCGATGTTTCGAGATTTCACAAAATTTGATTTTTCAATAATCCTTAGAATTTTTCATTCATAGACACCCGTAAACCTGAATACTTCAGAAGAAATAAGTGCACCGGTAAATACCAGCTGAACACAGAAATAGCATCAGCAAATACGTCTGTCGGTTTTTAATTAAAATTATCATGCCAAGAGGCAGACTTTTGAAATAAAGAAAGGAAATAGCGTTGTTTGAGCGGGTTTTTAAACGTGGCCGATACGTTGCAGCAATGGCTTCGTTTCAACTTCTTTTATTGTACGACCCTCCAAGTGCCTTATTGTTGCACAAAGTTAATGTGCAGAAGGCCGAATATCTCTATGCTAAGCCTCGCAAAAATAACTTCTAAACAAGCAAGCTGCAGCGAGATGAATCACAGCTATTACCGAGGCATCGGCGAGACTTGGCTGAGACCATTGAAATCAAAATTTTATTCTGCTATCTGGAAGAACAAGAAATCAGAGAGCGAAAAAACGGTTCTTTAATCGACGATTGCTCGCCTAGACGCACCACCCATTGGTTGACCACCACCCATTTACACTAAACTCAACACTTATATTTATACAGATATATATAGTGTGTATAGTTGCGAGCTATTATTTTTATCAAGATCGTGGAAGTACGCCGTCATGCATCTAGGCTTGACATTACACTCCTCGTGTCTCAATCAAAAAGTTGCGGCGGTGTGTAAACGCCACTCACCGACTACATTGCGCCTATCTTTAGCAGACGACTCTTGTTTGCTTGGCGCAAAGTTGGACTGCAGCACCGCGGTGGCAGCAACTGCCACCGGCCGCCTGCTCCCCGAAGGCGAAGCGGAGAGTTCGGGAACTGAAAAAGTATCTATAAACGTTTGTGACTGCTGAGTATAATGACTAAGATCAACATCGAGGATCCGGCGCCTGGGCAGTTGGTGCGAAGCAGAAAAAGAAAGAGTCAGAATAAGAACAGCCAGCCTACAAAACAGGTCTTTCCTCTTACTTCTCGTTTTAAAAATGTACAGGGTGCTACGAGAAATTTAGCTAAAGTTCAAAAATATGCCGACACACGAAATAACGATGTGACCAAATGCGTGTTGCAGACCGTTTCCTGGAGTTTGTCATCATAAACACACTGTAAGTGAACAGCCCTTCGAATGAAATGCCAGCGTGAAGAGGTGGTCCGCTCTACGTTACGGTCCTGCATACGTGTATTCCATGGAGGGTGTATACCTATAAGGAAAAACCACGTGTGGCACTTCACCGCGAGATGATGGAATAAGATAACAAACAGTGTACGAAATTTTTGCAAAAATTTTCTTCCAAGTTTGTTGAAGGGCATTTCACAATAGAATGCAGTTTGTGATTATTGAGGAAGCATATGGTTCTTTGAATGCTAACAGCAGGCGTTTTCCACTGGCTGTACGCAGCTTTGTTTCGTGATTCTGCACCCGAGAGATGGTGCCCATTGGGTTTTTAGGGGCGAAGCTCCCTAAGGCATGAGTCGTGCGTCTCCTGTATGTGGTAGCCACCTCTCGTTATAGTCCTTGCATCGTCTGGTGGATGGCGGTAGTTGTATATGATCAATATATTGTTACAAGACGACATCATGCGAAAGAAGCAAGACAGACACCGAGAAAGACATTATTCTTGGATGTGGGGCATCCTCTCGCTCACCATCTCGGCTTGCGCTTGGCGTCATGCAAATATATCTCAACTCTCAACTCGTTTCTCAGTGTGTCTTCCCGTAACATTTTCATGGAAGGTGCGTGGTAGCAAAGCACGACGCGGCTTCACCAAGGAGGCCAAACTGCCGCTTCTAGCAAGTCTGCTGACAGGGATGCTGCACCAACAGCCAAGTCCAACACATCAATGGCACCCATCTCAATTGTGGTCATTGTGACCACATTGTCCTGCAATCCTGGAAACGTTTAGAGCACTGACGGCGAAGACGTCGATGAGTGGCTTAAACTCTACGAGCTCGTGAATAAAAATCACAGGTGGGACCCAACCATGATGTTGGCAAAACTTATATTTACTTCGAAGGTACGGCCAAGGCGTGGTTCCACAACAACGTTCAAGAGGTCATCAGCTGGGACGTCTGAAAGACGAAGTTACATGAGTTGTTCGGCCAACCTGCCTGGTGCAAGCCGACCGCTAAAAAAGAACTTTGTACCCGTGTCCAGACATCCACGGAGTCTTACCTGGCCTATAATCAAAATGTCTTGACCTTCTGCCGTCAGGTTGACACCACAATGACCAAAGTCGACAAGGTTGCGCACGTACTCAAGGGCATCGCTGATTATGCCTTTACCCTCCTTGTAATGAAAGGCTGTTCAACAGTTCAAGATGTCATTAAAGAGTGCCGATGCTCTCAAGAGGCTAAAAGCAGTCGCATTGTCCACCGTTTCACCCATCTTCCTAACACCGTTGCAACGTCAACTTGTGAGGACTTCCGTTTTGAGACCCACCCAATCCATCTTATGATAAAATTATGAGGGTCATTGGACGCGAAGTCAAAGGGATGTCACCGACACCATTGAGGGTCCTGACGCCGAATGATCCGCAGCCCACCATATCCCTCATACAGAGCGTTGTGTGCCGAAAATTGCAAACTCTGGGCCTTCAGACGATCTGCTCTGTGCACCGACCCGATGTCTATCCACCTACTTTGAACACCCATCAGCCCTACCGACGTCCTGCTCCACGTAACCTAGATCTAAACGCATGGAGGACGTCTGACGACCGGCAAAATTGCTTCCGGTGTGAACGAGTGGGGCACATTTCGCGTCATTGCCGAAGCACGTGGAGCTCCCCCTCACGCACAAGCCCAAACATCATGAAATGCGGCGCATCAGCCCGCCCTTATGGCCAAGAACCACCACGCCGTGATGACTCAGCTCAATACGACATGACCAATACGACCAATGCCCAGTACAGCCGCTTACCTTCACCACGACGTAGATTCTCGCGGTCTTCTCCACCACCCCTTTACCCATCCCCGTCCTTCGCCTGACGGTTCTCTTCGAGAAACTAACTGGTTTCTACTGGAGGTGACGCTGGTCTTGCCCTGACGCTGGTCTTGCCCTGCAACAGACTTGCCCTGCAATTTCTCTGTTGACCCTCCCGACTAAGCATAATTTGATTGATGTAAAAGTGGATGGTTTATCTGTTAAAGCTTTAGTCAACACTGGCGCCGAAATTTCTGCTATGAGCTCGCATGTTCGTGACTGCTCAAGAAAAGTCTTGACTCCAGCCCCTTCACGCTATGTTCGTGTTCATGACAGTGGTTCAGCTGCCATCGTTGGTCTCTACACAGCACGCGTTACTACAGCTGGCCATGAGACCTCTATATTCTTCACTGTTCTCACCACCTGCACAAATGATGTTATCTTTGGTCTAGATATTTTGTTTACCCATTCGGCCCTAATTGACTGTTCAGCAGGCGCGTTGCAAATTGACCTGCCCTGTATGACTGATACGCCCTAAGTTCGTCTCTGCTCTGCTGAACATGTTCATTAGTCACCGCAAACAGTTACCTATATTGCCGCAACAGCATCGCTACCTGTACTTGATGAAGACTACACGCTCACGCCCATTACATCTGCCCTCCTGAATCACAGTGTTACTTTTTCGCACACTATAACTAGTTACGTCAAAAACGTACTTGCATTCCTTTGCTGAACTTTGCTTAGTGTCCGCAAAAGCTTCCGTGTGGGATAGTCCTCACCACGCTGGCACCGTCGGAAGACTGCGTCAAGTCAGCTTTGTACCCCCATGATGTGCGCCGCCCCAACTGCATGCAAGTTGGTTCTTCGGCAGAGAGTCCATCTTTGAAAGTGAAAAAAAAATGATCGTGGCGGACCTTTTTCCGCATCAAACTGACGCGCTCCAACACGCCCTGGAATCGCCTTTGGACGTATTTGTTTTCTGTGACCGTCCGTTGGGTCAAGCCTGCGTTGTAAAGCACTGCAATAACACCGGTGATGCATCTCCGGTACACCGACGGCCGTACCGCGTTCCTCCTGCGGAGCGTCAAATCATTCAAAAGGAAGTCGACAAGATGCTCGCCAAAGGCACAGTTGAGCCATCTTCTGGTCCATGGACTTCCCCTGTTGTTCTCGTAAAGAAAAAAAACAACAGTTGGCGATTCTGTGTCAACTATCGAAATCTGAACCGGATGACTGAAAAAGACGTCTACCCACTACCACGCATTGACGACGGCCTGGATTGCCTTCATGGCGCTAAGTATTTTTCCTCCATCTAGCTTCGATCAGGGTACTAGATAATTGCTGTCGATGACACGGGCCACCGGAACACTGCTTGTGTGACCCCTGATGGTCTTTACCAGTTTAAGGTCATGTCATTCGGATTATGTATTGCTCTAGCCACCTTCGAGCGAATTATGGACACTCTCTTGCGTGGGTTCAAGTGGTGAATTTGCCTATGTTACCTCGACGGCGTCATTGTATTTTCCGTGACCTTTCAAACACACCTCTAAAGCCTTTCCTCTATCTTTTCTGTTTTTCGTTGCGCACGACTGCAACTGTACTGATCGGAGCGCCACTTCAGACGCCAGCAACTATCCATGTTGTGCCATCTTGTCGACTCCTCTGGCGTACGCCCTGATCCTTATACAATTCGCGCTGTGCAAAACTTCCCTGACCCGACCAGCACTAACGACGTCGGCAGCTTTTTAGGTCTATGTTCCTACTTCCAATGTTTTGCAAACAATGTTGTGGACGTGCACTGACCTCTCACTGGCTTGCTGAAGAACGATGTTGCATTCTCTCTGGGTGCTCCACAGGAGTCAGTGCTCTCTAATCTCATTGTGTTGCTCACAGCACCACCTATTCTGGCCCATTTCAGTATGTCATTTCCAACAGAAGCCCGCTCTGATGCCAGCAGCCACGGAATCAGTGCTGTTTTGGTCCACCATCAAACAGGCTGTGCCCAAGTTATTGCATGTGCCAGCCGTCTGCTTTCTTAAGGTAAGCAGAACTGCTCGATCACCGAACGGGAATGCCTTGCTCTAGCTTGGGTGGTTGGCGAATTTCGGGCCTACTTGCATGGTCGCTATTTCACTGTCACAACTGATCACCACGCCCTCTGCTGGCTCTCGTAGTTAAAGGATCCCAGTAAGCGTCTTTGTTGCTGAGTACTACGGCTCCAAGGGTATGACTACTCAGTGTAATTTAAATATGGGCATTTACATTATAACGCTCACTGCTTGTCCCGCAATGCAGTGGACCCCCCTGAGACTTTCGACAAAGCACCGCTATGTGTACTCTCTATCTCTGCTTTGAGCAACATCCGTCATGAACAGTACCGAGATCCCGTATTGCGTGACATTATTGAGAAGCTGAACTCTCTGCTGCCCCATTCATTAATGTGAAGCTGGTCTCTCTGACGCCCCCAAGGCACCTTGTGCCGCTACAATGTCAACACGATTTGGTGCGAACTGCTCCTAGTGGTGCCTTCCCACCTACGTTCGAATATTACCACCCAGCTCTTAGACGCCCTCACCACTAGTCACCTTGGTCTCTCTCAATCTTTTGACCGCGTTCTGCGTCAATTTTACTAGCCCGGGCTTTATCGCTCGGTTCACCGCTAAGTCGTCCCATGCGACCAATGTCAACAGCGAGAAAAACCCCCATGCGTCCGACTGGACTCCTCCATCCACTTGATCTTCCTATAGACCCATACTTTTCAGTTGGCCTTGAATTGCTAGGCCCTTTACCTGAGTTGACCTTCGAAAACAAATGAATAGCTGTCACTACGAATTGCACAACCCTGTACGCTATCACATGGGCTTTTCGATGATTTGTGCCACAGATGTTGCCGATTTCCCTCTGTATGATATCAATTTTCATCCTGATGCTTCATGCTGGCTCCACACTGATCGTGGGCGCCATTTTCTCTACCGAGTGATTGACGACCTCCTTCGCTCTTGCAAAACGAAACAAATTTACGGCGGGTTACCATTCACAAACTAATGGGCTTACCGAACGCTTCAACCGGACTTCAAATGATAAAGATAAAATGATAATGAGTGATGTCAATGAGTCATGTCAAGAAGGTAATCACAAGAGCACCTAGACATGTTCGCAATGCCCGTGGGCTATTGGTGGCACGCCGTGCAATCAAGGTGGCTGCGGGAGGATGATGAACCTAGTAACTCGCATAGAGAAAGATAGGAGACATGAGCGCACGCCCGTGCCACTTTCACGGGATTAACTTTAAATTATTGAATAAAATTATATTGACCCGAAGTACCTTCCCAAACAATGGGAGCTGCTAAATGGTGGAAATGTTCACCACCTCATTTCTCATCGCAGTGCAAAGGGTGGTGGTGCCAGCTGATCGACCATGCATCAACGACACCTTGCGTTATTCTGCGCGTGCTACACAAAACTGTGTGAACTCGAATTGACGTAGGAATTGAACGGCAGTCCGATATATTATGTGCCAAGCCTGAATAACGAGTTTGCCGCAATTGTGGGTGACTAGTGAGTAGCGCGCCGCTGCAGCTGCACGGGACCGAATGTGTACTGTAGAGATGATTTGCTAATATATTACTCCGTCGTCATTACTTGCACTGTCAGCTTCAATGAGTTGCTTCTTCAACGGAACACAAGCATTTAACTTTCCTATAAGTAGCGCTTGTGTAACAGTCTTGATCAGGCTCTACAATTACGCAGTTCAACATACTCGAATGCTCCAGATTCCATCAGCGCAATCGCAACAAGAATATTGAAACCAAAACCGGCACACACTTTTCGAAATGAGGAAATTGTGAAAATTCGTCGAAGAACAACGTCATTCAGACGGTACTGGTGATATGCAAGAGAAGATCAAACAAAAGTGTGAGCTAAAGCCATAACTGCATGTTTGTTGCTCTAATCATATAACTTCGCTGGTTGAGCTCCAGCGTGTTGGCGGCATGCGGGGTTCCGTATTATCCACTATAATTCGGCTACATGCAATGGAGAAGAAAAACTTCACTTTAATTTTGAGCTCGCTGAAGGATTTTATGCAATAATTACAATCAAAGTAGTTTGCGAGCGTGAAAAATAAATAACGAACAAGTGGACGTGAAATGCAACTGCAGCTGATTGTTCATCGTCACTTTCACTCTAGTGCAGAATCCTCGTCATCAAGATAGTTTTGTTTCAGCACCACTGCTGAAAGTAATCTGGGGAATTCTCTACGCCGAACGACTTCGCTAGCATCAACATCCGTCGCTAACCACACACAACACCAACACGGCGTCACTCAGCACAATTAGCCCCGTGTGCTCAGATTTGGGTGCACGTTAAAGAACCCCAGTTGGACAAAATTTTAAGAGCCCTCCAGTAAGGCGTCTCTCATAGTCATATGGTGGTTTTGGGACGTTAAACCCCACGTATCAATCAATCAATTACCACGTTTATCTGGGCGCGGAGAACAATTTGCTCCGACGCCCGGCAAGAAGCGAACCGCTTGCAGTGACTGCCATCTATCAGCAAACGTAAAACTCAAGCGGTGCAGTGTTGCCCAATGTTTGGAATAGCATATCGCAAACCTTCGCTACTTTCCGCATACAATGAATGCTATGGCATTCACGCTTTACAAAAGCACTGACAAATGTTACACAAACGTAAAGCAAGGTGCGTTTCAACTGCAAAAGTCAGACGATAATATATAACTCTCCAATGGGGTTGCGAAAAATCTTGCGAAGCTCATATGTGTACACTGCGGGGTATGATACAAGCATAAGTTGGCATGTCTTAAAAAAGAAGTTTTCGTCTCGCAAGAACGAAGCACATTTATCGCTCATGAACGGTACGGTATATTCACTGATGCACGAAACATACAAAGTGGTTTTCGCTCGTTTCTTAATAATGCTTTAGCACTGAGGCTAGCACAGTCCAAGAAGGGAGCGTCCGCCTTCTGATCATCTTCAAGAGGACGCTGCTGAATTCCGCTAGGAGGTGCGACAATCTTTCAACATTGCGAATATACCTAGGTAGGCGGATGCATGGTTAGGAATGGAAGAATAGATGAACGGACGGATGGAATAGATAGATAGATAGGTAGATAGATAGATAGACAGATAGATAGATAGATAGATACATGAATAGATAGATAGATGAATAAATAGATAGGTAGATAGATAGATAGATAGATTGATAGGTAGATAGATAGGTAGATAGATAGATAGATAGATAGATAGATAGACAGACAGACAGACAGACAGACAGACAGACAGACAGACAGATAGATAGATAGATAGATAGATAGATAGATAGATAGATAGATAGATAGATAGATAGATAGATAGATAGATAGATAGATAGATAGATAGACAGACAGACAGACAGACAGACAGATAGTTAGATAGATAGATAGATAGATAGATAGATAGATAGATAGATAGATAGATAGATAGATAGATAGATAGATAGATAGATAGATAGATAGATAGATTAAAATGAACCCACTGCCAAAAGGTACACTTAGAAAGGACATAACACGAGTGCTTACTAGCAACTAAATGTTTTTATTTGGAAACGAACCCCTATATAAGCATAACGCGCATGTAAGTCACCTCAAACCACCCCTGTTATCATGAACAACGTAATATAACAAAAAAGCCACTCCAATAATTGATGGCACACAACCGGAATGGCACCAGATGTCGCAGAACCTCTTTGGTGCTGGTTTCATCATGTACCTATACATACGTGGCCAACTGGCAGGTATCCTAGATACATGGAATATAGACAACAGCAGCTGCTTGAAAGCTCATGCATCTCTATTGTAGGCTCATTTCATGGCAATTTCAAATGCTGCATCCATGCAGTGCTGATAGTGCTAGAATTTCAACCAGATGCAACGCGCTGAATAAACATTACAACAGTCCCCAATTTCATGCTGAAGGTAATCCAAATTAGTTATATTCACTAAAAATATTTCCAAGCTCATTGTGTATAAACACTTTCTAAGGTGGGTAATTACTTTAGTGCGACAACTTCCCATCTTGCATATTCAAGGCTGTTTTTTCACTAATGAGACTGACGGTGATCTTGGAACGTCCGGGTTCCGCTTTCAGATGTACTAAACACGGCTCCACATTTATTGCTCAGGTTGAGAACTTAGATGCCTGCCAGTGTGAATAAAATCAATTTTGTCTTTTTGTGTTAACACAAAGCACTTTCAAATAATGCTATTGAGTTTCTCAAGATGAATATGCCTCACATTGCCTTAGTGCTTACGGTTCATGAGAGAGGCTACATGCAGAGGGTACTACTATTGAAGGTTTTGACCAAGGTAAGACCCCGCTAAAGTGTAACGAATCTACCATTCTCTGTGATAAAACTTTCAGAATTTTTCAGTCGAGGAAGTATACGCTCTTAAAGGCACGCTTTCGTAGCTCTTTTACCATCGTCAAGTGGTATAAGTGTCTTTACAAGATATGTGTATTGAGTGCTTCCAACTATTTTACTAATTTGAAAAAAGCGTGGATCCAAGGCAAAGGGATAGCTTGTCTATACGAAGATTCTGCTAAATTGTAAGCAAACATTGCAAACTGTTCCGTGAAACAACAAACACAATTATTGTAAATTAATCATCGTATTATTCACCCTGACTATGCCCATTCCAAGATAAAGGTCTCTGTTATGCTACGCTAATTAACTCAGTACTATGCCTGCTGCTTCCACTTTATACCCGCTAACGTCCTAATCTCATGTGCCACCCTGATTTTATGTCTGCCCTTCAACCACTTGCGTTCACTTATAATTCAATCTGATCCTTGATGACCAGCGTTTATGTTGTCTTCCTGATACGCGCCTTGTCCATGACCATTTATTCTTCTTGATTTAGACTATGATGTCCTTAATACTAGTTTGTTCTCTGACAGGAACACTTCTCCATTTTTTCCTAAGGGTTACACGTATTATTTTCGTTTCCGTTGCTCATTGCGTTGCCGTCAATCTAAGTTAAGCTCTTTTGGTAATCCTTTAGCTCTCTGTTTCGCAGGTAAGTACCAAAAATATTTAGCTGTTCTCTACCTTCCTCTTGAGGCAGAGTGGAAATCTACCATTCATAATTTGAGAATGCTCGCCTATTGTGCTCCACCCCATTCTAATTCGTCAAGTGACCTAAATCTCGTGGCTCTGCTCCATGGTGAGTACTTGTCCTAAGTAGACGTGCTCTTTTACAACCTAAAGTGCACTGCTCCCTATCTCGAAGCACTGTTCTGTTTCGAAGTTGCTTTACATTACTCTTGTCTTCGGCATAATAATTTTAAGACCGACCTTTATACAATCCTTGTCTAAATCAGTAATCATGAATTGCAATCTGTCCCGTGAGTTAGCAATGCAATGCCATCGGTGCTCTTCGTTAACACTTATCCCTAACTGTTCCCATTGTAGGCTTCTGAAAACTTCCTGTAGGCACGCAGTAAATTGCATTCGGGCAATCGTATTCCTTTGTGTTACACCCTTTTCTACCAGTATTCTGTCGCTTTCTTTGTGGTGCATTAAGGTGAGAGTTGATTTACCATATATTTCTCCCACAATGTTTATTATATGCTTCGTCGACGCTGTGATTCCGCAGTGTAAAAATGGCTTCTGCTATATCCAATAAATGAAATGCTTTTCGTAATCTATGAAGGCCATGAATTGTGGTTGGGCGTATTCTAAGTATTTCTGTATCGGCTGAAAATAATATTGTGGGCGATTGTAAAGTAGCCTGTACGGAATCCTGATTGATCTTTTGGTTGATTGAATTTTAATGTTGTCCTGCTTCTGAATGAATTTATCTTTGTAAATAGCTTGTGTACTAAGAAGTGCGAGCTGATGGGCCTCTTTTTTTATTCAAAATTTGTCATCCATTTTTTAATGAATTAGGAGGATATCACCAGTCTTCCAAAATTATGGTGCCCTCCCCATCAGTAGACACTTTGTTACCAGGGTGCCCATTTTTTAACACATCCTGTTGTCCGTATTTCAACAGATCCTATGTTAACTAATCCTCACCTGAAGTTTCGCCTCGTTGCATTGCTTCCAAAACTTTCTTGATGTTTTCTATTATTACTGGTGGGATGTCATCTGGCATTGCCAGTTCTTCCAATATTGTCGTGGTTCTTCCGGCTACTGTAAATATTTCCGTGACGCTCCTCTCCTACTTTACCTCTGCTAACCTTGTTAGTAGTTATTTTGCATTCCTTGTTCCGTAGGGCATGCAACTGGTTTTTGTCTATCCCAAATTTACTTTCCAGCTTTTTAACGCTTCCGTCGTTCTTTAAAATATATTCACTTCTCTCCATGCTTTACCTTATTACATCGGATACCTTACACTTATTATTGAACTTGGGAAGTTCTGCCACTTCTATTTTTTCAGTTGTTCTTGGAGTTTTCATGCTTTGGCGCTTTTTAATGAGATTCTTCGTTTTCTGGGACAGCTTGCCAGTGTCCTGTCTGGCTACCGTACCTCCAACTTCCACTGCATACTTCGTACTGATATTCGTCTAATTATTTCTCAATTGAAGACAACTCGCCATTAAGAGGCATATCTTTGTGCGCTGCGGCGTTTCTGTGGCGTGAAACACATATGCTTGTATGGGAATTAACAGCGTACAACTCATTTTTGTTTGCCCTGCATGTCACACCACTATTCAGGTGACACACTTTTTAAAACCTGATCATTTAAGTTTTCCTTCTTCCCACAAACTGTAAACGATTGGAATAGCCTGAGGGTATCGCGAATAATAAACGCAGAATTTATTGAGTGTATATCTACTTAATGTTATCAAAAATGTCTTATTGATTACCCCTTCGTTCCTTAGTTTTCCTGTTACTGTTCTTGAGTATTTAAAAAGTGTTATTGCTGCATTCGGTCTTGTATGAGTATTATGTAACATTCATGCGTGCGCATTACGTTCTCTATTTGTAGTTTTGTTTTGTTCTCATGCTAATGTTATTCTTTTATTTCTTTTGGTTTTTGAACTTCTCTTATTTCGTTGTGGTTTCTGTGAATGTATGTATTTATGTGCTGCCCCCCTGCATGAACCCAAGTAAGGTCTGCAGTATTGTGTAAATATTAATAAATAATATGGCTTCAGTTACCTTTAACAGCGGAACTTTTCGGGGCTACGCCTAATGACAGATGAGTTAAAGTGTCGAACCTCAAGTTCCAATTTCAAGATACAAAGACGTACGCTTCTACAGTGAACAGTGTACCATGCGGTCAGCGCTCCGCGGTGTGCCTTCCAAAGGTGCTTGTGGAACTGGTGCGCAAGCGCTGGTACATTCGTAGAGGGAATCTTCGCCACTTCGTCTGGTAAAGTGCGGCAGCTCTGCCGCAATGTGATTGCTTTGCTGTGAAGGTAACCCGCTCTTGCTACTGGCTGTTACGACCATCATCATTATCGTAGTTTTTCGACCTTTGTAAACGGGATGAACATAATTCGACGCATTCCAAGCAAGGTTGTGCCGTCAAGACGGGTTGATTTCCTCTCGGCAAAACACAAACGGTGGGTTCGAGACTGGTTCGCGCAAAGAAAACGCACGAGCCAAGAGAGGCCATTGTGAGCTCGACTCAAGAAAGGCCATTGTGTTGGCCGCGAGCAAGGCTTCCGAGGCGGACAAGGAGGCAGCTAGGCCATTTTCAAGGTCACCGAGGATCAGAAAATCTCGGAACCAGCATGGTATTTGCAGTTCAGGCTGCAAGCTAAAGCCAAATTGGTTTTGGCACTATGTGCTGCATCCCTTGCGGGAGCCCGCCGCGACGACGAGGGATTGGTCGACCACTCCTCCTTCCCCCTTTATCCGTAGGATCGGCTGAATGGGGTGGCATATTTTGAAGATATGCTGGCCCACCACTACATTGTCCTACGCAAAGAGTCCGGCAAGTTTGACACGTGTACTGGCAGCCGGTTTTTCGAACCTCACCCAGCTGCCAGAAGAATCTTAACCAAAATCATCGGACGTGCGCGAAACTTGGTGACGTGTGCGAAAACTTTGGTGCAGTGCTTTGGTGACCATACTTGAACATCGTGTGGACTGTGCCCTCTCCACACGAATTGTGTGGTGTCTTTCTTCCTCTCCATCGTGGGTGGAGCACCTAGACCATGGAGCGCCGTATTGGCTGAAGCCGCGGACAGTGCGCCCATCGTTGGCACCGCGGCGCTATATAAACGGAAGACTCTTGTGTATTTTCAAGTTCTACAGTTCAACAGTTCTCACGTGCAGTTCTTGACTTCTCGTTTTCCTTCTCAGTTACTAACCATGTAAATAAATTGTTGTTGTTTTTACGAGCGCCTCCACTGACTTGTTCGACGATGGGTCCTAGGACGGGGGCCCGCTACCAAACTGAGACCCGCAGGACCCGGAGTCGGAACAACTGGTGGCAGCGGTGGGATAGCGTCAACCCAGGTCGCAACAACTGGTGGCAGTGGTGGGATAGCGTCAACCCAGGTCGCAACAACTGTACGGCAGCAGTGGGATCGCGTCAACCAAAAGTCGCAACCACTGGATTCAGCGGTGAGATTGCGTCAACCCAAGTCACAACCACTAAATTCAGCGGAGAGATGGCGTCAACCCAGGTAGCAACGACTCGACGACAGCAGTCAGATGCTTCGACCCCATCGTCTTCGTGAGGCGATTGGACGACAACGGTCGGATGCTCCGAGTTCATCGACTTGAGAGGCAGCCGAATGACAGTTCTGGGATGACACGAGGTCATCTACTGCGAGAGGCAACCGGAAGGCACTGCTGAGATGCACGACGCTGGAGATACGACTGCGAGCCGGGTGAGTACCGACTTTTTCTGTTAAACTTTACCAGGCATTTACTAATGTGTGAGTAAAAGCTGGTAGGGAACATAGCTTATTTGGTCATTGTATAACTGGCGTCAGGCAGCTTGTGCGACAGCTTGTTTAAGCTATAGTCTGTGGGTGACGGCAAAGTTAACAGTGACAGAGCTATTTCAGTCACCAGGTTAACAGATAACTTGCATCGTGCAGATAATTGTAGGATAGCTTGTTTAAGCTATAGTCTGTGGGTGACAGCAAGGTTAACGGTGACAGAGCTGTTTTAGTCATTGGGTTAACAGACAACTTGCGTCAGGCAGACAATTGTGAGATAGCCTCTTTAAGCTGTAGTCTGTGGGTGACCACAAGGTTAACAGTGAAAGAACAGGATTCCGTGTAAGAGATTAAGGAAGGTTTTGCAGAATAAGTTAACATGTAATTTGAGGCAAGGCAGAAACCTAGGGCTGTCGTTGTTGTCAGGGTTAATTAGCTGCAAGACAGGAATCATTTGTGGAACAGAGAACGGTACCGGAAGCAGTCATGAATCTGAAAGCCCCGCGAAAACTTATGTTGCTAGCGATCGCAAGGGAGATGAACCTAGATGTGTCAGACTCGCCAACAAAACCAAGACTGATCGAGCGGATCGTCGGGACAGAGTTGGACGATGAGGAACTCTCAGGCTATGTCATGGACATTGAGGAAGCAAATGCAGAAGCCCAGAGAAAAGAGAAAGCAGTCATGAGTCTCAAAGCCCTTCAAAAACCTATGTTGCTAGCGATCGCAAGGGAGGTGAACCTAGATGTGTCAGACTCCCCAACAAAAACAGGAGTGATCGAGCGGATTGTCGCGAGAGGGTTGGACGATGAGGAACTCTCAGGCTATGTCATAGACATTGAGGAAGAAAATGCAGAAGCTCAGAGAAAAGAGGCAGAGGCAGAAGCCCAGAGAAAATAGAAATCAGTCATGAGTCTTTAAGCCCTGCAAAAACCTATGTTGCTAGCGATCGCAAGGGAGATGAACCTACACGTGTCAGACTCCCCAACAAAAACAGGACTGATCGAGCAGATTGTCGGGACAGGGTTGGATGATGAGGAACTTTTAGGCTATGTCGTGGACGTTGAGAAAGCAGAGGTAGAAGCCCGGAGAAAAAAGAAAGAAGCCGAAAGGATACGTATACACGAAACTACGATGCAGGCCTTCTCAGAGAAGATAGAAAGGTGGAACAATCGCATTCGGGAACTGCATCAGGATCGTCGTCCGTGTGTATATGTGAAGTATGTGTAGAGCCCAAAAGGTGCGGCGAAGTAGTGAGTAGGGTGCAGTGTGAAGTCACCGAGAAAGCCGCTCTTTGCGAGGTGCCACCCGAGAGAGGTACGGGTCTCCATCAGTGCGACATGCAAAGTGATCCTTCGCTGGAGAGAAAAGAGCAACAGGTCGTTGTTAGTGAAATTGCGCCTAGGGAAAGTATGCGACTCTCCGAGGGTGCGAAGGTAGTGCATGTAGAGAGCGGGACGGGGGATGGTATGCAAACTGTAGCAAGTCCAAAGAGTGCTCCATGTGAGCCCGAGGCTGGTTCCAGTTGCCCTGATGGGGTCATTGAACAGATTGGTCAGCTGGAGACCATGCTCGAGCCTCAGCAGGGGAATTACTTTTCGGACGTTGAAAGAGAGGACAACGAAGGTAGTCCTAAATGTAGCGAAGACATAACGCTACTAGAACTCGACAGTACTGCCAGTGAGGGCGAGCAACTGTTGAAAGTATTTCCTACACATAGCGTGGGAAATGCCTCAGAGGGTGAGAAAGTACATTGCGAGGCTGTCGTAGGTGTACAAACAGGCGCAAGTTCAGTGGAGGATCGTTTCGAGGAAAAGTCTAATCCCAGCAACATGAACCGAGATTGTGGGTTGGTAGAGACATGCCTCGTGCAGCGGCACGTAAACGATTGGCCAGACGGTAACAACTACCCGGAAATCGAGCAGGACGCTACTTTCCAAGAGTTCAGTTCTGTGGAGGGCCCAGAGTATGGCTTTGTGAGGGGTAGCGCACATAAATTAGCCCGTCAGAGCAGTGGAGCGGGGAAACCGAAGGGCAAAGGCTGCAGAAAGGGTGGTGCACAGGGACACCTGAATTGTATGGTTGCCGAAGACGCAACCAGAGAAGTTTGTAACAATGAAAGAAAGGTACTACGTAAGCGTCACCGCAAAAGAAGGAAGCGGGGATGTGAGGCACCACAAAAGGTGGAGGCAGAGGGCACGTCGCAGTGAAAACGGAAAGGTTGGCTATCGGCCAATACAATAAAAGGTCCTTTGAAGCGTCGGATCAGGCAAAATTGGTGAGAGAGGAGTAGCGGAAAGTGACGCGCGTCTTCAAGAAGGAAGGCCCGCTTGATAAGAACAGGTTTGCGACCACTATGTCGACAGTTTTCTAAAGGAAAGGCTTCTGGTCCTAAATTCAGGGTGAAACCAAACACCAAAGGACAAATGGCGAATCTTTCCCCCGCACTTTAGGAGTCTTCGGTGTCGCGAAGAAAGCCGGCCAGAATCAGGAATGAGGCGAGATAGCAAAGTTGGGCTAGGAGCTCGTGCCCATTGTGGCCTCTGGCGATCGCGAAAGTGGTAGAGAACACGACCACCACGTGCAAGACTAAAAGCCTGAAGGTCAGCTGCAAGCTTTTCTCAGAATGCGACCAAGAGTTCTGAAATATTTTTTCCTGACCTAGACGAGGACCATTGATTAGGTTTTGTCGTTTTGTTGCGTTTTAGAGTTCGTTGAACTCATGGTGAGTACATTGAAGACACCACTGTTCAAGGTTTCAGGTTGGGTGTTTTTCTGATACTGTTAGTCTGTTTCCCTCAAACGTAGGAGAGGAATTTAGAATAACTAGTGTACTTATTTCATTAGTTGTAAAAGGGTAAATATGCCTGGTGGGGTTTGACGGAATTGTTTGGCGCTCACTAGGTGAGTGGTTGTGTTTCATATGCGTATGTTATGTCTCTTGAGCCAAAATGACGCAGGTGGTTGCTATTTCATCAAGGACACCCTTCACCAGACCAGACGTCAGCGCTTATCCCTCCGAACTGTGGCTGCAAACCTCAGCCCATCGAGATTTTCACCCCTACGCGCGAGAGACTGTTACGACCGTCATCATTATTGAAGCTTTTCGACCTTTGTGAACGGGACAAAAGTATTTCGACGCATTCCAAGCAAGGATGGGCCGTCAAGACAGGTCGATTTCCTCTCGGCAAAACGTGAACGATTGGTTCGAGACTGGTTCGAACAAAGAAAACGCAAGGGCCAAGAGAGGCCATTGTGAGCTCGACTCAAGAAAGGCCATTGTGGTGGCCGCGAGCAAGGCTTCCGAGGCAGACAAGGAGGCATCTGGGCCATTTTCAAGGTCACCGAGGATCTCGAAATCTCGGAACGAGCAGGGTATTTGCAGTTCAGGCTGCAAACTAAAGCCAAATTGGTTTTCGCTGCATCTTGCGAGGTCAAGCGGAGCCCCGGGATATGTGCAGCTACGCCGCAGCTTCTAGCAAACGAGGAATGGAATGTATGGGTTGAAGGGAAGGAAAATGCAATTTGTGCTGCAGCCCTTGCGGGAGCCCGCCTCGACGACGAGGGATTAGTTGACCACTCTTCCTTCCCCATTTCTCCATAGGATCGGCTGAATGGGGTGGCATATTTTGAAGATATGCTGGCCCACCACTACAATGTCCTTCGCAAAGAGTCAGGCCAGTTTGACACATGTACTGGTAGCCGGTTTTTCGAACCTCGCCCAGCTGCCAGAAGAATCTTAACCAAAATCATCGGACGTGCGCGAATTTCGGTGATGTGTGCGAAAACGTCGGTGCAGTGCATTGGTGACCATATTTAGGCATCGTGTGGACTTTGCCCTCTCCACATGTGTGGTGTCTTTCCTCGCCTTCGTGGATGGAGCACCTAGACCATAGAGCGCCGTATTGGCTGAAGCTGCGGACAGTGCACCCAGCGTTGGCACCGCGGCGCTCTACAGACGGAAGACTCTTGTGTATTTTCAAGTTATACAGTTCAACAGTTCTCATGTACAGATCTCAACTTCTCGTTCTCCTTCTCAGTTAATAACCATGTAAATAAATTGCTGTCGTTTTTACGAGCGCCTCAACTGACTCGTTCGACGATGGGTCCTAGGACGGGGGCCCGCTACCAAACTGAGACCCGCAGGACCTGGAGTCGCAACAACTGGTGGCAGCGGTGGGATAGCGTCAACCCAGGTCGCAACAACTGGTGGCAGCGGTGGGATAGCGTCAACCCAGGTTGCAACAGGGCACGCCAATCGCGATTGCGGCACGCTTTTCAGAAAGCGCAGCGACACCTCGTAGTTCCACCTACATTTTATTCCTGGTGTTTCTTTCATTTATGCATATTATTTCATATATATTGAATCTTGCCCCGCCAATTTATACAATGTATAAACAGCGCCTGGTTATTATTTTGTAGAGACATAGGCAGCAATGTTTTCACAGTGAAAGCTGTGTGTGGCTAGAAGAAATGAAACACCATCCGTCAGCGATGTCATGAGTAGCCGGCGCTTACTGTGTTATCATTTATGTCATTCACAGTGTCGTAACCAAACACGTGTGCCAGTGGCTGAGTTGTGAGTGACGTCGTCCATCTCGTCGCACTGTGGTGCCAAACACGCGTGCATATATTTCTGCTGATACTTTTGACATGGGTAAGCCACGCACGACTCCAGAAGAGCGCCAATTGTGGGAAAGTGACTGTTCGGATTTGCCGCGCCGATGGTGCAGTCCGAACACAAAGTCCGGCCTGCGAGGACGAGCGCCAGGAGCAACTGCGCATTGATGATCCGGCAGCCTTCTAAGCTGTGCTAAATTGTGAACGGGAATGCAAGCGCCGGTGGTGGGCTAATCCTGTAATACACGCGGGCCAGCTCATTTGCAATGTCAAACGCATGCAACAACGCGATTGTGGCGTCAATGTAATATAGCAACACGAGCAAGTTGGTGTAGGTGCATAGTCACTCATTTTCAGTGCACAATAACCATGTGCATGGGCAGTGGATGAAAACATTGATATAAAAGCACATGGTCGCTCCACACGAGAGGTCGCTGAAGCATTCCACATCAATCCCCTTGTATCAGCCACACGTCAGTGACAATTTTGGAAAAAGAAGTGTCACTGCTGAAGCCGATAATGAGCACATCAAATATGGTATGATAGCCACAGATTTTAAATTACGACGGTGCGCATGGGCAGCGGGTGACGACATGGATATAAAAGCACTGGTGTTGTTCCCTCTCATTGTCCGTGTGTCACTGTGCGTTAAATATAAGTTACGAGGAGTCGATGTGATGATAGCGAAAGCGCTTGCACCGGGCCGAACGCCCGCATTGGATGGGAGTTTCTTCTGCGGCACACAGGCTTCAACTGCGACGTCTGTGACCGCTTAGAGTTTGAAACATTCACTGTATTCAACACACTGAAAAACGCAATTACCCGCTCACTATACTCATCCCTCACCATGATCATGTGAAGTACAATGTGTGGCATGAGAAATAAACTCTCTGGTAAAACCAAGCCACACGCGAATCTAAAGTCATTAGGAAGCACGAACATGTAACTAATAGTTGTGGAAGCATTTAGTACCACGTCGCGTTCTACCCATTACTAATTACAGAGGCCGCATATTTCAGCTATCACTGGTTAACTCTTTGTAACGATTGCTTGGGTGTCGACGTTTCAAGAGAGGAGGTGGCCATAGCTGTATTCTGAAGTTGGGGCAGGACTGGCAAATGGTCATATTGCGCTCTGTATGCCAAGCTGAAAAAAATACAGGGAATATGGAGGACAGGGGCCCACTTCACGCACCCCTGCCTACGCCACTGTTCAGTTGCAGTAAGACGATAAGTTGGGCCAGTTGGTTAGAATCCATCGTGAACTTATTTACAGCGCAACACCAAAAAACACCAGTTAGTCTAGCGTCGTCTTTTCTTTCTCTTTTGCTTTTTCCCTGTCCTGTGTTTTCTGGTGTTGCGCTGTAAATAAGTTCACGATGGACTGTTTTGCTGATGCGTCCCCTATAGTGAGAATCTTCACGCTGCTCACGCGATCAATTTTATCAGCCTAAAGTCCAGTGTCACGAATAATAATCCTCTCAGCGCAAAATATTAACAATAATATTAATAAATTTAATAATGAATCACCAACTAGCCCAATGCCACACTTCACTGCCACGAATTGGCGATGGCTACATTTGTGAGGTCTTACATAAGAATTTAATTTGTGGCATATTTTCATTCTTTAGTGACTTGAAAACCAAAGGATGGGGGTTTGCCGATTTCAAAAAAGTGGCATATCACGTGGTTGTTACCAGCACCAATCACCTCATCTGCTAGCTTATGTAAGTCTTCAATACGCTACCCTAAATTAAACTCATTTACAACCAAACTTAGTCATACGATTCTTGTATCAAATTAATTTTGAGTGGAACTCATCTAGCAAATCACTTTTCGAAAAAAACCGCTGCTGTCCAATCTTTACATATGTCAGCAGGCGCTGAATGAAGCTCCAGTTTGATTTAGTACGTAAGCGACCAATGGTACCCGCATTACTCTTTATCTTTCTTGAATGAAAAATATAGCATGGTGCGAAATACTTTTTCAGTGTCTCCAGCTTGCAGCACACTAAAAAAAGTGAGTGTGCTGTGGGATTTGTGCGGCTGTAGGTAAGAAGTTATCTAGACAGAGTGAGCGGGTTCACAGGTGCGACATCAAGCACCGTGATACACTGATGGATTGTGCCAAAAATGTGGTTTATGATACACCACTATTTTGTGAAAAATGCTATGTCGGGCAGACGTGAGGGTGTGTAAAGAATAGGTTGTTAGACCGTAAGGCGTCTTTGAGGGGGACACTTGTTCAAATCTTTTGGTACACTGCAGGGAGTGCGCCTGCACACCCTTTTATTCAGAGACCAGGGTGCTCACAAGAATGAAAGGAAAGATATACGAGAAATAAATGAAGCTTACTTTAATAATAGATTAGGCGACAAATGCTTGGCGAAGCCCTCAATCACGTTACATGCCACCGAGACAGATTACTTGAGGGCTTGCCACTAAAAGAATTTATTGTCTGCTAATATGACTTGCGACTTTGTTGACCTGTATATATATGTTCGCTTATTCGAATAAATTTAATTGACAGTTTGCGCTTATCGTTCTCTCATATTTTTTTCGTGCTCTAAGTTACGTTAGGAATGAACCAACTCGCCTAACAAGTAATTCTGTTCAAAAATATCATTTTTTTTTCAAAATAACAATTTTACTATTGACATTATAGCGTAAATTTTTGTCTGAACAAATAAAGAAGCTACGTAAATTTGTTGTAAGAGCGCCAGCTGGTCTTCGAGAATTAACCCATGCAAAGAGGAACATCTATTATTTGTGAGATCAATTTTAAAAAAGAAATAAAATATTATTAGAAAAAGCTTATACCATGAGGTGCTATAGCTGCCCGTATCAAAAATCGTGCCTGGAAAATATTTTGAGTCAGCATAGCGAGAGGAAGTTAGCTTCACCGCAAAGCAGGCGTGATTCAGCGGAGCCGCCGCGGTTGAGTAGAAAAAGCGGCGAAGGCCCCACCTACAGCTGTCACTGCGCTTGCGCGCTAGTTAACCTCCGCTGAGTACTCGTCTGATACTGATGGAGTGCGCTTCTTTTTGTATGTTCAGATTGAATACGGCGATATCCAACAAGGTATACATGTGGGTACAAGCCTACTTGAGGCTTTGGGTTTCAGAGACAAACATGGAAATTTGAATACGTCTCCTTTAAAAGCAAGTAAGAAACGGTTAGAGTATTGGAGGCAAAAGGTCACTTGAGGTCACTCTGCCTAAATAGACAGAGATGAAACATAAATTTATTTTTTGTTATAATAGGATTCATTTATTTGAAGTAGATAAGGCGTTAAGCCATCATAAAACGAATTTTTTTTAATTTTCTCTTGTGAGCCTTGTGGCACACTTTACCGCACCGTTGTAAAGGAGACGCTCATAGCATTCATCCAGCCAACGCTGGCCGCACGTTGTGGTGTTAATCGTGAAAAGATATGCCTGTGTTCATGCATAAGTGACATAGCAGCTACGATTGCGGAAGAATTAATAGCCTTACAGCAAAACGCGGAAGGATGACTCAAGTGTGAATAGGCCCGAAAATCACTGCAGTTGGGCTGGAGGCGACATCAGCTGCAATTCGTTCTTTGGCGTGCATTTATATTAAAAAATTACGTAACCACAGAGACGTACGCAAGATCACACGTCACAGAAAGTCATAAGGCAAGAGCAGTACAGCAGAGGTTCTTGTATTTGTGCAGGTTTCACGATGAGTGGAACGACTCCACTCTTGCTTTTAAATAGATGCCGAGGTTCGTGACCCTGTTTAGTACCCAAATAAGTGCAATAACATACGCTGATAACACAGCGTTGCTAATCATGTCACAATGCCGACTTCTTTTTAATGCGTATTTATAACCGTACATGCATTCAGAGTACATTGTTCATAGCAAAGAGCTGATGTTTTGTGCTCTGTTTCAGAAGTGCCAAAATTTAAGTGAAAGCCCACACCAAGTTTGGTTAGGACGTCTGATACGATAGCCGCCAAAGTTGACGGTGTGCTTGCATGCAATCTTTTGCTGTGAGGAGTCATTGTGTGGAGTGTTTTGTCATGCGCGTGGTAAATCTTATTACTATCTTGGTCAACAGTGCTCATTGATTCAAAATACACAGATCCTTTCGGCAATGCTAAAATCAGTGGAATGTAGCTTCAGCAATATTTCATGTGACTGGTTAAAAACGCATGAAAGAAAGCTGCAGTAAACAGTTTCGCACCCAGTAAAAGGGCAGTGGAGGATTAGATATTCGAGAGCGTGTACTTACAAGCTAACAGGATCATTTGGCAAAGCAGGAAGTACCCGAATGTCAGGCGCAGCTGCATTATACCTTCCTGGAAAAAAAAATATAATTTGCGTTATGAAATACTTTTAGAGGCGGTCAATATTATGTCTCTTCACGGTGATCATTGAGTGGTTTGATTATAATAAACAAACACAATAGCGATAAAAACATGAGGTAAATTTTGAACAATCCTAAAGAAATCGCCTTATATACAGTTTTAAAATGGTGTTTGCAGCGTGGTAGAAGTTTCGCATGGTAGCATCAATATATTTGTACAAGCAGCAGGTGTGGTTTTATTATTGCCTTATGACTAGATAATCTGTAAAACAGTATGGCCTGGGAATACACCTAGTAACAATGCTGTCTTTCTTAGAAGAGTGTCATCACTAAAACAGTCATATGGGACAAAAAGGAACAGCAAATGTAGCCAATATTCCAAAACGCAACATTCATCTACTAGACGCCATAATAACGATGAGATTTCACAGGTTGGTTGCCATCTCTATTTGCACCCTTCACCGAGAAAAGCTGCAAAAACTATTACAAAAGATTCTAAACTACACTATATGGCACAGAAGAATGACAGTAAGAGAGAGAGAAATGTTTTATTGTTGAGCTGGGGATGCTTTTCTGGTTTTCACTATAAACACGTTACACCACTTACACTATTTACATCGTTTCGTTCAAGCTTCGTGCCCGCAAGAATCTCAATAGCGCTTTCTTGCTGTGTGTTGCACTGGGGCTGTCTTGTCATGAGTCTGGAATATCTGTCAACTCTAAGTTTGAGCCCCTTTCGAGCTTTGAGGCTATCTTCGGAGACTTTCTCTCTGATGCGTATATGGGGCGCTCACAGAGGACTTGATTAATATCTTGTATGACTTTACATTGGACACACAATAGTGAGTCTGACTGTCCGATGTTTTTTCTGAAGTAGTTAGTCTATCCAATGTTCCATTAGAGCTCTCGCGTCGTGTTGAAGTGACACAAAAGATCGATGTTGTGAAAACGCCTATACTGGCGACAAGCCTCCCCCCAGAAAAATTACTGGAGGTGCCAAGCGTATGCCCACACTAGTCTTTCAGCGCCTTGCCTAGAGAAAGGCATCTCGACAATTTCTGTCGAAGCGTGATGTTCAGCTTTGGCGGTGCCACCAGCCCAGACGTTGCCTAGTACTCCGCATTGAGCAGAACATTGCCGTGATGGTGGTCGCAGGCTTGCCCATGGCAAGTTAATCCTGCGTGCAAGGAGACTTCAGCGACTGCAGCGCTGCTCTTGAGTCAGCGAAAATGACCCAATACTCTGCTGTCTGATCCCCAAAAGAGGTAAAGGCAGCCCGTAGTGCAACCACTTCGAAGACTGTACATGAGGTGCAGTGACTGATAATGGCAGACGTGGTGACTTCGGCAGGTTGAATGCAGACGCTAATGGCGGATGACGTAGACTTAACACAGTCGTCAGTGTAAATATCACGGTGAGCTGTCTAAATGTTTCACATATGATGCAGAGTGAAAAACATGAGTGCTGGTAAAAGACTGGCAAGATCATTGCCTGCACACAATACAGAATAGGAGCTATAGAGTAGGATATTTTGTTCCAAGCCGGGATGTATTATAAATGAGTACCACATGTGAGTGCACACAGGGCGATATATTTGGTGGCAATGCTGAATAAGTTGCTGGTGTTCCGCAATAAAGCCGAAATCTATATATCCACACAAGCATCTATTTAGAGGTGAAAAAAAGGGCTATCGCACCGCTTCTTCCCTTTTCCCACCAATAGTCGTAATGGAAGGGAGCGAGAAATCTCCCAGACATTTCCGGCGCAGCCACTACTGGCAGAACAATGACAAACGATCAATTGTGGCGAATATTTCTGGTCTCAGCAACATTCTCAGGCCAACACATAATGATTCCTAGTGAGAATATTTCATCATTCAGTCAAGTGTCTTTTCAATCACAACCAACTTTCGTCATTTCCGTCATAGCCCTTATGTTGACAAAACGGCGCTTGCATAGGTTACAGAACATTTTATATAAAAATAGTTTATATATCTGGCTTGATATACAAAAATATGACTCCACTCTTCTCTAGCATATAAAGCTAGACGAGCTTACTGTTATGCCTTCCGATCGTAGAAAAAGAAAACCGAGCGCCAGACTGGCTCGGATACCGCAGCATAGTCACAGCAAAATTGGGTAGAATTTCATAACTAGAACCTGTTTCCAAGTCTACTTATACTTATACGAGTACGCTTGCAAGGTACCCACTACACATAAAATATATACAGTCGTTGATAACAATCACGGCCATTTTTATTGGTTCGGAAGCTTTTAACAACTTACTCGCTATGCAATTCATACTCTGCGATGCCTGTACCCTCAATTCACCTTTTAAACTGAAACCGACATGCCGATGAGCTCAAGGTAGCAGACAACTAGAATGGTGTCCTGTTGGTTATTTCTTCTACATTGCTTACCGTTCGTGCGTCACAGGTGCAACTGCCCCAAGCAGAGTCTGCACACACACACGAAATGAAATTGATCGCTGATTGCTATGGCGACTTCTAAGGATAGTACGGCAATGAGGATCCCTAGCAAGACTTGCACATTAAGACACATTATTAGACTAAAACCTGTTGTGCATTACATCATTATGCAATCACATAATGACAAAAAGTGAAGAGAAAAGGCTATAAATTGTGACAACATAACGAGAAAGGAATAACTGAGAGCAGACAAGAGCGCATGAGCGCAATGAAGACATGAGATGATCAATATTACGCAGTTCGTGCAGATTTCACTTGAAGCTAAATCACCTCTGATTCTTCTTTGGGGGGGGGGGTGGCAGCTTACGTGTGTGCCATTGGTCAAATATACTGATGCTATACAATGTTATCTGATATCTACTAGAATGACGCACTTCACACGAGCGTCAAGAAAAGGACGTCGGTGCCACCCTGAAGAAACGTCAGAGGGAAGGTAGGACGATACGGGGAAACTACTCGCGTACGCGTAAAGTATGGAACTTTAGAAGAAGCCTAGCGTCCGCCAGAGCCACGGTTTACTCAACTGGACGGAGTAGTGTGACAAGGATGGTTTTTATGATTTTTATGACAAGGATTGTTTTATGTAAAGCCTTTAATGAAACCGAGGACCTGCTACGTCCTTGGCCAAGTAACCGAACGAGTTGTTGTTCTCAAACGTGAAACCAAATTCTAAAAGAAGTTCGGACCCTATGAAATATTTAAAATCAACGGCGCTCAATTACACTGCGCTTGCTTTGAGTATTTTTATTAATTTTTTGGCATGGTTTCAAGCAAGCTACGCATAAAATTGATTCCTATGGTCCGCATTCTCTTTTCTTGCAAAGGTCGACTCTTGCGGCTAATCGCTGGCCTGCTACTTATGCATCGAATGCACGCCTCGATGGCTTATTGGCGTGTGATGTAGAAAAGAGCTGATAGAAGACAGAAGAAGAGATGCAGGCCGGTGAACTCGCAACTAAAGTTTATTGTAAGGCACACGCACATATATCAAGCAACTGACCTAGTTACGTGGAACAGCCGCACCATGGCATCTGCGAAGCAGAAAAGATAGAATACCAAAAATACCACATCATCTTCAATAGAAACACGTCTGTAAACACCGAAGAATGGGTGAAAAAAAGAAAATAACCTTCCACTCGCACATATATCAAGCAACTGACCTAGTTACGTGGAACAGCCGCACCATGGCATCTGCGAAGCAGAAAAGATAGAATACCAAAAATACCACATCATGTTCAATAGAAACACGTCTGTAAACACCGAAGAATGGGTGAAAAAAAGAAAATAACCTTCCACTCGCAAGCACATTCGCAAGAGGGCAAAATATTTATCGCTTTAACATGGCAGCTCTGAATCCAGCTATCAAACCTTCTTTTCACAAAGTGCCACACAAGGTCAACTCACAAACCTTTCCTCCTCCCTCTCAACGCATTCCTCGTACATTCGTTCCAATAACCTGACAAGCAAGTGGTTTCCTTGATTGATATGTGGGGTTTAACGTCCCAAAACCACCATATGATTATGAGAGACGCCGTAGTGGATGGCTCTGGGAATTTCGACCACATGGGGTTCTTTAACGTGCACCCAAATCTGAGCACACGGACCTACAACATTTACGCCTCCATCGGAAATGCAGCCGCCGCAGCCAGGATTCGATCCCGCGACCTGCGGGTCAGCAGCCGAGTACCTTAGCCACTAGACCACCGCGGCGGGGCTAACAAGTGGTTTCCTCTACCATGGGTTGGCAGCCAAATATCATCCTGACTACACCCACTGCAGGGCAAAAGCCTCTCCCATGATCCGCCAATCAACCCGGTCCCGTGGTTTCTGTTGCCACATTAAACTCACAAACTTTTCAATCTCATTGATCCACCCAACTCTCTCTCTCCCCTTCATGCGTTTGCCTTCTCTGAGAATCCAGTCAGTTATCCTTAACGACCGCTGGTTATCTTGCCTACGTGCTACGTGTCCGGCCAATGTTTATTTCTTTTTCTTAATTCTAACTATGATATACTTATCCCCGGTTTATTCTCTGGCCCAATCTGCTCTCCTCTTGTCTTCTAAGGTTACACCTATCATTTTTCTTACCATCGCTCACTGCGTCTCAATTTAAGCTGAACCCATTTGTAAGCCTTCACGTTTATGCTGCGTAAGGGAATACTGGCAAGATGCAACTGTTATATACCTTCCTCTTGAGGAAGACTGGCAATCTACCAGTCATGATTTGAGAGTGCTTGCTAAATGTGTTCCACCCCCTTCTTAGTAATCTAATTACTTCAATCTCGTGGTTCAGCTCTGTTGTTATTACCTGTCCAAAGTAGACACATTCTTTAACAACCTCCAGCGCCCCTCCACGTATCACAAACTGCTGTTTTCTGTCGAGATTGTTGCACATTACCTGAGTTGTGTGCATAGTATTTTCAGACCTACTTTACTGCTTTTCGTGTCCAGTTCAGTAGTCATGAACTCTAATTTGTCCCCTGAGTTACTCATTCAAGCATTATCATCATTGAATCGCAAGTTACTAAAGTACTTTTCATTAACTCCTATTCTTAACTCTTCTACACGTAGGGTCCTGAATACTTCCTGTAAACACGCAATGAATAGCACTGAAGAGATTGGGTCTCCCTGCCTTACAACCTTCATTATTGGGATTCTTCCGCACTTTTATGCAGAACTATGGTGGATGTGGATCCTCTGTATATTTCTTTCAGTAAGTTTATGTAGGAATATTCGATTCCCTAATTGCTTAGTGCCTGCATAGCTTCTGGCGTCTCGACTGAGTCAAGCGCCTTCTCGTAATCTATAAAAGCTATCTATAGGAGTTGGTTGTATTCAGCGCATTTCTCTATTACCTCTGACACTCCCATGGAAACCACCGAAAATTGTTAATGAGGTAAACTGTTCCCTCAATCTGACATGGATTTGTCGCCGAGTTTATCTTATACAAGCCCCTCGGAACAATAATGGTACTGTTAAATATTGTCGAATATTTATGACAAAAAAGAAGAAAACGAAGTGTGGGCACGAGAGGAGAGTGCGTGCTTAGTGTGCTCTGAACGAACTTTTGCTGGTCATGGACACGTTTCACACCTGTTACCAGTTAATAAACATATGTTTTTCTCCTATATACCAGCGAAAACACATTTTCTGTACACTTTATGAGACTTTGCGATCCTAAGGGCCCAACGCAAGGGCTTCGCCTTCAACGAAGATGGAGCACATCAAAGGAAAGAGAACGACTCAGTGTGCTCTCCATGCGTAAGTGTTAACGAAATGAAGCACGGCAGCTGATCAACTCCAACCTGTTAGCCTCATCGGATTTTCATTCGGTCCACGACAAGCTAAAGGAATGCAACAAAGGCCTGCGAACGCTCAACTTAGAGCTGAAAGCACACCTCAAAGATCAGCAAGTTGCAGAAGAATATGCATCCGTAGCAGAATATGAGGACAACTATGCTGCTACGCAGTTGTTGCTGAAAAACCACACAGAGGAGGATAAGGCGTGGACGTTCAGAATCCCCGAAAGTGCAGCAACCAACATAGAGAATCAACGTATCGCCACTCCAGGTGACCATGTCCTTGTCTATCAGATGACACACAAGCTTATCGACTCTCGTGTTCCTAAATTTGAGCTGTTTCACTTCAATAGAAGCCCATCGCAGTGGCAACCTTTTTGAGGCATGTTTGGACACGTGGTTCACGAAAACAATACTCTGTTAAAATCGAACGTTTCCACTATTTGAAGAGCCTAGTGACTGTAGAGTTACAGAAGGTTATCGACGGCATTCAAGACACGGACGAGTCATACAAAGACGCCATCACCCTTCCAAAAAACCACTTTGGAAATACAAAAAATTATTCAACAACAATACTTGGAAAACCTGAAAACGCTCAAGCCACTAATGTCATCCAGTGATGTGGATGGAGGAATTTATGAATGAATGACGAAGCCTCATCATTCAGTCATCATACATCTTGGTATAGTATTTCGAGCAACAGAGCTGCCAGAAAACGTCTGTCATGATACTAGCTGTATTTTGCTCTCCGAATCAACGTGATCACACCAGATAGACATTTCTTCTTTAACATCATTTTAAAGACACCTAATAATTTATTACCAATAACAAATTTAGTAATCTGAGCATGTAATGGACTCTAAATTACCTTTACAAAATTGGATGTTAACGAAATTGGCCGAATGTTGTCTAGAGCAAATCTCTTGTTCTTATTTTTAAGCAGGGTTATCACTTTAGCTATGTTCTACACTGAGGAATCCAAGAGTGTCTTATGGAATAATTTACGGCATCCAAAAACCCATTCAGAGCAACATCGAAGAATATTTTCAGCATCTTCGTAGTTATACCTTACGGGCATAGTGCTGCCGCTAGTTAACGTGCTACAAGTGAAGAGAGGGCCGACAATGTTATATCTTCAGTATATTTGAGTGTCTTGTCTCACCAGAGAAGAAGGAATGCAGTTAGAAAATCTAGCTCTCAAACCTCTGGCGATTTCACCTAATGTGCCTTCTATTTCTTGGGTTGTTTTCACTATTGATTCAGCATTTAAGGGACGTGGGATGAATTTGATAGATCTGAGATTTCGGATTCATGCAATTTTATTGTTTGATTTAAAAAAAAGCTCAAAATAACGAACAATATATTAATATTTTGCTTTCGCGACAGTGCGCTAGGAACTCGCTGCAATTAACTTGTAGTTGTTCCAGTTACTAGGCTACTGATTATGCATGAGTTGTTCCCACGCTGCTTTCCGGCGTTTATAGTCCCGTTATCAGTCGTCATTTCATAAAATATTAGCTGTAAGGTTTTGTCTTTGTTGTATTTCAGAACTCAGACCACTTACGATCAGAGTAAAAAATATCGGAAACATTACCTGCGCTGCATGAATTTTCAGCCAGAGATATAAAAGCTGCCCGCAATTTCATTTTAAACCTATTGTGATCAAAAATAAAAGAACGAGACATTGTGCTATATACTATAGCCTGTGTATCTTAAATATCAAAGGAATGTGGTCGCTATTCGAAACACTGCTAACAGTCTCCCAGGACAACGAGTCCCCGGAAACTCTCAAGTTCAATTTATCACCTGTAGGGGCAAAAAAATCAACCGCGGCACGTTTTTACTTTAAACAGCCAAAGTGAATTTACTAACCTGTCTCACCACTTGCGCTATTGCACTTTCTTGTACGGGCGCCCTCGTCGGGGCCGGCCTCTATCCTCGCGCGGTGGCAGCAGCAGCAATTGGCTTCGGATTTCGTCCCTGCCTAAAATGCGTCGCGAAGGGAGCGGTGGCAGTGAGGTCAATTTTTTCAGCACACTCTCAAAGCACGTGCTGCAGTGTGGCCATTTCCCCGCACGCTTTACACGCGCCCGTCGGGTATAGGTGAGGATACCACTGGCGTAGGATCACCTATGAAAAAAAAAAGTTAATTACCAGCCGATTTCTCGGCCCCTTACAGGAAATCTTCCCTAATTCCCACCATTTGTTTTCTGCCTTGTTTTCTTATTTTTAGCCGCGGATACTTCAACCACCACTTTTTTTATTGCTGTCATGTGTGTGCTAAGCTTTTCATCAGTGTTTCTAAAACCCAAGGCTTCATATTGGCTCGTACCCAAACATACATATATGTGGAGATCATGTTATCAGGGCATGCTTCATAGTTTCCTGATCTTCCTGGAATTACGTGTATTGTCTCTTCTTTGATAAATATTTTATTAAAATTACGCATTCGAAAACCAACTGCAATGATATAATGAGGTCATAAAATCTCGCTGGGTACGTTCATTTGAACGTTTGCGTCTTTCATGCCAGAGTGCAGGCTTGAGAGTTTCACAAATTCTCTTCAAATGTATCTTAAAGCTTGCGTCCAGACACTCATCTCACTTTCCTGAATTATAGACAACATTGTGCTTGTGAGCTTGATTTCAGCAAGTGGCGGAAGTGATTAAACTAATGTGCCACGGCCGCGTCTGCTTGTCTGCTATGAATTGTGTCGAAGCATCTCTTCACCCTTCCACTAGATTGTACTGAAACTTTTTAGTGGCGTGACCGAAACGCTTTCCCCTTGCTTTCTCCGTCCCCAACTTGTGGCGAAAGTAGCGGCGGCGCTGCCATCACCCAATCTCCCCACTTGGTTTACTCAGCTGGCTCGGCGGCATGGCCGGCATCTCGGTTTTAGTCGCGAAATGACGAAGAAGCAGCGTCTAAACCATTGTTACGCGCCAGGTTGCACAAATGGATATCCGCGTGTGCAACAAAGTCGGAAGTTATCGCTTTTTAAGGCCCCGAAAGACGAAGAACGACGACTTCTTTGGGAGCGGAACCTCCATCGGCTTGACAAGCCACTTGACGCCGATTGTGCTGTCTGCGAGTTACATTTCGAACCGCATTTCAATGTGAGAGAGTACATACATGTTATCAATGGTGTTCTAGTCCGAATTCCTAGGGGAACGCCGAAACTTGGCCCTGATGCAGTCCCGACGATCTTGCTCAACCTGCCTGCATATTTGACGCTCAAAACTCCGGCTCCGCGGACCCAAACAAAGCGGCGGCATCAGTGTGTGCCGGCTGAAAATGACAACAGAAAACGGCGACGCATTAGCACTCCTGCACAGCTCCTTGTGGATACCAATGGTGCAACTTCTTCAGATGGCGACGAAGCTGACGATACAAGCTCAAGTCCGTCGTCTGACGCGGTTGTCACTCTCGGTGACCTTCGTGGTCTTGTCCTACCATCAAAGTCAAGGGCGCTGCACGAGTTTCCTGGATTTGCCGGCGTGTCGTACGTAGCGTGCTCACTGAATCCTAGCACTCGTGAACTTTGCATTCAACGAGCCGTATACTTAAACTGTTTGAACAAGTCGCGGGATGAGAAACGAAGAAGCGCACAGCAGCACCTAAAATTGAGTAGGCTATAAAATGCTACAGTGGCGTAAAAAGGATGTCATTTTTTGTGCATATTTTTTTACACACTTAATTTTTGGACGGTGCACCAAGAAGAAAAACAATTTTTTCTAGAAGAGGCTTGTAAGCGAGAGAACGTGCAAATAATGACGCGAAATCTCAAAATAAATCTTTGATCTTGAATCTTTTTGTATTAAACCTGTGATGGTAAATTTAGCAGCATTAGGGATCTCGGTGCATAAATAATCATATCTAAGCCAATTCATTGTTACACTTCAGTGTCCCTTCAAACGATGTTTCGACCATAACATCTTTTTTTTATTTAAATGCATTTTGGAAAGACAACCTAAACTATGTCGTTTTGTTTGCTTTGTTTTATGTTATCTTTTGTATCCTGGCTCTATATTTTACGTTTCTCACAATTTACCTAAGTCCAAATGTATTGTTTTTTAAATATGTAAACCTTGCATTTTATATTATCAATTAAGATTATAATTAGTTACGACTTTGCTTTGCAGTACTGTTGTGTTTTTTAAACTCTCAAAATCTTCGACTACTATGTTTCACCTAAGACATTCTTCTGCAGTATTACGTATATGCATTTCTGTGGGTCCTACAACAATGAATCTATTCCCATATTTCAAAACCAAAAAGAGGTTTGGAAAAACTCTGCTGTTCTTCAAATAATATCAATAAAGCCTACTTTTTTGTCGTGTGTGCACGCAGCCACAAGCAACGAGCCTTTTATTTGAGTCCAGTTTTGGTGTTTTACGTGGAATCGACTAAGAGTTCTTCGTTTTGTGTGCAGCATATTCCTTTTATTTATTTTTTTTTTGGGGGGGGGGGCGCTTCTGATGTGTACCGGCCAGCTGGTTTCTCGTATAAAATATGTACACTTTAAAAACTGAAAAAAACGCGCTCGTTATATTGTACAATGTACTATGCTGCTTCGGGCTGCAGTGCGGTCAGCAGCAACTTCAATAACAATAATGTCAAATAACGTTTATTTGCGCGGAAAAGGGGAGGTATGTGAATAAGAAAAAAAAAGAGGAAGATCATCTTCACACTTGGCGCGACAGAGAGGTACCAACACGTACGCGGAACGCCTGCCAGCCATCCGCCCGGGTAGATTGGTCGACGCCAGCGCTACCGCATCATTCCACTCCGAAACGGCCGCTCCCAGGCAGCCGCTCGTGCCACTCAAAAGCTTCTAGTACACTCTACTTACACTGTGAATCTGCGCCCCTCCCTCACTCTCGTCTCGCAACGCCATCGCAGACATGGTTTGAGCGAGTCTTTTAATGAAAAAAGATCACAGCACATTCACAAAGTGAAAGATGAATGGGGTGAAGCGTCCGTCACTCAGTTTGTTCTATTTCCCGTCCGTCCATGCATCCGTCGATGTATACGTCCGTGTGACCATCCACCCATCCATCCGTTCATCCATCCCTGCGTTCGTCTGTGTGACTGCCCGTCCATGCATACGTTCGTCCATACATCCATCTGTGCGTCTTACTCTCTGTCTGTCTGTCTGTCTGTCTGTCTGTCTGTCTGTCTGTCTGTCTGTCTGTCTGTCTGTCTGTCTGTACGTTCATCCGTTCTTCTGCTTGCCTGTCTGGCCGTTTGTGCATGCGCCCGTCCATCTAGTGAAGACTCCGAGTACCGCCTTTTCACATCTTTTGATCATATATCCCTCAAATGCAAGTACCGCCATTCAGTCGACATTCCAAGGACTAAACGAGAGGTTGCTACCTTATACTATGATGACGACTACTACTACTACTGCTAATACATAGATCGGGGACGCAAGACCCACGGATTGAGGAGCTTCGCCCCTAAAACTGACTATTCGCGCTGCAGAACCGATCGCTAGCCACCTCGTATATATCCGCACTGGATCTTGACCTCCGAAATAGTGCACGTGGAAGATTTCTTCTCTATGTTCTTGAACAATTAAATTTTGCAGCATACACCTCAACTAAAATGCGACTTTGGGTCTGTGTGTGCAATCGGCGTCTTCTGTCTCTCATCGCCCATTAGCAGCGAATGTCGTTTTCCAGTAGGAAACACCGGTAGGTCAAGGCGCGCCTTGTGCCTCCCAAGATCTGCTCCCTCGCAACGCCACGATGAATGCCAGAGTCGACGCTGCCACCAGAGTAACCGTTAGTGCCCGCTGCTTGGCATACGCAAATGTTTTTTTGGCGAATATTGTCTTTTTAAAGGGCTAGAGTATGCAGTTTAACGTGTTTGAAGCTATATTAGACAGCGCTTGTTTTTCATCACTGTCATTTTGTATTACGATGTTTACTTGTGAGCTTTCAATATCTTTTTAGCTACTATGAGTCAACGCTCATTGTATTCAAAAACAGAATATCTTTTCAGCCCATATATTCACTTTCAAATGATTCAGATTTTTGGGAAAACTCATTGTACTGTAAGCTTCCCTTTCTGTAAAACTAGCCAAGCCCATAATGACCTTTACATCCTGATTTCTCGTCTTCTCAAGAGCTCCCAACGCGGTGCAACCCGCTGCCTTTTTATTCAGATTCATTCCCGAGAGCACCATAGATTTCCCAAACGTAAGCCCCGAAATCATGACACTTCGCAACATACCACGAAGCACCTTGTGCTTATGATAACCCTATAACGCTTCATGCTTGGCTACTGCAGTATTCATTTTTCTCGATGCTTCCAAGGCTTTTTGCGCCGTATACCGGTAACCCCAGTTTAGTCACACTTCTAGGTTCTCGTATTACCTTACCGTCACTATTTAGTAGCGTGCATGGACATCGCCTGATGACCACGATTATTCGTACCTCCATTCCAAATTTTGTTGGGCCAAAGCCTAGGCCTGCAACTTCACCTTCCCTTCCAAACATGTCCGCCAGCTGCTGTATGTTGCCCCGAGTGAAATAACCGAGACCACCAGGAGTTGAAGTTTTGCCCAGAACCAGACCAGGAAGGAACGTCCTCTTCTTCCTCGACTTTCAAGCGAGTTCCCACCGTAGTGAATGGGTCATACCTATTTACACGTGACATTATTCCCTCTCCTCGAAAAGCATCGTCTCGATGCTGGTTATGAACGTTGAAAAAAATAAAAAAGGCGCCACTATAGAACATGTTTAAATAGCATAATAACCCTAAGATGATTTGTACAGCTTTTTTGAAAAAAAAAGTCCTACGCTAGGATACCCCCAGCACCTAATACAATTGTACACTGTCCTATCAAAAAGGCAATATTGAAATATTTATCCTAGAACATTGGCGCCTACCAGCACCAGTTACCCGAGCATAGGACAATGCTTAGAAGCACGAGCGAGCTGAACGATTCGCCTGGATTTCATTTTTGTGTGCGAGAGTGGGTGCCGAGAGACGTCGGAGTCTAGCCATTTAGGCTGACGCTTTGCGGTGAGTGACGCGAACACGACATCGCTTTTGTAAGAAGCTTTTCTTTTCCTTTCGCCCCTTTCTAGAACTATAAATATTACGCTCCTTACCTTTCCTCTTTCATTTTACGTTATTAGGCTAACCGTTGTTGTAATTACTAATACGTGTAGCTGGCTCAAGTCTGATGGCCACTGCCTTCTTTTATGTCTATTTACCAGAGTGTTTTTTTCTTCATTTACTAGCCCAAAACGTCAGCAAAATAGAATAAAGCCTTAAAGGTGGTGCCTGTCCATTCTTTAGGAGCTAGAAATTTTTCGCATTTATTTTCACGCACTCCAACTGCCCGCGACGTATACGCTCAACGGAAGAATCACATGGAAGTGGCCAATTAGTCTCAAAAAAGGGCACGCGACGCGTCAGTTTGCAGGAAACGTCAAAGTAGGTGCGGCCTTTCGAAGTCAGCAAAACTTCGAAAATGCGGACACTCTGAAACCAACAATGTCTATGTCGAGCGCGACAGGAAGAAGTTAAGAGAGAACAAACGCATGAAAAGAAGGGTCTTCGAGGCACTAATCTGGCATAAGCACCCCAGGTCAGAAGTTCGAAACAACACAGGGTGCTTTATTTCTTTTCTTTTTTTAATTAGGAAAGTTTGATTTTGAGACAATTAGAAAAAGAAGGTGAGCTGAGCTACAAGCCAGGTGGGTGATTTCACGAGAGATTGACAGGGGTCCAAAAGTTGATATTTTGAATTTCATTGAGTATTTTATATTTTATGCACCTCTCACCAGATAGCCCGAAAGTCAACTTCGTTTTATGATTAACGGCATAACTTACGAGACAAAAATATCAAACTTCGCCAACATGGAGGCACCGATTTCGTCACCTGTCCTTTTCGAAAATTGCAGATGCTATAGTAAGACAAATATTTTTGTTTCAAGGAAGATATTTTTTACCTGAAATTCACGTCTAATGAAGAATGAATTCATCTGGGTCAAATTAGTAGGCCTTGAGAAACTAGTTTTTAAAAATGTCTAATTTTGCGGCAGTTTAAAATAAGCTACGTATTCCCCTTTTTTTTCTCTGAAATTAATGCAAGCAGCGTTTTCAAACTTCACACGTGTAAAGATTATAGTGTGTTTATTAGGTACATAAGTTATTGCTGCCGTAGGGCGAATGCAAATTTCTATTCATTGCCTCAAAGTTCTCATATTCGCAAAAGTGTACTCCACTGAAATCTGAATGATAAAAGAACCCCATCAACGATGTTTCTTAAAATCTCGTAATTAGACAACCCAAGGCCATCATACAGTAATATAGAAAAACGTGTTGCGTTATTTTGTTTTTAGCGACAATATTCGTGGTACAAATCAGAGCTTTTCAAGAATGCGCTGATAAATAAGTTGAGAAATCTGGAAATCGGAACGGAAAAGCGGCAATAAGCTTCAAACGCGAGTAAACGTGACCAAATTTGGTGAAGAAAGGCTGTTTTAGCAGATAGGAGTAACTATTTTGAACACGGTATTCTACAGTATCTGAATTCACTCTTATACGTAGAGCACTGAGACTTCTAATATGTGGTGCCTCTCCATTACTGACACACAGATGGAGCTGCTTGACGGCCATGTGTTTGCAACACGTTGGGTAAGAGAATTGAATGTTGAATGAATTCATCAACGGTTCATAGCAAATTTTAATCATTTGGGGCACGAAGGCTGCCGCATTAGACTGAAAAACACGCTTTAGGGTAAGTTGTCACCCGTCGTCTGCTCTACACATGAATTGCTGTGCGCCGCATCTCGGAGGCAATGCTTTAGATCATATGGTTCAAAGTAGAAACAATGATTACGCCTCCCGTAATACTATAGACAAAGCCATTGTGAAATTCATTTTAACATACTATAGTTCAGTTTTGCATTCGCACTGTGGATACTTGTGCGCAAGTATCCACAGTGGGAATCCACAGTCGAAGCATGTCCTCGACAAAAGCATCAAAACTCTCACGTTAGGTCGTTGGCTCTGAGACAAGATGGCCTTCTCCGCCCTCTCCTTCCCTTCGGCGATGCGGTACACGCCACAAAAGTGTTGGCTGAACTGTTGCCACGTCGCAAATGAAGCCTAGTGATTCTCATACCACGTTTTGGCAGGGTCGTCCAAAGCCAAGCAAACTCTCCGCAACTTGCCAGCTTCATCTCAATCATCGGTGCTGGCGACTTGATCGAAGCGGTCAACTCAGTCGTGAACATCTTCATAAGTGTCTCAGTGAAATTAGCATGGTGTTTGCGGCACATGAAAAACATGAGGGAAAAAGGAATAGGCGTTGTTGGTTTGGCTCGCCTGGTTCGTAGTCGAGGTTGGCATCTCGTCTTGAGATAAGGGCCCGAATTCAGGGCATAGTCCTCGCAGGCGACATGTGCTTCTTGCCGTGTGAGCTGTAGCTGTCTCCAAGTAGCTTGGTGGGGTCGGTTTAAACTCGAGAGCCGAGACGCATTTACCCAGCACCTCCAGCAGTGCCCCGAGCGAAATAAGAGGCAGTCAGGAAATGGCATCTTGCTTGCTTGCTTGTTCCTTTCTTTTGTGGCTCTCACCCACTAAGGGGGATTGGCCAAGAAGCCGGTGGTTAATGCAAGTAAATACCTATAGATTTTCTAGATTAGGGGAATATGATTACTGTGTTTTGACTGTGAAATTCATTTGGCGCAATGTCAGAAAAAAAAGAAAAAAGGGGCGGGGGAGAAATAATAGAATTTGTTGAATATCTGTGGCGGAATCGTTATATGAAATTCTCCTGAAATTTGAATCATTGCAGTGTAGCAGCTAAATAATAAGTGGTAGTGTGACTAGTAAAATTCGAGAGCTGATCGCTGACTCAGCAAGGTAATCTTCTTGTGTTGTATATGAATTCGCAGAGAGCCCCGCAGATGTCCCTGTCGCTGTGTCCCAATGAAATGGCCCCAAAACACAAAATATTGGGAGTATTAAGTGATATTCCTAATTTTCTGAATAAAATTTCGAAGCAGTTTTTTCTTTGATTTTGGAATCGGTGACATGTGATAAGAAAATGGTCGATATGTTCAGGTTCATTACAGCTTGAGCACAGAGGGGATGGCACCAGACCACACCTGTTTAAGTAGAAATTAAGCGGTGGTACACGGCAACGTAATTTTGTTACTAAGACTTCCAATTTACGCGTGGGACACCATTTATTATTCCATGTGAAGTGCAGGTGCGAGAAATCTGGATTCGGTATCATGGTTTTTGATGAGTCTTCAAGAAGGGAAAGTTTTCTAAACCTCGCTGCTGTTACATAAGCTGTAAAAGGCATGATTGGCACAATCGGAAGATCAAGAGATGTTCGCGCAAGTTTGTCAGCCATCTCGTTTATAAATATACTACGATGGCCTGGCACCCATATCATTCGCACTAGACGAATGTTTGCAGGGATTAATGATTTAAAAGTCTCTAGTACTGCTGATGTCGACGACGATGATAAGAATGAACACACGGAATACGAGTCAGTCACTATCACAGGTGTCGAATCAGTCGCAGGAAGTGTACGAATAGCTAGTATAACAGCTGTTAATTCCGCTTCAAATATTGGTGTATAATCTGGGAGGCGTAATGAAAATGACCAGAATAATGAGGGAGAAAAAAAATACCCACACCTGCCTTCTCGCCACTCATAGATGCATCCGTTGCAATTACTGTATTAGTACCTAATTGAGACAGGTGTTCTAATAAACCAATCAAATATTTAGATGGCAAGTGTTTAGCGTTCATGGGGAAGATATTGTCAAATTCTATTTGCACTTGGCCGATTGGCATCTTGCCCAGAACCAGACCAGGAAGCAACGTCCTCTTCTTCCACTTCCAAGTAAGTTCCCGCCTCAGTGGATGGCTCATACCCATTTACGTGTGACAATATAATCTCGTCTGTCCGTAAAGAAAGAAATATCGTCAGTTTCAAAAAGTCACAGCATATCGAGGGAATGAATAAGGATGAGTGGGCCGAAGCGTTCATCAGTCCATTCGTCTGTTCATTCGTCTGTACATCTGTCCATCTGTCTGACTGTCTGCCTCTCTGTCTATCAGCATGTCCATCTATCTGTCTGTCCGTCCGTCTGTGCGTCTGTCTGTCACTACATCTGTCCATGCGTTCGTCTGTGCATCCGTTCGCTCAGCCTATCCAAACATGCGTACGTCCGTGTTTCTCTCCATGTTTCCGTCCGTCCTTCTGTCTGTTTATCCATTTGCCAGTCGGTTTGTCTGTATGATACTGCCAGTTATGCCTGACATAAGATGCTGTTAGACTAGAGAGAGCTTCGCGCCTTAAATTTGTATCACCACCGGGAAAGAACCCTGTAGGGGTGTGAAACAAGAGCGTACCTCACGGGTGACGTCATGGGTTTAATGGTGCAAACGTGGCTGCAAGATTCGTTTGAAGCAGTGGCTGGCGTAGGTATTGTCGTTTCTTCAGAGTGGACATATGAGCGCCTGACTGGAGGTGGCACAAGTTTTGTCTTGACTGCCGGGGCCTAGTGATCAGTGAAGTGCACGCTGAGATGTTGCTGCAGACATTCGATGTCAAAGTTGGCAAAGACCAGATTGATGCGCATTCTTCTTATCATGGTTGAGAGTTTCCGTTCCGCCTTCCCGCTATTTAGCGAGCGCACATAACATGTGTAATTGACTAGTCCTTCCCCTCCTGTTCCTCTGACGTCAACGTGGAAATCTCCCGCAACTTTAAAAGGCACGCACCAACACGATTCGCCAGAATCAGTCCGCGTGACCTTGAGACAGCGCCTAACTTGTTCCTTCGGCAGATTAGGAGCAAGGTACAAAACGAGAATCGCTACGTCACTGACGCGCATGGCTACGCAGTCGGAACAAGAGCGTCTTCGAGAGGTTCCGGGTAATTCTTCAACTCAAAACAAAAAAAGTTAGTGAAACGTGTTTACAAAAAATCTGCGCATAAAAGCTGGACATATAGCCTACATGGCTAAGCTAGTCCAACACAGAAGATACACAAAAGTCAGCCACGCACAGGATAGGCCATAAAAAGGATTGATTTTGTAAGTAGGCAAGTTTCAACGATGTACAATCTACGTATGAAAAATGATTAGAATTCACTTAGCAAGAAAAAGGATTTGATAGAATGGTTGAAATTACACGCAGTTTCTATTTCTAGAGACACAAGGTTCCAGGATCTAGCTTCGAAGAATTCCAACAATCGTTTGCCATAAACATTGTTGCAGAAGGGAAGATTTAAGTCTCAGGTCACCTCCGGATTGGCCGATGGGGCCCGGCGCTTGCAGGCGCTTCGGCGGTGGGGGCGCGGTGCTTTCGAGATGTTTCCGGTGACGTTGCTGACGACGATGACGTCAAGCATTCACCGGTGTTGGCATTCCGCTGTCGGCGCTTACGCTCAGCTTCCTTGGCTCGCGTCTCGTCGGTGTATTCAACATTTTAAGACGCTTGCGCTCGGCTTCCTTGGCTCGCGTTTCGTCGGTGTTACCCACGCGCCATCTCCATTTTCCAGTGCTATTGGTGTGCTTCAGTGGTACCTCATCAGCGTCATTGTTCTTCCACTCTAAACGCTTGTGTTCAACCTATCTGGCTCGCGCCTCGTCAGTGTGTTAGTTGCGATGTTGTCATTCCCGACCACGATTGGCTCTGCTAACCCTCGCTAAGCCGTCGACAGCCGTGTTAGGCCAAATCGTTTCGGTGCATGATTCAGCGGGTGAAGAAGCTTCGCTTTCCGGTGCGTTCTTCATCGCATATAAACGAGCCGGAAGACTGTTCACTCGACGTGTGCTCTAATGTTGAGAGTAATGAAGAGGGTGAAGTGAGAGTCACAACGCACTGTGAATTAAGGTGTGACCTAGTTGGCACCGACCCAACACCTAAAGTGAGGAAAGCGCAAAGCGGAGCGTTGGCGTGGAGATACAGAAGCATAACATTTCACAGGCTCGTCAAATACCTGCTGCGCATCTAATAGACTCGGAAGCTCCCGCTCATTCATCATGCCATATTGTTTCTGTGACACAGTGAAACAATTATTTGAATCTTTTAGCGCTTATGACATCCTCGCATTGTACACCATGAATACAAGTGGAAACAGTACACGTCATTGTGTCAGCCCCAGGCTAATATCAATGTGCCTCCCTAAAACCAGTTACAATTCGTGGCAAATATAGCCACAGCGAACAGCACTGAGGAACCATGTGCCGCGCGTCCGCGGGCCATGCTGTACCAACAGATGGCACCACAGCATTGTGAAGTTATCTCTCTGCAGAGCGTACAAACAGTCAGAGTACATGCTGTTAAAGTGTCAACTGCCCCCATAAGTGATTATTGCAGCCCTGAAGAGGTTGATGATGATAATAATGAAACAAAAGGTACAAGTTCTTTGTAAGGGGTAGTTCAAATGCAAGTGATCAGTAATGATGTGGACCCACTATTCATCAGATAATTATGATAATGACACATCGGTGGCAAAGACCATATGCTACGTTTATTTGCCCAAATTTCTCAATTGCCAATCATGTTGGCTTTTTAGATGTTGTCAGTTTGGTTTTCAATTTAGAGTAAATCCTGGTCTACCTCTAGTCTATCTATAAAGCAACAATAATGAAAAACGTAAAAACGTATTTTTGAAGCATCACTAAAAACATAAGCACTATACGGAGCCAAATGTCTGAGAACTGCAATTGGAAATAAGAGGTGCTTCTGACAAAAATGAATAAAAGAAAAGTACTAGGTTTTATCTTGAATTTATTGTTATGGCAATGCAATGGCTACCTTGAACGGTCATTGATCGAAAAGACTTGGTTTGGGTGGGAGCTCTATCGGTAGCTTACAGCTAAGCTGAAATCAAGCAGGGTCGTGTAGTTAGCAATCTTCATTCATTTTTCCAATTTAGGGTAGCGCATATGGTGGTTTTGGGACGTTAAACCTCAAAAATAAATCATCAATGTGGGGTAACAGACCAGTTGCTCTAGACTGGTTAACATCCCTTTCTTTACTTTCCCTCCGGCTCCCTGTTCCTGTTCCTGAGTGCAGGAAGCGTCCGTCTAGGTGGAAGAGTATCTACGGTGCTCAGCTCCTGACCCGAAGCATACAGGTTGCATCCCGGCTGCAGCGTTCACATTTCGAGGTGGGCAAATTGATACACTGTTCTGTAAGATGTGGGTTATGCGTTGAAGAACACCAGATGGTTGAAATGTCCGGGCCTATACTATGGCGTCTCTCCAGATCATCTCGTTGTTTTGGGACGTAAAACATCACATACAAAATAATAATATCACTACTACATGCAGAGTCTGAGCAAATTTCACGGTTTTTCCTTACACGCTACTATCAACGCCAGCGTACTCACCAAAAAATAACGTACCATGCAAAGTCAAATCTGTTGATCGCAAGCAAGGGTAACTCGCTCAAGGCACAGCAGTCTTATGGCTATATGTCAAGAGGAATAGAAGGAAATTTATAACTAATATTTCTCAGGCACGGACCAATCGATTGCTACTTTTTGGTAACGTCGCGTGAAAATATTGCTGTCGTCAAAAGCTTTGTCATAAGGCCGACAAATGTCAAGAAAAAAATCACCCTTGCTTTTTATATTTTGAGTTCTCGTTTAGTTTTTATTTATATACAATAGCAAACCATGATTATAAAACTGCTTAGCTGATAACCCCTGGGGTGTTCATAGGTCCTCAGATCTTTTAGTCTCAACCTAGAAGCGTTCGAACAGCGGTGCACCCTCTTGAGACACACGTATTCGAATTTATGGGATATTTATAACACTTAGTCAACTTAGCACTGTCAATTTGGTGCTCGTCTCAGTCCTTCGTATGGAAACTTTCAAAACACAGCAAACGAGAACTAAGGATTTATTTGTTACTCTGTCCTTTATTTCTGAGAAAGGACGCCAAGATTTTTAGGTCTTTTTCACTAAATGCATATATGACAGCTTGCTTCGTCCCAACAAAGTGTTCCGAAAATCAACTTCCATAGTAATCGACACATAAATATAAAAAAATGCCGCCATATCCACGAAGTGAATGATGATGAGTGGGCGAAGCTCCGGAGGTAAACCTGGTAAACCATGAATCCTCTGTACATTTTGCCCACTCAATTTTATTACATCGCTCCCCCTAGCGTACGTCGCCGCACTAAATCGAACGATTGCCTTCAACCAATGACACGCGCCATATGTGACATCATTCCTATTTTATAAGATCTCGCGTCTTTCATCAACTACAAGCACCGCTTTCTAGTTTATAACATCTTGCATCTTTTCATCAACAGCTACAAGTACCGCCATCTAGTAAACACTACAAGAACTAAACGAGAGGTGGCTACATACAGGAGACGGTACCGCCATCTAGTGAACACTGCAAGAACTAAACTAGAGGTGGCTACATACAGGGGACGGTACCGCCATCTAGTGAACACTGCAAGAACTAAACTAGAGGTGGCTACATACAGGGGACGCACAGCCCACGCCCTAAGGAGCTTCGCCCCTAAAAATGAAATGCTAATGCATCACTCCCCGGAGATGGATGCTTTGAAATGTTTTGTTTCTGCGTGCTGATTCGGTTTAGCGTGCACCTAGCACTTTCTAGCGGTTGAGCCACCGGTTTTCTACAACCTGTTTTGACTTCGCCTGATTTAGCAACGCTACGATTTTCGAGAGACCTTATCACTGACAAGCATGCTTGTGTAGTTCTGAAAATATACTTAGCTGATGAACTTGAAAGAACAGCGTGTGCTTGTGGTTTACTGCAGTAGTATTGAAATTCTGTAATCAAAACAACCTTATCAAGTTGAATATGCAAACATAGCATCAGCTTTGCAGCCTCATAGCGTTGAATAGTAAAAATTTCGTAAAAGCAATGCCAGCTATTCACAAGAGCTGTTTGTTGGAGTAGGACAGTATTTATTCACCAAAAAATGATTTCGAATTGTCCGCCGCAAGTATAGTATGTGGAGGGGCTTTGTTCAGACAGTTTCCAGCAGCTTCGGTTTCGCTTCTGTTGGTACACCATGTATTTACTGCCACTAGTCGGACCACCACTTAGAAGCATGTGGCTCCTACGGCTTGCTGAGAGTCCTTCGTGATAAAGCCCTGCAAAAGGCTTAGCGCTGGTGTGAGCAGAACGGGTGACAGACCCAGCCAAGAAGCTCGGGATAGATAGATAGATAGATAGATAGATAGATAGATAGATAGATAGATAGATAGATAGATAGATAGATAGATAGATAGACAGACAGACAGATAGACAGACAGACAGACAGACAGATAGATAGATAGATAGATAGATAGATAGATAGATAGATAGATAGATAGATAGATAGATAGATAGATAGATAGATTGACGGACGGATCGACAGTGGGCGGGCGGGCAGGTGGGTGGATGGATGGACGGATCGATGGTTGGGTGGTTGGATGAATGAATTGGATGGATGGATGGGTGGGTGAATGGATGAATGGATGGGTGGAAGGGTGCGTGGTTGGATGGGTGGGTAGATGCATAACTGAATGGATGAATGGACCATTTGCGGATGTGATGGGTTTATTTACACTGAAAGAAATGTCCGCTTTACAATATATATATATATATATATATATATATATATAAATATATATATATATATATATATATATATATATATATATTATATATATATATATATATATATATATATATATATATAGGGCAAAGAAGTGTACACCTAAGGGCTCGTTTTTCCGTGTTTTAAAACAATATTATTGAGATCTAACAGACAGTAATACCAAGGAATGTACTGGGTAAGTTATTAGAACCAATGGTATGTAAATACGAAGAAAGAAAGTGGATGAAAAATAATCAGCCGTGAGCAGGAACGAACCTACGACCTTCGAATAACGCGTTCGATGCTCCAACCACTGAACTACCACAGTCGCCTTCCCTCCATCCACTTTTTTGGGTTTATATGTGAATTTAGAAGTAGGAGTGACAGTCAGCGCCATATATAGGCAAAGCGACGAGTGTGAAAACACTCTTTTATGCGCATGTTTGGCGTCACGTAGCACGTCAACCTATTATGAGCGGACAGCTGATTAATAGTCCCTCGTATACAACCTAATGACACCAAGTCTGCTAGTACGAGACCCTCGTTTAATGAAAAAGGGAAGAAGTGTATACCTAAGGGATCGTTTTCCCATGTTTTAACACAATAATAATGAGATATAACAGAGAGTAATGTCAAGGAATGTACAGGGGAAGTTATTAGAACCAATGGAATGTAAATAGGAAAAAAAGTGAATGAAAAATAACCAGCCGTAATATATATATATTGTTAAGATGTTTATTGGCGTATACTCGGCGATGATGTACGACAGCGACAGCCAATGCGGAGACCAACTCTCTGCACAAGCTGCTCTTCTTCTTACGAAGAGGGCGACCCACTAGATGGCACTAGAGAGGACCGACTCAGTGTTCGAAGGCATCGCTACAACTACCCCGGGCACGCAAAAGCAGCCGCCTGGCGACCTAACAGCTGGTTACTGTGAGCGGGTCGTGGTAGGCGTTTAGGCGCTTCACGTTGACATCGTCATGCCCTAGACGGCGCATGTCCGAAGATGGTTCGATAGGTTCAATCAAGTAGTTTACAGGGGTAAGTGCGTTGGACGACACGGTAGGGGCCTTTGCATTTGGGCAATAGTTTTGAAATGGCTAGTTGCTGTTGTAGGGATCGAGAGCCAGAGGAGTGCTCCATGGAAGGACGTGGGCGCAGTAGTGCTGGCGTCTGTGCGAATGTTTTTTCGCCGTTCTCGATCATGCGCAGTAAAGGTCATTGCAAGCTCTCGACGTTCTTCAGCAAGCTTGGCTGTAGCAGAGATAGGCACACACTCTGACGGATCTGTCTTGTACGGATGTATCATGTCGATAGTGTGTGACGGGTGCCTTCCATATAATAAATAGAAAGGTGAAAAGCCAGTAGTGCTCATAGGGGCGGTATTATATGCGTAGCTGACAAAGGGCAGAATGGCATCCTGATTTGTGTGATTGGTGGTGACGTATTTGGAGAGCATGTCGCCAAGCCTACGCTTGAAGCGTTGGTAAGGTCATTTGTTTGCGGGTGGTAAGCTGCAGTTTTGCGGCGAAGAAAGTTGCACTCTTTGAGAATGGATTCGACAATATCAGACAAAAAAACACGGCCTCGATCACTGAGCAGTTGCTGGGATGTGCCGTGTCGCAGCATGAATTGTTAGAGCAGGAACGAGGCTGCATCGCTCGCTGTAGCCGCGGGGAGAGCAGCGGTTTCGGCGTATCGCTTGAGGTGAACCACAGCGAGGATTTCCTAGCGGTTACCAGCCGACGTTAGGGGAAGTGTCCCATACAAATTGATGCAATGCGCCCAAACGGCCTGGCAGGACAAGGCAGAGGGTGCAGACCTACCGGCGACGGGTGCGTTGAAGTTTTGCGGCGCTGACAACCTATGCAGGAGTGAACGGATTTTGCACGTCTTGGTACTTGCCACGCCAAAAGTACCTTGTTGGCAAATGCGGTGGTAAGTCTTCGATGACGCGGAGTGCGCAAATTGCGGATAAAAATGAAAGCATTCGCGTATGTCAGTGTGCGGACTGCAGGGTATGACTAGTAGCCACTGGTGGCCGTCATCGCTGTAATTGCGTCGGTGGAGGGGGTCGTCGCGCACGGCGAACTGGTGGACTTGACAGCACAACGCGCGAGTGGATAGAATGGGAGGGTGAGTCAGCAACTTTATCAGTGAGGCAATCTATTGATCCTTGCGCTGTTCAGTAGCAATGGTATGAATGCTAATGCAAGAACGGCAAGGTGAGACGCTGAGCTTTGGGCTTTGTCGTCAGGCAAGGAAGAGCGTGACAGGGTGTTGGCGTCAGCATGTTGCATTTCGTGCGGTACAGCATGTGGATGTCGTAGTCTCGCAGGCGAAGTGCCAACCGAGTGAGACGACCTGAGGGATATTTCAATGACAACCAGCACAGTGTTGGATGGTCGGTGACGACATCAAATGGGCGACCATACAAATAAGGCCGAAACTTTGTAAGGGCCCAGACCATTGCCAAACATTCTTTCTCAGTGACGGTGCAATTATTCTCGGCTTTTGTAAGTGTACGGCTTGCATACGCCATGACACACTCCAGGAACCCTGGGTCGTGCTGCGCAAGGACACGCTGAGGCCGACACCACAGGCGTCTGTGTTTACCTCTGGGTCGTAGTCAAGGATTAGGGGAGGCGACATAAACGACGAAGCGTTGTGAAAGCGTCGTCACACTGTGATGACCACGAATAAATTAGCCCATTACTTCCGAAGAGCTTCGTCAGCGGCGATATGATAGTAGCGATGTTTCGAATGAAGTGCCGAAAGTAGGATCGCAGTCCTACGAAACTACGCAGTTGTTTGACAGATTTTGGCTTGGGGAACTTGGTCACGGCCTGAAGTTTGGCTGGATCAGGGAGAATTCCGTTCTTGGACACAACGTAGCCGAATAGTGTCAGCTCCCGAGCTGCCAATCGGCACTTTTTTAGGTTGAGTTGCAGACTGGCGTCACTCAGACGCTTTAGAACATGACGCAGGCGTTGAAGATGCGTGAAGAAGTCCGGAGCGAAAACGACGACTTCATCGAGGCAGCACAGGCACGTGTGTCATTTCAGGTGACGGAGAAACGTATCCATCAGGCACTCAAAGGTGGCGGGCGCATTGCACAGCCCAAACGGTATGACGTTGAATTCGAAAACGCAGTCGCGGGTGAAAGAAGCGCTCTTCGGTCGAGCGTACTCACCCATAGGTACATGCCAGCACCCTGAACGGAAATCGAGAGATGTAAAGAATTCTGAGATGTAAGAATTGCGTTATCTACCCGCGGTACTGGGTACACGTCTATACGAGTGATCTTGTTGAGGGGTCGGTAGTTCACACAGCACCGCACAGAAGCGTGCTTTTCGTGACGTGAACGACAGGAGGCGCCCAGGTGCTGTTAGGGGGTCGAATAGCATCGCGGCGAAGCGTGTCGTCGACTTGCTCGTTGATTAGCGTTGTAAGAGAGATGCGCCATATGGACGTTGCCGCAATGGTGGTTGTGTGCCTGTGTCGATGGGGTGTGTAACGGTGTATGTACGACCGAGAGAAGGTTGAGCGACATCGAAAGAAGAACGGAATCGTTCCAACAGGCCCAGAAGCTGGGAACGCTGATCCAGTGTAAGGTTATCGTGAATGGACGGACCGAATACATCAGCGGATGATGAAGAAGATGTCGAAACAGCACTGAGCGTACTAGAACGTGGGCAGTGCGTGTCATTGGGTTGACCCTTAACTTGTGCGTCTTCGATGGGTACCACGCTGCCGAGACATTCCCCTCGCACCACTGTAACGCTGTACGGGGATGAGTTCATTACAAAAATAGTGGTGCTGCCGTGAGTGAGTTGCACGCTCGCAAAAGTAACCAGCAAGCTTTTTCTGATAAAAATACGAAGACATGGCGAGAGGAATGTAGGGGTGTCGGAAAGACTTGCGCAGTAGACCGGCACCACCGCAGACGAGTTTGCAGGTACTTGCGTGTCGTCTCTCACGAGTAACTTGCTTGCAGCAGATGGGCTGTCGGCCGGCGTCAAAGAAGAGAATTGTGTGAGCTATATTTCTGCTGGTGGGCAATGAAGGACGGCGTCGGGGCAGGAGAGAAAATGCCACTTAAGACGACGTCTTGAGTGCATCCAGGCATTATGATGAATTTGAATGCATACATAACGTCCTGAATAATGGAGCGGGTTGTGCACATCGCTGTAGGGTCAGTGATTTGAGCGCTAGCTGTACGGAGGGAGAGCCCGGAAGGTGGCGTAGTCCTTTTGCACAGCAATCGGCTAAGTTTTGCGTCCATGACGAATACGGTGGCTCCAGTATCTATAAGCCCAGATGCTCGAACACCATCCAAAAGCACGCCTATTACGTTCGATGGGTTTCCCTGAGGGCTTCTGCAGTTCGACAGCGTCGCTGCCTCGTCGACTGCGACGACTATTTTTTCTGGTCCCTCTCGAGTGGACGAGGCCGCATCGGCGACAGTGAGCGACATCGTGGAGATGGTGAATGGTGGGTAGACGGAGCGGGGTGGGATGACGGGGACATAGATGACGGTTGTCATAATAAGAGTGGTTCGATTGGCTGGGAAAGCAGGAGGTGACCTGCGGTTGCTGCACACGATTGCAATAGCGCGCTACGGGGCCGACGCAACCGGAAGCAAAGCAGATGGGGCGTTTGTCAGAAGTGCGCCATCGGTTCGCGGGTCCCATTTATGTCGCACGACGCGATGGGTGAGCCGGCCGCTGATATGACTTCGTGGTGGGTGGCACTCGGGGCACGTGGCTGACGTCAGCGTATGTAGGCGGCACAGTTTCTCCAAATGCCTGGGGCCTGGCGGTGGTTTCGGTGTAACTAAGGGTACCAGCTACACTAATCGGTAAGGGCGGCCTGGCGACAGCCTGGGCATAGCTCAGTGGCGCATTACAAAAGGTGGCTGGTGGTATTCAGGAATGACCTCCGCGATTTCCTGCTGAATCGCTCGGCGGAGGGGAGGCAGAAGTGTAGTTAATGGCTGTTGAGCAGGTTGCGGGAAAGCGAAAGTCAGTAAAGAGACCTGGCGAGCAACTTCCTCATGCATGAACGATTTGATTTCGGCGAGCAAGGTTGTGTGGTCAGGAACTGCTGACAAGGCGGAGAAATCAACGTCACGTGATGGCGGTCGACGGGTCATCAAGCGCTGCCGCCGCAGCTCCTCGTAACTTTGGCATAGTGTAATGACCTTTGCCACAGTGCGAGGGTTCTTAGGCAGAAGCATAGTGAAGGCATCGTCGGTGATGCCTTTCAGAACATGCGTGATCATCTCAGCCTCTGACGTGCTCGCGTCCACGTTCTTGCACAAGTCAAGAATGTCCTTGTGGTAACTTGTGAAGGACTCGTCGGTCTGCTGTGCTTGTTCACGTAAACGCTGTTCGGCTGACAGCTTACGAACCGCAAAACAGCAGAACACGTCGATGACGGCGGCTTTAAAAGCAGACCAAGTCGGGAAATCAGATGCGTGGTTGTTATCACATGCCGGCCACATACATGAGGTAGAACACCAGGTCGCCGAGTTTAAATGCCTCGTCCCAATGATTGGGGACGATCACGCGTTCGTACATGGCGAGCCAGTCTTCGACGTCGGTGCCATACGCGCTGGTGTATAGAGAGGAGGGTTGCGGATGCGGGGGCACCAGGACATGGTGTCTGTGCAGGAAGAAACGTTTGTTGAGTGAAGTCATGGGGCACGGTAGGTGGCACGGTACGAGATCGAACCTCCAAGAGCATCGAATGCGGACCGAAGGTGTTTGAAGGGCACATCACTCTCCACCAAACTGTTAAAACGTTTATTGGCGGACACTCGGCGATAATGCATGACAGCGACAGTCAATACGGGGACCGATTCTCTGCGCGAGATGTTCTTCTTGCGATGAGGGCGACGCACTAGAAGGCCCTAGAGAGGACGACCTACTGTTCAAAGGCTTCGCTACAATATATATATGGGTAACTCCCACGAGTCACGGGATCAAATCTCTGCTGCGGCGGCTGCGTTTTTGATGGAGGTGAGAATGCTGTAGGCCCGTGTGCTCAGATTCGGGTGCACGGTAAAGAATCCCAAACGGTCGGAATTTCCAGAGCCCTTCACTACAGCGCCTCTCATACTCATATGGTGGTTTTAGGACGTTAAACCCCACATATTTATCAATCATTTAATTGCTTTTAAACTGTACCTGGTCCACTTTCGACTATTTCCAATCATGCTGAAAAAAACTTGCTGGTATCTGTTAATGTGAGAAGTAGTTATTGAGGAGTCGTATTTCTCAAAAAAATATATAGTCGCCGAAGGGAGCTTCAAACTTAGTGCACCCCAGCGAAACTTTGTTGCAATAAATAATTTATTTAGTAATACTGAATTGGGACAACTGCGAATCCCTTTTCTTTTATTATTTAGCGTTAGGCTTTTATGACTTTGATAGTTCTATTTGGTTTTAACTTTTTTCATTTTCTTTCTTGGCAAAAACTGCACTGTGTTGCATGTTTATAATTTGTTTTGTGAGTAATGCACTCACATTTTCTTTTTGAGAGTTGTAAAACTTTACAGGAGCAGCTCAAGTAAAAGCATTACCATTGAAGAGCGAGGAAGTAGAAAAACATGGCATTTTACCTCAAACATGGGCATAATTTTCTTGCAATCTACCGTTAAAAGTAAAATTATGCCGTGTATGTTGTTGGATACTATGTTATTTTATAACAATACATAAAGATAGTTTTGGAAAAGTCGATTTTAATCAAGATGAAAATAGTTTCCATCTTAAATAAGACAAGGTATTATGAAGCTTGCCTTTGCCACGCTTTCACTGCACAGCACATCAGTGTAAAGTTGCAAGTTGTACTTTTCGGCAGCAAATAGCGCGCGTCGTAAACAGTTGTCACTTGTTCTAGTAATACTGCATTAGAAAACTTAAAAAAGGGGCAATATTGCTTATTTTAATTAACGGTATCCTCTCTATGCGTTTCAGTACACGCGAAATTGAATGGCACGTCGTGCACTACGTGTTTGATCAAATGACTTAAAACTGAATGTGCACATTTGTGGAGGCCTCTTTAGTGCACCAATACAAATGAAGATGATTTTACTTCATTATTCAGCCCATTTCTGCAGAGGATCACTTTGCAGAAATGAGCTGATACACAACCAGGTTTGACAATTGTTGGATGTGACGCATTCCAGGACCAACATGAAAAGTATTTTTTCTTCCCTCTAAAAATATACTAACAAAAAAGTGTGCATAAATTTTTCGTCTACTATGACATTTTTTCAATCAAGGACTGAAGCTGACTGAGCAGACCGATGGCTGAATAATTAGATAGTTGCACACTCAATACCAACAATTTTATCAAACTCACACCATGCAACGTTTCCTTTCATTTTTTTACTTGTCATGTGATACTGAGTGCCTTGCAATTATGCCTCGCGAGAGTGACACGTTTCTCACAGCGCACCATAATTCATTACTGAAGGGGCAAGTAGTGGACCATCTAAGTAGAGATTATATTCATGCGCTTTTTAGTCGCAAGGGACACAAATAAAGTGCAGTGAATAGTCTAAAGTGCAGTGGTTGCTCTAATATTATTATTCATTGTCTTGTTACTATATGTTGATATATTTATTGTATACAGTATATTTATTTATACAAAAATTAATATTCCTTGAATGACCATATTGATTGCGTAGCAGCGAAGGCTAGTCACATCCTCAACTTCCTAAGGCAAAACTTCAAGCAAGCAATGGTAAAGGAAATTCTTTACTTTTCAAATGTTCGCACTGTATTAGAATATGGATGATCCGCTTGGGACCCCAGTACAAATACATGTATTGACGAATTAGAGCGCATACAAAGGCGTGCAGCACGATTTGTGTCATAAACTTATGATTTCTGAAAGAGCTCTTCCGACATACGGGACAGTCTTGGACGGCCGTCTTTGCAGGACAGGCGGAAATACATGCGCCTGAAACTGTTCCACAAAATTTTTATAGGTGCAACAGGCTTAAGGAAAGAAACCTGCATACTTGATCCTACCTATACATCTGCCCGCGTAGACGATTCCGTGAAGGTTAGGGAATTCAGGTGTCGGATCAACCTACATAAACATTCTTTTTTTTCCGAGGACAGCCAATGACTGGAAATGTATCCCGAATGAAGTTGTACTGTCGTTGCCGACTTCCTTTGATGAAGCCCTCACAGAATGTTTGTTAACTAGGTTTTACATGACATATGTGGGATATTTTGAGCTTTAGCTCACCGTTTACAGCTTGTGCGAAGTTGTATTTTTTACTCTGTCTTTCTTATGAGGTTATGTATCTATCAAGGCAGTTCATGTTTAAAAGTTTACTTTAATATTATGTTTCGTTACTTTTTCGTGTTGTACAACCTGTATCAACCTCTTAGTAACGTGATGTTCAGTCTGTTCATAATGTTATTTATGGTTAGAGTGCTGATGTTATCTTTATTCTTACATAACGTTTGTTGCTTTTCATGCTGTATATACTACCTGTATCTTTTCCTGTTTGTTTCCCCCCTACAATAATGCCCAGTCGGGCGCTGTAGGTATCTGAATAAATAAATAAAGTATGGTTACCTAAGCCGTTTCTATTAGGTTTCAGGTATAGGCCGAGGCGCCATCACTTAGCACTGGTGTCGATGATTAAATGTGGTATTATAGGTGTACACGTTAAAGAATATTCCAAATCGTGCCCACAGATGGTACTACAGTCACTATTTAAAAGTACATTAAAATAGATTTTACTATTTTCATCCCTTCCCTTCTTAGTTGTTATGAGGTGCTGAAAATATTTAAAAAAAGGCCTCTCCTGCTCACGGTGGTGTGTTTTTGACATTGTCAGCGACCTTAGGATATTTAGAAAACTTGAATTAAAATAAAGAAGACGAGCCAGAATCGCAAAATAGGTGTCCATTATGGAAGTGATATCAAATCATCACCAATGAGTAGACCTAGAATACAAAATTTCATCACGCACACTGGTCATAAGCAATCAGGCACCGGCCTAACGTCATAAAACAGTTTAGGTGAAATGTACTAATATATTAACAAGCCTTAACTACTAAAAATACCATGGGCACTATTTATTAGAACCCGAACCCAATGCCCTGATTCTCTCTTGCAGGTCATCGACTGAGTAAATCTAGGCTCTTTGCGACGTGGTAGAAACCAACTCTCGCTACTCGGCGCCCGAGACGCACCACTCGAGGTTGTATAGCAAAGTCGGAGACGAAACACGCTGCCGCTTTTGGAATAGCGGCGATCGACTTGCCGGTCGCTTTACCATAAAGTAGAAACGCTGGAGAAACTCTAGTGTGGCTGAGAAAACTTTTATTCACAGTTTGTACAAAATTTACTTGAGAGCAGACATCAACGTTACAAAAAAAGAGAAAGAAAACACTTTGAAAATGAACCGTCTTCTGTAGGGCGACCTTGCAGAATACTGTAGAGCTGACGGTGCCTAAGTCCCCGAGCCTCATTCAGCACACTTGGCAGAGCTCCGGGGGCTTCTGCTTATTCCCTCGGTGCTCCGCTCTTGCAGCACTCTCGGCGAATCATAATCTGTTTGTCCTCTGATAGAACAGTACACTTGGTCGATCAAAACCCTGCCACAAGGAAGCCACCTTCGTGCACGTGGGGGCTCGTGCCTTCTCACCAAATAACACAACAACCAAAATGTAAATAACACAAAACTAAAGAAAAGTAATAAAATCTTGGGCAAGCTCTGTGGCGCACAATTATCGAGACTTGGAGCTACACGTACTGGGCTTTTGCGACCATACAAAGGCTTGCTTGTAAGACGTGAGCTTTCTGACGACAGGGCGATAATCCGCCTGTCCCCTGTGCACAGTAAAGTGTCAACCACAGGCACGCGTATGCTCGCGCCTACACGTCAAAAGCGTCAAAAGTGCCTCTCGGCGTCAGCATCAGAGGGGCATATGTGACCATGAGCGAAAGATCATGCCGGGCTTCATAATTTTGCCACGTGTATAACACGCCACCACGCGTACAGCGGCACCATCAAACCAGAGGCCACCGCTTCAAAGGCATAGCCGAGGGCTGGAAGGAAGCACGAAAACTACTCCAAACGCTCCTGAATGTCCACTTCGTAATCTAGAACGACAGCGACACGACGAACGACTGCAAATGCTACCAGCGTGACGTGGTTTCGTGACAAGTTCAAGCGACGCCGACAAATCCAACGAATGCCAGCTGGCTGTGCTTGCGCCGGTTCCGAGTGTGATCGTCGGCAGAGCGAAAACATCGTACAGACTACTGGAGCATGTTGGCGTTCCTATGCTTGATCTGTGCTTTTATGTTCTAAAAACGAGTGTAAACACACTTTGGAGGTTCGAAGCTTTGAGCGTGAGCCTTCGTCTACCGTGGAGGATATTTAAAGTGGTGTCATCTGCATCTAGCGAAGGCCTCTACCGTCAAGTTTATATGAACCAGCTCATGCGAGGAACATTGGCTGAAATAAAATAGACGGTAGTTACCGTTGCAACATCGCGTAGTGCATACGGCAAACGTCGAGTAGTGCATACGGAGAAGTTTTTATCTTCACAGTGTTTGTATTCACTGTCGCTGAAAGCGAACATCGCACTAGCCAACACATTTCGGTGATGTGAAAATATACGTACTTATATAAGTGTATTCGCAGATTGTACGACGCTGAAACATTTCTTAGCTTCGGTGCAAATCGTTCTTGGTCCAAAACGCATAAAGTTTCACCAAACCATTGGAAAAGCTGATGACGGCAAACGGGAGGACGATGGTTCTGTGGTGCACACTATAGGTATAGATGGTCGGAACAGGAGCGTCGATTTAGTGGCAGTAGGGGAAAACACACTAGGACGGCAGACAAAGGCACGATGCGGACGTCTCCTGCGGCAAACGTTTTTGAGGGACTGTAGTGGTCAATATCAAGGCAGGGATTCGTCAACGTGAGTTCCGCACGAGCGCAGTCGACGAGAGCCTGGGCCTGGATTCACAAAACTCACTTACGAAAACATTTTTGCGCAAGAGACATTTTGTTGCGTAAGTCGATTCACGAAATGAAACAACGTCGTAAGAGGCCATAGTTGTCACATCGGCCACTGCAAATAAAGCGCGCTGTGACTGCCCGGGAACATGTCAGCGATGGTGATGCAGTTGCTATATTTGCTTACGTCACTGAAAAGTGCTCGTGAGTGGATTCACGAAGCAAAATTGTGCGTAAAAACAGCATGGCTGAGAGAAAATCCCAAGAGTGGTCCGGACCACTCTTAGGAACATTGTGGCTACTTAGAACCTGCTGCCGCAGCGGTATACTTTGGTGCCCTGGCTGGTTTTGAGTTAATTCACGCCCATTAAGGGCTGCCTGATGACTGCTGGTGCGTTTGTATTTCTTTCGGCACTTTAAGCTTCGCGTGTTGTTTCCCTTGTACGCAGTGGATGGTGTTGACAACCACCACCGTCCAATAAGTTCGAAGTCGCAGTAATTGAAGAATTCTATTGGGCGTCAATGGCATAAAAATACGCATGTAAAGATTTGTGGTTGGATGAAAACCAATGTGATACGTGAATGGTCGGTGCATTCGAACGCGACATGACATAGGATCAACCTTATTTGTTATGTTGTTGTGTTGCGCCCCATCTCATCCAATTAAAAGTGTGACTCGAGTTCCTTGCCTCATTGGTGGAAATTACCACCAAAGAGGTTAATGGGAGCACATTCTTTGCACGCTATTGGAAATAAAAATGAGAGGAAGTTTTCAGTGAGTGGTTCATAAAGTTTGTGCTCTAGTGTACTTTGATTGGCTCTAACTGTCCAATGGTTGCGATCTCTGAAATACAGCTGTCGATACACTTTGGGACGATCCGGAACAAAGCGTACTTTGTAAACCAAAGCCTATTAGGTGTGCGCGTGATTACGCATGGAACTACAAACAAATCATGCATCTTCACCCTCACTGTTCAGACACCGATATGGGCCATGATAATATGGCAAGCAATCGGAATAAAATGACCCCAGTAACTTTGTATGACACCGAAAATATGCAAACCCTCACGATTTTGGAGCAAACCCTGGCAAAATTCATCCCTGCGTCAATTACCAGCCATTTAACTTGGCGCACGAACATCATTCAAAGGTAGAGCGAGCCACTGACATGTATTTTGTGCGACGCAGCGGCCACTTGACCTGAGAATAATAGCGTTGCGAAGGCGAATCCCCTGTCGCATGCTCTGATCGAAGCAGACGACAAACGCGAGCAGACGACGGCTTGGCCGACAAGCACAGCTTGTGATTGGTTGTGAAGCAATACCCTCTACATCAGCTCACTCCGTGACGTTGCCAAAACACTTCTTTCATCTGGCACGCCTGTCCTGTTCGTCATATCACCCCCCTCGCACATAAGAGAAATTTTTTTCACGCCGTGAAAATAGTGCAAGTACTTTCTAAGAGCTCTCTTACGTGCGGTGCAGGGGCCGAATTCACAAAGCTTTCTCTTTGGCTACGCATTTTCTTAGCCAAAATTTCTCTTATCTGGAGGGATTACTATAGCGCGGGTATGAATTCAACTTATTCGGCACTTAAGAGGGCAAGGAGGACACACGATAGCTAATGAAACGATAAGGAAAGAAAGAAGTGTGTGCCGATAATATCAAGGTAGCACGCAAAGCGTCTAGCATCGAGAGTATACGATGACAGCCAATGATTTGCTGCATCTATGTTTCAGTTCCGCGAGCGTCTGCTACAGCGCTTACGGGATGCCGCGTACGTTGTAATAAGCGTTTTGGCGGGATGTGCAAAGCCAAGCACTCGCCTTTCATCAACGACTGTAGCTAAAAACGAAATTGCTCGATGGCCTTAACTCATCGAGCAATCCATGCACTATCTCGCCAAGTACAAGTAAACAACACTCCAGGTGTACCACATAAATAAAACCACACATAAATCGATGCATGCAATGTTTGAAAATGTGCCTCGAATGTCTTCCCCTATTTAACGCGACCATTTACCTTACATTTCATTGAAGATGCGCTGCTACTTAACTGATTCGGTGCAATCTAGCACGGTATAGTGGTGAACGTAAGGGTGTTTTGTACCTATAGTCAAAGGTAGCCTTTGTTACAATATTCTTATTACAAGACACATGAGCGACTTTGGTGCCTGCAAACGAATTGTGCGGAAATAGATAACAGCAGTAATCAAATGAAATTGTGAGCGCAATTTCGCTGGTTCCATGCACCGCAGCATTTTTATAAAGCCGGAATGCGAGAACGTGCATACGCTTACGCTTAGGTATATGTCTACGTAAAATGAGGGAGACTCGTCGGGAGGTGTCTCAGTGCTAATGCTTTTCACAAAACACGGTGCAAATATTTCTCCCAGCGTTGTTTGAGTGCGCAAAGCAAGGGACGTGTACACGAGTCTTGAGGTCGAGAGACGTTATCACACGTGCGAAAAGGATGAAAAGAGAGAGAGACTCTCGTTTCGGCTTCGCGAAAGCTTGAAATTGATAGATAATAAAGACAATTTTCTGGCCCAGCAGACGTCAGGGAAAGTCTCCGCAAAACAGGGTCAGATGCTCGGAGAGCATAAAAAAGTGGAGTACGCGTTATATGAGAGTGACAGCCACTCAGAAAGCGAGATGAAGTGTGACTGCCCTTAGGTGTGAGAATCAATGCTAATTAAGAGAGTTGAGTTAACGAGCCAAAATTTTCCTAAATAACGATAATGAAAGCAAACTGAGCATTCATCTAGTGAAAGTGACACTAGTGACAGTGAACTCATAATAGTTGATTAGCGTTGTCACAGGCCGATATATATTTTTATTTTCTTATCTATATTTGGAAAACTATGAGAAGGTAGCGTACGTTAGAGCCGGCTATCCCAACGTCATGACAGTAATGTACAAGAATAAATAGCGCACGGTTATACAATCACACGTGGCGGTTTCTATCTTCTAGTAACCTTGGGAAAACGCATTCTAACTATTTTTTCTATTTTTGACAAAGTTTCACGGGACGTTTTTGCATTTGGCTTCATTCGAAGGAATGACGATATATCAGCAATAAGGCGAACACAAGCACTGCTGCAGTGGACGAGCGGTTACAGCGCTCAACTACAATCTAGGAGGTACTTGGTTCGAGTCGCAGAATGACTGAGCACTTTTTTTTTTCAAGAGGTTGCCCTGCCTGACATTATGCGTGGTGGCGGGTACTAAGTTTTTGAGAAGTAGGCTTTCGCACTTGCTTCTTTCACTACCCTTTTGACCCAAAAGCGCTGTACTGTGCTCCTTCAAAAATTAAACAATTCAGGGTTCATAATTTTTTCCTCCATCCTCTCTTATCGCAAAAGTGTCCAGCGCTGAAATACCAATATCATACCTGGTATATTACTTTTCACGTGTTTGGATATTCGACCAGCAATCAGTCTTCACGGTGTTTTGAAGAAAATCTACACATGCAGTGAGCTAACTGCTTGCAGCCAAGTTGAATGCCTTTGTAGGGACACGCTTTCGTGCTAATTTGGTGGGCATCATCACATGCAGCAAGACCAAAGAGCACGGACAGTTAGAGCTGATGCAAACAGAGTGATTAGTTTGTGTCTTCTCTCCCGCTATTTGTCATGCTGCACGCTTCAGTGTAATGTCGCTGTCAATGGTTAAAATGAACTATAGCAGTTAATCGAGTTCTGCTGAGAGGGTTCCGTATTGTCCAGAATGGAACAGAACAATGGCAATTTGATTTGTGTGATAAAGAGATACCCTGCTTTTGGCTACTAGAATCAATTTCTAAACTGAAGTTTATTTTTTATTAACAACAGTTCCAGTGCAGATGAAAGGTGCATGGACAAAAATCGTGTATTCAGCTTGACTAGGTTTGTGACCTTAATTGTAATTGCGAACCGGTGTCACAGTATGCATAAATATCACACACATATACAACCACGGGTGATAGCTTGCTTATTCTGATTAAAATTGAAAGTTTGAAATTGACGTATTCAACCAACGCAATGTGTACGAGTTATGCCATGTAGAGTACCTATGCTCGAAACTAATCTTCGCAGGTTCGTTCCATTTTACCCAATTTCTTGCCCATGACTGTAGGTTGGTAAATGAAACTTCTTCGAACACACATATTATGTGTAAGGTTACATTTATTTTTATGCAGTACAAAACAAATTGAAATGTATAATGGCTCAAAAGAGAAATAACTAGAAACAAATTCAGCCGAATCATTACCAAACTTACTCACCAATGATAAACGGATTCTCATTTAAAAGATACATACATACATACATACATACATACATACATACATACATACAAACATACATACATACATACATACATACATACATACATACATACATACAAACATACATACATACATACATACATACATATACGCACACACACATATACATATGTACACCCATACATACATACATACACTCAGGTGTAAATATTAAAATAAATGGCTATAAAACAACAATTCTAATACACTCATTTTGAATATACTACAGAAAGTAACTTACGAGAGATATCCACCGGCACTGTTATGTCTAAACACGGTGTTTCTCGAATTATCTCGCAAAAGCTTGATGCATAGTTTTCTGCTGCTGCCCAGTGACAAGCAGTTTTTATAAAAAACACAAGAATAAAGCCCTTGACAATGTCATGCTAAAGAAAAGGGCTGTGCATCAATATTTTGTACATGTCTGCAATATCACTCTGTTTATTTACATAGCTTGGCTCATTCACAACCCACTAACAAAGCATGTTAGGACACTTGGGCTGAAAGTTGGCACAGCACGAGTAAATTCTAGACAAAACATGAATAATACAATTATAAGCTACTAAGCTCCTTGGTGCAAAGTGTTTATATTGACAGCTATAGGTGCCATTTCGTTTCCCCAAAACACTTCTCAAAAGTAGAATCAACTTTATTTAGCTAAAAGTTTCTATTCTGGCGCGTCGTGGTGGCTCAACGGTGGAAGCGACTCTTTCGGCCAAGAAAACAAAGACCAATTATTTTTCCAGTTCGTGAATTCACCCCATGCTAACATTGAGGCAGCTGGTAAGAGTGCTTTTGGAGAGAGGAAACCACCACATTCCCACCAGTTGTGGCCTTGGGTAGCTACTTCACTTGGACAAAAATGATGAAAAACACTCCTCAAGAAGACTTCAAAGTTTGCACATCAACACAGTTCCCATACAGCTGTCTATTAGTCTGCTTGAAAAATATTGAGTTTACTGGTGGGCAAAGACTGTACACTATATGAGGTGATGCTCCAGTGCACTGCATGTATGTCTTGCTGCTGGCCTCAACTGCGATGTTGCTCAGCACATATGTGTAAAATAACAACTAATACTATCCCACTGCAAAGTAATTATGTGTCATTTGCATGAAACAGGGACCACAATAAAAGAACATAACAACATTTGCCTTCACAAAGTTCAAAACATGTAAATAAATTTCCACAGAGTTTTCACAGTTCATCTGAGGATAGTAATATTGATTGTAAACACATTCTTACTTCCACTAACAAACTATTTTAAGATGCCAGATTCAATATTAGAGTATACCAGCACTTTTGTAGGGCTAAACAATTGTACAGGCACCTAGAAAAACACAAGTGAATTCATGGTATAGCTACATATAAAAATAAGTACTTTTATTTCTAGTCTGAGTAGAGCTGCATAGATGATAAATCACTTGCATTACATTATGAACAAACCTATCCGAGCAAAGTATACATTTAAAAAATTACACTTACACAGTAGATAAGTAGACTGTTGAAGGACGGACAGGCAGTGGGATAATACCCAAGCACTAAAATCTTCTGTTAAGATATACTAGAAGTAGTGATGATCTACTTCCTTCCAAATAAAATAATCCACATAGATTCACTTCCCAGAGCTTATACACTCGTGGCATCATTGGTGCTATACAAATGAGTGTACACTGAAGGATTACATCGACTAAGTACACGATTACAGCATCCATGGCTTTACTTCTTGTACTACAAAGAATGCAGACACAGTTACCATTGGCGACCATGGATGCTGTGATTTCTGGCATGTAAATGTAGAGGCACGCAGGCACTTAACACACATGTTAAAAACTTCAGCTCAAAAATATTTGCCCACTAACACTACAGCAGCCTTTCAATTAGTGTCATAGTTTGGTATCTTCCATGCAAAATTTAAATAATTTTGAATGCAAGCAAATGAACTGCTGAATAATGCACTGCTAAGAAGTTAAGCAGCAGCTGCTCCTGACATCACAATGTGCTCTTTCTGCTGTTGTAAACTTTGAGCAGGAGAACAGTCACTGGCAGTCCCTTTATACTTGTTGGTCTTCTGTGCTCTGTTTTTGATACACTGTACATGACCGTGGAGCACCAAACCCCTTGTTACTGCTGGAACTTAGAAAAATACAGATCATTGTTACAACCATGCTACATGCAAGAGTGTATAGTTGTCAATTATGTGCTCATATTTACAGATATTGTATTTTCAGAAGCCAATGAAAAGCCTCAACACACACACACACAAACAGTGAAGACTGAAAATATATTTAATATGATACAAGAGCAAAACTACAATGTTATAGATGAAGGCATGAAACTTCTGCCTGACATAAAAAGCCAATATATTTTCTTTTATTTTGACTTTACACTAGGTGCGAGAAGCAGACCCCAAATAAGTTCACTAAGAAATACAAGTTAGACTGCATTACAACGCAACAGCCAACGTTCCTAACTTTAAGGCTGTCTAACATAGCCAGCTCACCGTACTGCGTATGGGTAGTCTACAAGACACAAAGAACTTGTGGATTATGAGTGGGCTTGTTGCTGACATCTATTATTCTAAATGAAGAAAACCTTTCAAAAATGCACTTCATCAGGGGAAATAATCATACGCAACAAACACAACGGGCTCCTACAGGTGCCACCAACACTCACCATTACTGTTGATACCAGTGTCTTGCCGGATGGATATGCTGCGTCCTGCACAGAACACCAAAGGAGCGCTCCATGACTTGGATTGCATGTGTGCTAGCTGGATCGCTCTGCTGCTGAAATAGTCTAGCGACAGACAGAGAAATGAGAAGCCATGGCTTTGAAACACACTGAACGTCACCTTTAGAGATCAACAATGCATACTTAGGTCAGGTACAATTTGTAGAAAAATATATATCACTATGCAATCGTGGTGAACATGTTCGGCTGAAACATAAGCAACAGCACTGAGAGAGAAAAAGCTACATTAGGTAAAAGATGCAGTTACTGGCCCTATGTCATCTGAAGCTTCTTCAATAGGTCTTTCTCCTTAAAAGTTGTGAACAGCCAGGCAATTTTCACCCACTTGCTATTTCCTTCCAGAGCACTTGATCCACAGAGGGAGTCACAAACTCGAGAGCTCAATAAGGAATCAAAGTATTTGTGCTCGTTTCAAAGCACAAGCTTTTGAGCCTCAGATTATTGGAGTTTCATTCATAAGCTGCAGGCTTTCAGCTTTCAACATTCTCAATTATCTTGCAATTTAGTTCTATAAATGTTGATTAAGAATTATGTGTAAGAATATTACAGGTATCCACTGAAAGCAACCATGCTTGGGTTTTCAATTTGTGCACAGTAAGTGGTGTTCACGTAATCGTATGTATTAAAGAAAAACTAACCTTGCAGCCAGCCGTTAGGCAGTTTTGTGCGCTCGAAGCTCCCAAACAGATCGCAGTCCTTCCAGATGAGGCTGCCATGCATGCTTTCACGCCCCATCCGCTGAATGATAACAGTCCCAGCAGTGACATAGGCTTGCATAGTTAGGGAGAACGCGTCCTTCCTATTTTTGTATAGGTGCTCCAAGTAATGATGAGGATTGATGTGCCAGAATGTTCAACCGATGAATCACAGGACCTTAACGAACCAATCTCTGCGATCTGTGAAGAGCCAAAAACGAGATATTCAAAAACAATCATTAAAGCACTCACTTCTAATACTTATTTGAGGAAGCTATCACTTCGTTAATGTGACCAAAATCTGCTATAATCACTTTGAAATAAACTGAAGCCTCATGTAAAATTTACGTACCGCAATATATATGTCCTACTGAAGTATAGTACTAGCACAGTTTAAATCGTCTATAGAACTAATTTTCCAAAATAACATAATTTTTTTAAGTGCAACCTGGCTTCTGAAAAATAAATTCACATTGACTTTCCAACTATCAAACGTGGTCAATCGACAGGCCCAACCTCACAATCAAACAAGAGCTCACTTGTATCAAATCACAAAAAACTTTTTAAGTATTTGCTCCATAATATATGTATGTATATAACAGTAGTAGTATATTTTTCATGCTTCAACTTACCATAGAGAAACATTACATCTGATGGGCTTAAAAACTTGCACATGTTATAGAACTGCGTGAATTATAGTACTGGTGAAATTTAGTTCTGCAAGGTGAACTCACCGATGGCAGCATTTAGTAGCCGTCGGTGTCATGAGGAACCAGGTACGGCCAACAGGCAAAGGGCATCTGCAGACTGGAAGCTGCCAATGACAGCAATGAAGGGCTGGCCAGGCGTGCACGTCCATTGATAAAGTGTAAGAACTGGCCATGACCGGCTGTTGTCAAGGCTCTAGTGCCGTGAAAAACGATGGCCAGACGAACTCGGAAACCTGTAGTTAGGCGATATTGGCCTACAACTTCATCCAAAGCAAGGCACCGGTGAAATCTTTGCTTTTTCTGGGGGCCGAAGGGAAGCTTGACGTTCACGGGCTCTCGCTGCCACATAGAACTCTCAAGTTGTTACCGAAGAACAGTCTAGGCGCGCTTCCAAAGTAACACGATCCACAACAGAATGTAGCATCTCGCAGTTTTGGTTGATCACATCACAGCGCTAGGACTATGGTTATCACAAAAAGGAGAAGTGACGACTTAATAAACAAAAGCGCCAAGCTGCCCCACCACTACTTCGCCGGGCAAAACAGTTATCAACGCTGTCTTTCAATTTTCGGTCACACGAGCACAGCTTGTTCACAAGTCTTGGAACGTCAACACAGCACCACTGTTCACAACGAACATCGTTTCACTCCCGAACAGTACATTGCTCTCAAGTAAATAGAAGCGTACGGGCTAACTAGTGGCGAAGCAAGAACCGAGCGCGTAGTTCATACGTTTCCGTACGTACTTGGGGTCACTCAAGTAACGTGTCAAAACGCTGTCAATCCGAAATGTCGCACAGCACCCAACTGAGAGACTGGAAAGTCAAGCGAACGAACTGTTACCGGCACACAAACACACATTGCAGGCTTCTCGAGTGCTAGTTGCCGTCGATACATCGACGCCGATCCCCGCTTGATAACCACACCGACGCACAGGCTTCGCTGCGCTTCACCGTACACCATTGCACTGCCACAGCTTTCCGCACTGCTCACACGCACTGAAAGAGCTGCTGTAATCACAGCACATCCGGTCAAACGCTGAAGTAACTCGTGCGAGAAGCATTTGCTGAAAGTCGCACCGACCGATATGCTGTTTACGACGCCATGTTGTTTTCGACAACTGCACGTAAGATAGCTCTTAGAAAGTACTTGCACTATTTTCACGGCATGAAAAAAAAAATTCTCTTATGTACGAGGGGGGTGAAATGACGAACAGGACAGGCGTGCCAGATGAAAGAAGTGTTTTGGCAACGTCACGGAGTGAGCTGATGTAGAGGGTATTGCTTCACAACCAATCACAAGCTGTGCCTGTCGGCCAAGCCGTCGTCTGCTCGCGTTTGTCGTCTGCTTCAATCAGAGCATGCGACAGGGGATTCGCCTTCGCAACGATATTATTCTCAGGTCAAGTGGCCGCTGCGTCGCACAAAATACATGTCAGTGGCTCGCTCTACCTTTGAATGATGTTCGTGCGCCAAGTTAAATGGCTGGTAATTGACGCAGGGATGAATTCAGCCAAGGTTTGCTCCAGAATCGTGAGGGTTTGCATATTTTCGGTGTCATACAAAGTTACTAGGGTCATTTTATTCCGATTGCTTGCCATATTATCATGGTCCATATCAGTGTCTGAACAGTGAGGGTGAAGATGCATGATTTGTTTGTAGTTCCATGCGTAATCACGCTCACCCCTAATAGGCTTTGGTTTACAAAGTACGCTTTGTTCCAGATCGTCCCAAAGTGTATCGACAGCTGTATTTCAGAGATCGCAACCATTGGACAGTTAGAGCCAATGAAAGTACACTAGAGCACAAACTTTATGAACCACTCACTGAAAACTTCCTCTCACTTTTATTTCCAATAGCGTGCAAAGAATGTGCTCCCATTAACCTCTTTGGTGGTAATTTCCACCAATGAGGCAAGGATCTCGAGTCGCACTTTTAATTGGATGAGATGGGGCGCAACACAACAACATAACAAATAAGGTTGATCCTATGTCATGTCGCGTTCGAATGCACCGACCATTCACGTATCACATTGGTTTTCATCCAACCACAAATCTTTACATGCGTGGTTTTATGCCATTGACGCCCAATAGAATTCTTCAATTACTGCGACTTCGAACTTATTGGACGGTGGTGGTTGTCAACACCATCCACTGCGTACAAGGGAAACAACACGCGAAGCTCAAAGCGCCGAAAGAAATAAAAACGCACCAGCAGTCATCAGGCAGCCCTTAATGGGCGTGAATTAACTCAAAACCAGCCAGGGCACCAAAGTATACCGCTGCGGCAGCAGGTTATAAGTAGCCACATTGTTCCTAAGAGTGGTCCGGACCACTCTTAGGATTTTCTCTCAGCCATGCTGTTTTTACGCACAATTTCGCTTCGTGAATCCACTTACGAGCACTTTTCAGTGACGTAAGCAAATATAGCAACTGCATCACCATCGCTGACATGTTCCCGGGCAGTCACAGCGCGCTTTATTCGCAGTGGCCGATGTGACAACTATGGCCTCTTACGACGTTTTTTCGTTTCGTGAATCGACTTACACAACAAAATTTCTCTTGCGCAAAAATGTTTTCGTAAGTGAGTTTTGTGAATGCGGGCCCAGTTGTCGAAAACAACATGGCGTCGTAAACAGCATATCGGTCGGTGCGACTTTCAGCAAATGCTTCTCGCACGAGTTACTTCAGCGTTTGACCGGATGTGTTGTGATTACAGCAGCTCTTTCAGTGCGTGTGAGCAGTGCGGAAAGCTGTGGCAGTGCAATGGTGTACGGTGAAGTGCAGCGAAGCCTGTGCGTCGGTGTGGTTATCAAGCGGGGATCGGCGTCGATGTATCGACGGCAACTAGCACTCGAGAGGCCTGCAATGTGTGTTTGTGTGCCGGTAACAGTTCGTTCGCTTGACTTTCCAGTCTCTCAGTTGGGTGCTGTGCGACATTTCGGATTGACAGCGTTTTGACACGTTACTTGAGTGACCCCAAGCACGTACGGAAACGTATGAACTACGCGCTCGGTTCTTGCTTCGCCACTAGTTAGCCCGTACTCTTCTATTTACTTGAGAGCAATGTACTGTTCGGGAGTGAAAGGGTGTTCGTTGTGAACAGTGGTGCTGTGTTGACGTTCCAAGACTTGTGAACAAGCTGTGCTCGTGTGACCGAAAATTGAAAGACAGCGTTGAAAACTGTTTTTCCCGGCGAAGTTGTGGTGGGGCAGCTTGGCGCTTTTGTTTATTAAGTCGTCACTTCTCCTTTTTATGATAACCATAGTCCTAGCGCTGTGATGTGATCAACCAAAACTGCGAGATGCTACATTCTGTTGTGGATCTTGGTTCTTTGGAAGCGCGCCTAGACTGTACTTCGGTAACAACTTGAGAGTTCTATGTGGCAGCGAGAGCCCGTGAACGTCAAGCTTCCCTTCGGCCCCCAGAAAAAGCAAAGATTTCACCGGTGCCTTGCTTTGGATGAAGTTGTAGGCCAATATCGCCTAACTACAGGTTTCCGAGTTCGTCTGGCCATCGTTTTTCACGGCACTAGAGCCTTGACAACAGCCGGTCATGGCCAGTTCTTACACTTTATCAATGGACGTGCACGCCTGGCCAGCCCTTCATTGCTGTCATTGGCAGCTTCCAGTCTGCAGATGCCCTTTGCCTGTTTGCCGTACTTGGTTCCTCATGACACCGACGGCTACTAAATGCTGCCATCCGTGAGTTCACCTTGCAGAACTAAATTTCACCAGTACTATAATTCACGCCGTTCTATAACGTGTGCAAGTTTTTAAGCCCATCAGATGTAATGTTTCTCTATGGTAAGTTGAAGCATTGAGAATATACTACTACTGTTATATACATACATATATTATGAAGCAAATACATAAAAAGTGTTTTGTGATTTGATACAAGTGAGCTCTTGTTTGATTATGAGGTTGGGCCTGTCTATTGACCACGTTTGATAGTTGGAAAGTTAATGTGAATTTATTTTACAGAAGCCAGGTTGCACTTAAAAAAATTATGTTATTTTGGAAAATTAGTTCTATAGACAATTACCACTGTGCTAGTACTATACTTCAGTAGGACTTATATATTGCGGTACGTAAATTTTACATGAGGCTTCAGTTTATTTCAAAGTGATTATAGCAGATTTTGGTCACATTAACGAAGTGATAGCTTCCTCAAATAAGTATTAGAAGTGAGTGCTTTAATGAATGTTTTTAAATATCTCGTTTTTGACTCTTCACAGATCGCAGAGATTGGTTTGTTAAGGTCCTGTGATTCATCGGTTGAACATTCTGGCACATCAATCTTCATCATTACTTGGAGCACCTGTACAAAAATAGGAAGGACGCGTTCTCCCTAACTATGCAAGCCTATGTCACTGCTGGGACTGTTATCATTCAGCGGATGGGGCGTGGAAGCATGCATGGCAGCCTCATCTGGAAAGACTGCGATCTGCTTGGGAGCTTCGAGCGCACAAAACTGCCTAACGGCTGGCTGCAAGGTTAGTTTTTCTTTAATACATACGATTACGTGAACACCACTTACTGTGCACAAATTGAAAACCCAAGCATGGTTGCTTTCAGTGGATACCTGTAATATTCTTACACCTTATTCTTATTCAACATTTATAGAACTAAATTGCAAGATAATTGAGAATGTTGAAAGCTGGAAGCCTGCAGCTTATGAATGAAACTCCAATAATCTGAGGCTCACAAGCTTGTGCTTTGAAATGAGCACAAATACTTTGATTCCTTATTGAGCTCTCGAGCTTGTGACTCCCTCTGTGGATCAAGTGCACTGGAAGGAAATAGCAAGTGGGTGAAAATTGCCTGGCTGTTAACAACTTTTAAGGAGAAAGACCTATTGAAGAAGCTTCAGATGACATAGGGCCAGTAACTGCATCTTTTACCTAATGTAGCTTTTTCTCTCTCAGTGCTGTTGCTTATGTTTCAGCCGAACATTCTCACCACGATTTCATAGTGATATATATTTTTCTACAAATTGTACCTGACCTAAGAATGCATTGTTGATCTCTAAAGGTGACGTTCAGTGTGTTTCAAAGCCATGGCTTCTCATTTCTCTGTCTGTGGCTAGCCTATTTAAGCAGCAGAGCGATGCAGCTAGCACACATGCAATCCAAGTCATGGAGCGCTCCTTTGGTGTTTTGTGCAGGACGCAGCATATCCATCCGGCAAGACACTGGTATCAACAGTAATGGTGAGTGTTGGTGGCACCTGTAGGAGCCCGTTGTGTTTGTTGCGTATGATTATTTCCCCTGATGAAGTGCATTTTTGAAAGGTTTTCTTCATTTAGAATAATAGATGTCAGCAATAAGCCCACTCATAATCCACAAGTTCTTTGTGTCTTCTAGACTACCCATACGCAGTACGGTGAGCTGGCTATGTTAGACAGCCTTAAACTTAGGAACATTGGCTGTTGTGTTGTATTGCAGTCTAACTTGTATTTCTTAGTGAACTTATTTGTGGTCTGCTTCTCGCACCTAGTGTAAAGTTAAAATAGAAGAAACTTTATTGGCTTTTTATGTCTGGCAGAAGTTTCATGCCTTCATCTATAACATTGTAGTTTTGCTCTTATATCATATTAAATATATTTTCAGTCTTCACTGTTTGTGTGTGTGTGTGTGTTGAGGCTTGTCATTGGCTTCTGAAAATGCAATATCTGTAAATATGAGCACATAATTGACAACTATACACTCTTGCATGTAGCATGGTTGTAACAATGATCTGTATTTTTCTAAGTTCCAGCAGTAACAAGGGGTTTGGTGCTCCACGGTCATGTACAGTGTATCAAGAACAGAGCACAGAAGACCAACAAGTATAAAGGGACTGCCAGTGACTGTTCTCCTGCTCAAAGTTTACAACAGCAGAAAGAGCACATTGTGATGTCAGGAGCAGCTGCTGCTTAACTTCTTAGCAGTGCATTATTCAGCAGTTCATTTGCTTGCATTCAAAATTATTTAAATTTTGCATGGAAGATACCAGACTACGACACTAATTTAAAGGCTGCTGTAGTGTTAGTGGGCAAATATTTTTGAGCTGAAGTTTTTAACATGTGTGTTAAGTGCCTGCGTGCCTCTACATTTACATGCCAGAAATCACAGCATCCATGGTCGCCAATGGTAACTGTGTCTGCATTCTTTGTAGTACAAGAAGTAAAGCCATGGATGCAGTAATCATGTACTTAGTCGATGTAATCATTCAGTGTACACTCATTTGTATAGCACCAATGATGCCATGAGTGTATAAGCTCTTAGAAGTGAATCTATGTGGATTATTTTATTTGGAAGGAAGTAGTTCATCACTACTCCTAGTATATCTTAACAGAAGATTTTAGTGCTTGGGTATTATCCCACTGCCTGTCCGTTCTTCAACAGTCTACTTATCTACTGTGTAAGTGTAACTTTTTAAATTTATACTTTGCTCGGATAGGTTTGTTCATAATGTAATGCAAGTGACTCATCATCTATGCAGCTCTACTCAGACTAGAAATAAAAGTACGCATTTTTATATGTAGCTATACCATGCATTCACTTGTGTTTTTCTAGGTGCCTGTACAATTGTTTAGCCCTACAAAAGTGCTGGTATACTCTAATATTGAATCTGGCATCTTAAAATAGTTTCTTAGTGGAAGTAAGAATGTGTTTACAATCAATATTACTATCCTCAGATGAACTGTGAAAACTCTGTGGAAATTTATTTACATTTTTTGAACTTTGTGAAGGCAAAATTTGTTATGTTCTTTTATTGTGGTCCCTGTTTCATGCAAATGACACATAATTACTTTGCAGTGGCATAGTATTAGTTGTTATTTTACGCATATGTGCTGAGCAACATCGCAGTTGAGGCCAGCAGCAAGACATACATGCAGTGCACTGGAGCATCACCTCACATAGTGTACAGTCTTTGCTCACCAGTAAACTCAATATATTTCAAGCAGACTAATAGACAGCTGTATGGGAACTGTGATGATGTGCAAACTTTGAAGTCTTCTTGAGGAGTGTTTTTCATCATTTTTGTTCAAGTGATGTAGCTACCCAAGGCCACAACTGGTGGGAATGTGGTGGTTTCCTCTCTCCAAAAGCACTCTTACCAGCTGCCTCAATGTTAGCATGGGGTCAATTCACGAATTGGAAAAATAACTGGTCCTTGTTTTCTTGGCCGAAAGAGTCGCTTCTACCGTTGAGCCACCACGACGCGCCAGAATAGAAACTTTTAGCTAAATAAAGTTGATTCTACTTTTGAGAAGTGTTTTGGGGAAACGAAATGGCACCTATAGCTGTCAATATAAACACTGTTTGCACCAAGGAGCTCAGTAGCTTATAATTGTATTATTCATGTTTTGTCTAGAATTTACTCGTGCTGTGCCAACTTTCAGCCTAAGTGTCCTAACATGCTTTGTTAGTGGGTTGTGAATGAGCCAACTATGAAAATAAACAGAGTGATATTGCAGACATGTACAAAATATTGATGCACAGCACTTTTCTTTAGCATGACATTGTCAAGGACTTTATTCTTGTGTTTTTATAAAAACTGCTTGTCACTGCGCTGCAGCATAAAACTAAGCATCAAGCTTTTGCGAGATAATTCGAGAAACACCGTGTTCAGACATAACAGTGCCGGTGGATATCTCTCGTAAGTTACTTTCTGTAGTATATTCAAAATGAGTGTATTAGAATTGTTGTTTTATAGCCATTCATTTTAATATTTAAACCTGAGTGTATGTATGTATGTATGGGTGTACATATGGCTTATCCCGCGCACGCGCACTAACTACGGCAAAGAAATGCTGCGCTTCCTCCTGCCGTTTCACTTGAATGCCATATCGTCTTCCATTTGAGTGACTGTTCTGATTGTAAGTGTAGTAGGCGTATGGGCACATGCCCCATATTTTTTTTTACTTTGGTGCTAATCTTGCGATCTTCTTTTCTTGCATCGTTACACTCTCTTATTGATATCGTATGTGTAAGGAAATAATTACGGTCATTTCTTTGAGTTTATTACTTTTCAATCTTCATGCTTTATTATGCTTATGCTTATTATACTTTATGCTTTATGCTTGCTCAAATTTTTGTACATTGTCACTGCAATAAAAGTGTTGCCTATGCTGCCCATTTTGTAAGAGGTCGTGGTCCCAGTCAAGCCCATTAGAGGCTTTTTGACCACGGCCCTCAGCATCCCGAATGTTGAAATAAATAAATAAATAAATAAATAAATAAATAAATAAATAAAATATGTATATGTGTGTGTGCGTATATGTATGTATGTATGTATGTATGTATGTATGTATGTATGTATGTATGTATGTATGTATGTATGTATGTATGTATGAATGTATGTATGTATGTATGTATTTATGTATGTATGTATGTATCTTTTAAATGAGAATCCGTTTATCATTGGTGAGTAAGTTTGGTAATGATATGGCTGAATGTGTTTCTAGTTATTTCTCTTTTGAGCCATGATACATTTCAATTTGTTTTGTACTGCATAAAAATAAATGTAACCTTACACAGAATGTGTGTGTTCGAAGAAGTTGTTTCATTTACCAACCTACAGTCATGGGCAAGAAATTGCGTAAAATGGAACGAACCAGCGAAGATTAGTTTAGAGCATAGCTACTCTACATGACATATCTCGTACACATTGCGTTATTTGAATATGTCGATTTCAACCTTTCACTTTCATTCAGAATAAGCAAGCTATCCCCCGTGGTTGTATATGCGTGTGATATTTATGCATACTGTGATACCGGTTCACAATTACAATTAAGGTCACAAACCTAGTCAAGCTGAATACAAGGCAAGATGAATTTTGTCCATGCACCTTTCATCTGCACTAGAACTGTTGTTAATAAAAAATAAACTTCAGTTTAGAAATTTATTCTAGTAGCCAAAAGCAGGGTATCTCTTTATCACACAAATCAATTGCCATTGTTCTGTTCCATTCTGGACAATACGGGACCCTCTCAGCAGAACTCGATTAACTGCTATAGTTCATTTTAACCATTGACAGCGACATTACACTGAAGCGTGCAGCATGACAAATAGAGGGAGAGAAGACACAAACTAATCACTCTGTTTGCATCAGCTCTAACTGTCCGTGCTCTTTGGTCTTGCTGCATGTGATGATGCCCACCAAATTAGCACGAAAGCGTGTCCCTACAAAGGCAGTCAACTTGGCTGCAAGCAGTTAGCTCACGGCATGTGTAGATTTTCTTAAAAACACCGTGAAGACTGATTGCTGGTCGAATATCCAAACACGTGAAAAGTATTATACCAGGTATGATATTGGTATTTCAGCACTGGATACTTTTGCGATAGGAGAGGATGGAGGAGAAAACTATAAACCCTGAATTGTTTAATTTTTGAAGGAGCACAGTACAGCGCTTTTGGGTCAAAAGGGTAGTGAAAGAAGCAAGTGCGAAAGCCTACTTCTCAAAAACTTAGTACCCGCCACCATGCATAATGTCAGGCCGGGCAACCTCTTGAAAAAAAAAAGTGCTCAGTGATTCTGCGAATCGAACCAAGTACCTCCTAGATTGTAGTTGAGCGCTGTAACCGCTCGTGCACTGCAGCAGTGCTTGTGTTCGCCTTATTGCTGATATATCGTCATTCCTTCGAATGAAGCCAAATGCAAAAACGTCCCGTGAAACTTTGTCAAAAATAGAAAAAAATAGTTAGAATGCGTTTTCCAAGCTTACTAGAAGATAGAAACCGCCACGTGTGATTGTATACCCGTGCGCTATTTATTCTTGTACATTACTGTCATGACGTTGGGATAGCCGGCTCTAACGTACGCTACCTTCTCATAGTTTCCCAAATATAGATAAGAAAATAAAAAATATATATTGGCCTGTGACAACGCTAATCAACTATTATGAGTTCACTGTCAGTAGTGTCACTTTCACTAGATGAATGCTCAGTTTGCTTTCATTATCGTTATTTAGGAAAATTTTGGCTCATTAACTCAACTCTCTTAATTAGTATTGATTCTCACACCTAAGGACAGTCACACTTCATCTCGCTTTCTGAGTGGCTGTCACTCTCATATAACGCGTACTCCACTTTTTTATGCTCTCCGAGCATCTGACCCTGTTTTGCGGAGACTTTCCCTGACGTCTGCTGGGCCAGAAAATTGTCTTTATTATCTATCAATTTCAAGCTTTCGCGAAGCCGAAACGAGAGTCTCTCTTTTCATCCTTTTCGCACGTGTGATAACGTCTCTCGACCTCAAGACTCGTATACACGTCCCTTGCTTTGCGCACTCAAACAACGCTGGGCGAAATATTTGCACCGTGTTTTGTGAAAAGCATTAGCACTGAGACACCTCCCGACGAGTCTCCCTCATTTTACGTAGACATATACCTAAGCGTAAGCGTATGCACGTGCTCGCATTCCGGCTTTATAAAAATGCTGCGGTGCATGGACCCAGCGAAATTGCGCTCACAATTTCATTTGATTACTGCTGTTATCTATTTCCGCACAATTCGTCTGCAGGCACCAAAGTCGCTCATGTGTCTTGTAATAAGAATATTGTAACAAAGGCTACCTTTGACTATAGGTACAAAACACACTTACGTTCACCACTATACCGTGCTAGATTGCACCGAATTAGTTAAGTAGCAGCGCAGCTTCAATGAAATGTAAGGTAGCTGGTCGCGTTAAATAGGGGAAGACATTCGAGGCACATTTTCAAACATTGCATGCATCGATTTATGTGTGGTTTCATTTATGTGGTACACCTGTAGTGTTGTTTACTTGTACTTGGCGAGATCGTGCATGGATTGCTCGATGACTTAAGGCCATCGAGCAATTTCGTTTTTAGTGACAGTCGTTGATGAAAGGCGAGTGCTTGGCTTTGCACAGCCAGCCAAAACGCCTATTACAACGTACGCGGCATCCCGTAAACGCTGTAGCAGACGCTCGCGGAACTGAAACTTAGATGCAGCAAATCATTGGCTGTCATCGTATACTCTCGATGCTAGACGCTTTGCGTGCTACCTTGATATTATCGGCACACACTTCTTTCTTTCCTTGTCGTTTCATCGGCTATCGTGTGTCCTCCTTGCCCTCTTAAGTGCCGAATAAGTTAAATTCATACCCGCGCTATAGTGATCCCTCCAGATAAGAGAACTTTTGGATAAGAAAATGCGTAGCCAAAGAGAAAGCTTTGTGAATTCGGCCCCTGGGGCCGAATTCACAAAGCAGATCGCAGTCCTTCCAGATGAGGCTGCCATGCATGCTTCCACGCCCCATCCGCTGAATGATAACAGTCCCAGCAGTGACATAGGCTCGCATAGTTAGGGAGAACGCGTCCTTCCTATTTTTGTACAGGTGCTCCAAGTAATGATGAGGATTGATGTGCCTGAATGTTCAACCGATGAATCACAGGACCTTAACAAACCAATCTCTGCGATCTGTGAAGAGCCAAAAACGAGATATTTAAAAACAATCATTAAAGCACTCACTTCTAATACTTATTTGAGGAAGCTATCACTTCGGTAATGTGACCAAAATCTGCTATAATCACTTTGAAATAAACTGAAGCCTCGTGTAAAATTTACGTACCGCAATATATATGTCCTACTGAAGTATAGTACTAGCACAGTGGTAATCGTCTATAGAACTAATTTTCCAAAATAACATAAATTTTTTAAGTGCAACCTGGCTTCTGAAAAATAAATTCACATTACCTTTCCAACTATCAAACGTGGTCAATCGACAGGCCCAACCTCATAATCAAACAAGAGCTCACTTGTATCAAATCACAAAAAACTTTTTATGTATTTGCTCCATACTATATGTATGTATATAGCAGTAGTAGTATATTTTTCATGCTTCAACATACCATAGAGAAACATTACATCTGATGGGCTTAAAAACTTGCACACGTTATAGAACTGCGTGAATTATAGTACTGGTGAAATTTAGTTCTGCAAGGTGAACTCACTGATGGCAGCATTTAGTAGCCGTCGGTGTCATGAGGAACCAAGTACGGTCAACAGGCAAAGGGCGTCTACAGACTGGAAGCTGCCAATGACAGCAATGAAGGGCTGGCCAGACGTGCACGACCATTGATAAAGTGTAAGAACTGGCCATGACCGGCTGTTGTCAAGGCTCTAGTGCCGTGAAAAACGATGGCCAGACGAACTCGGAAACCTATAGTTAGGCGATATTGGCCTACAACTTCATCCAAAGCAAGGCACCAGTGAAATCTTTGCTTTTTCTGGGGGCCGAAGGGAAGCTTGACCTTCACGGGCTCTCGCTGCCACATAGAACTCTCAAGTTGTTACCGAAGAACAGTGTAGGCGCGCTTCCGAAGTAACACGATCCACAACAGAATGTAGCATCTGGCAGTTTTCGTTGATCACATCATAGCGCTAGGACTATGGTTATCACAAAAAGGAGAAGTGACGACTTAACAAACAAAAGCGCCAAGCTGCCCCACCACAACTTCGCCGGGCAAAACAGTTATCAACGCTGTCTTTCAATTTTCGGTCACACAAGCACAGCTTGTTCACAAGTCTTTGAACGTCAACACAGCACCACTGTTCACAACGAACATCGTTTCACTCCCGAACAGTACATTGCTCTCAAGTAAATAGAAGCGTACGGGCTAACTAGTGGCGAAGCAAGAACCGAGCGCGTAGTTCATACGTTTCCGTACGTACTTGGGGTCACTCAAGTAACGTGTAAAAACGCTGTCAATCCGAAATGTTGCACAGCATCCAACTGAGAGACTGGAAAGTCAAGCGAACGAACTGTTACCGGCACACAAACACACATTGCAGGCTTCTCGAGTGCTAGTTGCCGTCGATACATCGACGCCGATCCCTGCTTGATAACCACGCCGACGCACAGGCTTCGCTGCGCTTCACCGTACACCATTGCACTGCCACAGCTTTCCGCACTGCTCACACGCACTAAAAGAGCTGCTGTAATCACAACACATACGGTCAAACGCTGAAGTAACTCGTGCGAGAAGCATTTGCTGAAAGTCGCACCGACCGATATGCTGTTTACGACGCCATGTTGTTTTCGACAACTGCACCGCGCGTAAGAGAGCTCTTAGAAAGTACTTGCACTATTTTCACGGCGTGAAAAAAATTTCTCTTATGTGCGAGGGGGGTGATATGACGAACAGGACAGGCGTGCCAGATGAAAGAAGTGTTTTGGCAACGTCACGGAGTGAGCTGATGTAGCGGGTATTGCTTCACAACCAATAACAAGCTGTGCCTGTCGGCCAAGCCGTCGTCTGCTCGCGTTTGTCGTCTGCTTCGATCAGAGCATGCGACAGGGGATTTGCCTTCGCAACGCTATTATTCTCAGGTCAAGTGGTCACTACGTCACACAAAATACATGTCAGTGGCTCGCTCTACCTTTGAATGATGTTCGTGCGCCAAGTTAAATGACTGGTAATTGACGCAGGGATGAATTCAGCCAAGGTTTGCTCCAGAATCGTGAAGGTTTGCATATTTTCGGTGTCATACAAAGTTACTAGGGTCATTTCATTCCGATTGCTTGCCATAATATCACGGTCCATATCGGTGTCTGAACAGTGAAGGTGAAGATGCATGATTTGTTTGTAGTTCCATGCGTAATCACGCGCACCCCTAATACGCTTTGGTTTACAAAGTACGCTTTGTTCCACATCGTCCCAAAGTGTATCGACAGCTGTATTTCAGAGATCGCAACCATTGGACAGTTAGAGCTGATGAAAGTACACTAGAGCACAAACTTTAGGAACCACTCACTGGAAACTTTCTCTCATTTTTATTTCCAATAGCTTGCAAAGAATGTGCTCCCATTAACCTCTTTGGTGGTAATTTCCACCAATGAGGCAAGGATCTCGAGTCGCACTTTTAATTGGATGAAATGGGGCGCAACACAACAACATAACAAATAAGGTTGATCCTATGTCATGTCGCGTTCGAATGCACCGACCATTCACGTATCACATTGGTTTTCATCCAACCACAAAAATTTACATGCGTAGTTTTATGCCACTGACGCCCAATAGAATTCTTCAATTACTGCGACTTCGAACTTATTGGACGGTGGTGGTTGTCAACACCATCCACTGCGTACAAAGGGAACAACACGCGAAACTCAAAGTGCCGAAAGAGATAAAAGCGCACCAGCAGTCATCAGGCAGCCCTTAATGGGCGTGAATTAACTCAAAACCAGCCAGGGCACCAAAGTATACCGCTGTGGCAGCAGGTTCTAAGTAGCCACATTGTTCCTAAGAGTGGTCCGGACCACTCTTGGGATTTTCTCTCAGCCATGCTGTTTTTACGCACAATTTCGCTTCGTGAATCCACTTACGAGCACTTTTCGGTGACGTAAGCAAATATAGCAACTTCATCACCATCGCTGACATGTTCCCGGGCAGTCACACCGCGCTTTATTTGCAGCGGCCGATGTGACAACTATGGCCTCTTACGACGTTTTTTCGTTTCGTGAATCGACTTACGCAACAAAATTTCTCTTGCGCAAAAATGTTTTCGTAAGTGAGTTTTGTGAATCCGGGCCCTGATGTGTAGAAAGGAAATCCTATCCTAGTATGACGTCGTAAGATGAACCTTAAAGAACAACAAACTTGACGGCGTACCAAACATCTTGAATGAAAACACATGCTGTGCACTGAGCCGTCCGTGCGATGAAATGGGAGGTGGCTGTACGCAGGGCAAAATTCGTAAGCGGCGTTGTAACTTTCCTCAAATTGCGACACAGTTTTTCACTAATTACAGAAACGACGGCGTATGTGTCGACAAGTTTACGTAAGTACAGCGACACCTTCTATTAGCGCATCAATTTCGTTGAGCGGACAAAGAAAAGGCCTTAAAACTTTGATGACGACGCAGTTTTTGCCTCCGGAACTGCGGCTGTCAGTTTTCGTCTAGACTCGTGCGCCGAAGCATCGTCGAGACAGATCGTCGACGGGGTGGTAATGACCAGCGATAGTCGAGAGGGCGTCGGGGGGACAACAAGTTGGCGATAGGGGAACATGGTCGCTGGAGATTCTGGGCAGCCAGGTAATTTGCAGAATTCCCGTGGTCCGGAGGACGGAAGTTGCGACGGTGGCAGTAGCGTGCTATATATCCCACAAGACCGCATGCAAAACAGATGGGTCGATTATCGAAGGTGCGCCATAGGTTAAAGACAGAAGGTGCAGGGGACCAAGTAAGATGGGGTGCCATGTATGTAGGCGGCGTCGAGGGTAGGAGGACCCGGTGCCCTGGTATGCGCCAGAGACAGGTGGGGCTGGCGGCCTAGCGACGACGGCAGCGTAGGTCAGCGGCGTAGGGACAGATGGCGATGAAGGCACTGCCTGCGTGACCTGTGTCACAATGACCTGGCATAGACGTGTGTCTAACGAGGTCACTGGCTTGGATACTTCGGCCACAAGGGAAAGTTGACATGCAACTTTTTTACGTATGAATTGTTTGATGTGTGGCAGTAAGACGCTGTGATGAGTAGCGACGTCGTGCACGAGTGTGGAAAGTTCATCTGTAATTTCAGCGGCCCTGTACGTCGAGACACGCTGCTTACGCAAATCGTCGTACTCCTGACAGAGTTGGACAAGGTCAGTGACAGACTGTGGGGTCCTAGCAACGAGCATCTCAAAAGTATCGTTGTCAACTCCTTTGATAATGTGCTTGATTTCGTCGTGTTAGGTTAGAGAAGCATCGACGCACTTGCAAAGAGACAAGGCATCTTCGATGTAACGTGTAAAGGTCTCGTCCCTGCGCTGGATTCAACTACGCAGACGCTGTTCCGCGTGAAGCCGGCGCCCGGCGGGACGACCAAAGACCGCGGTGATGGTGGCTTTTGACGGTGGGCCAATTGGTGATTTCGCCTTCGTGGGTCTTGAACCAGACGCTGGCCACATCAGCGAGGTAAAAGCGCACGTTCGTGAGCTGGTCGCAGGCGTTCCATTTGAGGGAAGCGCTGACGATTTCGTACTCAAGGAGCCAGTCCACAACGTCATGTTCATCGTTGCCGCGAAAAATTGGTGTGTCGCGTTGCCGAGGCACGCCAGTACAGAAGACCGTTGTTGGTGGGGCAGCTTGCGAAGGGCCCTGAACAGTCATGGTGAACGCTGAGGGTAGCGTGCGATTGCGAAATTCTAAGTTGATGGGAACTCCGGCTCCTCCACCACTGAAAGGGCCACACACAAGGTTTGACAGTTTTGAGCTGACAAGCGCAATGCGTAAAGAGGTGTTCATGATCACGTCTGCCAAAATTTTCAACGCTACGCGCCGCAGAAATGGGTCAAACTTGAAGATGAACGCTGCTCCCCCTCCCCTTTGCCGGCACGCACCTAGATAACGAGGGCATGACTAGCGCGTATGAATGGCCCTACGTACACGGAAATGCAGTGACGTTGATCCCCTTCGTAGATGACTCTGATCTGACATTGCAGACAGTGGTACGTGATATGGCCAAAATTATTTAACAAGACGTGCGTAGTTTATATAATTTGTTGCTTGAAAAGATCAATAAAACTCTAGATAAATGATGAGACGCAATAGGGGAATGTGAGCATCTTTTTTTCTATTTTCTCCCGCGAATTGCAACGAGATGCGGGGCTAATGTGTCGGCGTTTTGCATGCGTTCGTATCCTCGCTGTGTGCGCATGGAGCAGACGACTGCCGTAGAACGCTCCTACGCGTTCGCGCGCTCATTGTGCTCATCTATGGTGCAATTATATACAAGTTCCAAATCCGGACAAAGGCAGTCCGTTCCATTGAATCGCACGTGCTTGGCCCATACAAGCTGTGAGGAATGCTGTGACGTTATGAGTGACGTGGACTGGGGTGTCACGTGACTGTTTTTCTCCGGTTTTCGGAGAAAGGCGATGGAACGGTCAAAGAGACCATCCGAAAGCAACCGGATGAATTGAAATGGCTGCAAGGTGGCCTGGATTGGATTGAAATGGAAAGGATTCGCGACATTTCGGCATCGGGGCACTTAGACAACATGGCGTTTCCCACTGACACGGTACTTCGTCTTGCCTGTGCGGTATCTTTAACCGAGCAGAGGCGCCCCGCCGCGGTGGTCTAGTGGCTAAGGTACTCGGCTGCTGACCCGCAGGTCGCGGGTTCGATTCCCGGCTGCGGCGGCTGCATTTCCGATGGAGGCGGAAATGTTGTAGTCCCGTGTACTCAGATTTGGGCGCAGGTTAAAGAACCCCAGGTAGTCAAAATTTCCGGAATTCTCCACTACGGCGTCTCTCATAATCAAATGGTCGTTTTGGGACGTTAAACCCCACAAATCAATCAACCGAGCAGAGACGACGACGCGAGGTAAGAGATGCATTTGAAGAGTTCAGCGAAGAAGAGTTCCGGCAACGTTTTCGTCTGTCCAAACGAACAGTGCGTAGCTTGTGCGACGAACTTGACCCTATCATCGGATGCCAGCGAGCCAGTGGTCTTTCCACAGAGAGAAAGGTGTTGTGCGCGCTGCGATTTTTCGCCACCGGTAGCTTCCAGCTGAGCATTGGTCGCGAGGAACACATCGGCATGTCTCAGCCGGCGGTGAGCAACACCATCCACGAGGAGACGGAGGCGATCATTACCGTGGCTGCTAGAAAAAGGTTGGTGGACTTCCCACAGACCACAGTTGCCAAGGATGATGCTAAAGCAGAGTTTGCACGACGTGGTTGCATCCCAGGCGTGCCGGCGTGTGTCAACGGCATGTTGGTCGCCATTCGCAAGCCAGAGGGATACAGCCTGCTCGACACGGAGAGTTTCATGTCCAGAAAGGGCTATTATGCCCTGAACGTCATGATCGTAAGTACCGTTAGGATCCTTTCTTGCTCGCCCATCGGAGTAGTTGTTCAGTTTTGACGTCGGAGCTGGGAAAAGTACCAATTCAAAAGAATAAGAAAGAACATGCGGAGAAATGGGGTGTGTGCTAGTTGGTGGCTCGCATGGCCTCGGTTATCATAAGTGGCAAGTGTTTGTGTAAGTGAGCAAGTTCTCGTATTTTGTGTCTTCGTTCTGGCATGCATGCGCAATGAAGTTTAGCATTTTGAAGGTAATCAGATGATGGGCTGTAGTCTTAGCAGAATTATATACACGATAGGGAAGTATTTCAAACACGAAAGTACTTATAACCACAATTGCATGGGCTAGCTGTGGTATTTATGAGTGTTCTTTCCCAATAGCATGGCGTAGGTTTTCATTCATTGATTATTCAGAGGAAGGCGTAGCCATGTGTACAGGGGAATGGTCATTGCCCCCTTCCCTCCTCAATTGCTACACCCTGTCCCTGTGTTCCCCTCTAGGTGAAACTGCCTGCACCAAAGACTGTACTAGTATGCATTATTTCCGGCTTATGTGTAGAAAAAAGGGGTTTGTTTGGAGCATAGATGCAGTACTATTTTGTATCACTCATTGCAGGTGTGAAACGCGCGGCTGCGCATCCTTGTCGTGGACTCACGATTCCCAGGTTCCTGCCACGACTCCTGGGTTTGGCAACACAACCCTTTGCGTGCACGCCTAGCTGCACAGCTGCAGCCTGGCGAATATCTGCTTGGTAAGTATTAATGTGAACTAACTGGGGTAGAGCACTCAGCCGCCATTTTTCTATTGCAGGAGACGCAGGGTATCTCCTCGAGCCATGGCTCCTTGTTCCAGTTCCTGGCAGTCACCCAGGCAACACTTCCGAAGGCCGATTCAACAAGGAGCACGCATCCATGCGCAATGTTGTGGAAAGATGTATCAGAGTGAAGAGCAAGTTCCGCTGCTTGCAGCACTTTCGAACGATGCTCTACAACCCCGATCAAGCAGGGCGAATTATTTATGCTTGCGCTGCTCTCCACAACATTGCATTGGACGCGGGGGACTGGACCTTGGAGAAGTATTTTGGGGACATGCCACCAGCTGAGGATGACAATGGGAAGCCAGGAGAGAGCCATGTGCTCACACCGCGCAACGTGCTGCTCAGAGGACAGCAGCAGCGCAGCGCTGTCGTGGGTCTTTATTGAAGTGCACGGTAAGCTGTCATATCACACACATAATTTATTCATACTAATTCCAGTGCACCCAGGCAAGACGGGGCCGTGTTTGCCACAACACAAAGTACTTACTCGTGCTTCAACATGATTCATGGTGGCAATGAGAAAATGCTGCATTTTCTTTAAATGTCAGATGAAATAGGCAACGGAAACACCCTTTTCTATATCAGTGATCACAGTCACAACAGACTAGATTGGAGCAAGCACATATGAGGGGCACCCTGTGCTGACTGTTGCCATCAAAAGATTGTGGGAACAATTCAGCAACGTCACACAACTTCTTTCACGAAAACGCATAAAAATTGCAGTTACATTAGAAACATATTGCAAGAATGCATGATACATATGTCCGTCTCTTTTCATAGTCATTGACTGCAAGCATTCAATTGTACACGCTAGGCTTGCCGAGCACAATGCTGTGCCGGCTTTTTGTTCATTGTCCTCAGCATTGTATAAATATTTAAATAATATTTCATTTGATTTCCATTCTCGTCTACAGTTATACTGCAATGCTACAAAATACGCAAATCAAAGCAGCAAATAACATGTGGGTTGTTTTGATGACAAACGGCATGAATATTTGGCTCAGCAATCTCGCTGCTCCCAAAGCATACCACTTCCTAAATTAATTCCTGCAATGAGTAATTTACAATAAAAACTAGATGAAAACAGTCGCTAGCTTGTTGCTGTGATGATGACCATTTTCATTAGTGAAACTGTGCGACATACCCACTTGCTAGTTTAGTGATCTCAAAAAACACTTGGTTGTAGTTGTACCTTAGCCTCATTGCGCTGAAATGTCAATATCACCGTGTAAGCAATTTTCGGCAGGTAAACATGCTTCATAAAGAATGCAGCGAGCTGCGAAACAGTGTGAGGCTAAAAGATATCACAGTCCAACACTTGGTGGAAATGCTGCATAAAAAGCGCAGTGAGCTAGAAAACAGTGAGGCAACACAAATATTACAGTGCAAAAACATTCACAAAATTGTGAACTATACGCTCTTGGTCTTCGTGTGGATGACTAGACACCTTTAAGATGGTGGGGAGAGTGGGGAGACGCTGCCTCACGAGTAGGTCGAACATAAATTGAGAAACGCATATATCGAACATCAAAAGAGATGAAAGACATGTGAAGAAAAAATTGCTGTTCTCCTTGTACAAAGTAAATGCTAACTTAAAGCTAGTAATGTATGTATTAAATGCAAAAAAACAACGTATGAAATAGAACAATGACTGCCACACATAAACATATAAAACTAACAAACCAATAATGCATGATAAAAATTTAAAACATTGAAACCATGATAAAAAAATTAAAGTAACTATGTAGCTCTTTCCCGCAGAGGGCCCTCAGTCATGGCCCGCTCCAAGGATTGGACCACCTGCAGGATGCTCTCCTGTGCTGCTGCCGCCCGCTCCTGTGCTGCGGCCGTCCGCTCCTGTGCTGCTGCCATACGCCGCGCTAGAGAAGTGATGTGGATGGCTGACCTTTTGATCCCCGCACCGCCTGCAATGAATCATCATGGTGAAAATGTTTGCATGAGCTGCTGAAGAACTCTCGACCATCTCGTTGCTCGAAGCTGCTGCTGCGGAGAATTGCAACGTGCACAACAATTTCCCCTCAGTTGAAAATTCATTGGCCTGGTGGCATCCTTTGAAAGTGTGAAGCTTCGTGTACAAGCTATGCCCTCTTCGTTTGGATCAACAAACAATTGCTGGTACTATACTCTTCATTCATCTCCTCAAATGCATCTCTTACCATCAAACAGCCCTTTTCAGGGCTAACCAACCTTTTGCCCGGCAGTCTATCATTGCAGATGTCAGATACCGTGTCTTCGATACAATGCATGTTTCTTATTTATAGCCCAAGTTGGTTTCAGTCATCATAACAGAGCATCAAAAATGTTCACACCTTTTACGTAAAATTTAAACAAACGGTCTACTCACATCAAGCAACTGCTCATTCAGCTCAAGGCTCTGGTCGCACTGCGAAGACACCCGCAACAAGGTGTCGGTGCGCTGTGGCCTCTGTCGACGGCGAGGCCGCACAGGAGGCTGAGACAATGAAAACATGCAGCATTTTCGTCACCGCATGCTGTGGTAGGCTTTAAGTCTATCGCCATGTTGTGGATAATTGGGCAATTCGAATAACATACGAGAGGTTATTTTCTCAAAACATTTTGTTGATCAATAACTTACCCGCTGCAGCAGGCACGCTTTCAGGGTAACTTGAGGGGCCTTCTGTGGAGTAAAGAATAAAAGTTCACAAACTGGGGGCGCATACGTCCTATAATCAATAAAACACTAAGTTCTCAGATGCTTACGTGTCACTGTGTCACTGTCATCTGCAGCCACTTCAGTGGCGTCCACCTCCACCTCCACTGCAGGAGCGAGAACATCCGCCTGCTGGAAAGTGTCGTGGGCATAATCTTTCAGAAAAAGGGTATTCGTTACTCAGGCTATTTTACAACCTTACGTACAAAACATCTGCGGAAATGTTCTGCAGCTATTCAGTGGTCATTGATATCACGTATTACCATTTTAGTGCATCCACTTGCCCGCAGGCATTGGCTGTCTGTTATGATAAATAAATACGCCTTTTACTGCAAGGGCTGCAAAGTGAGAGTTCCGTTGACAAACCTACCTGCATTTGAATTCTTTTTCCTGCACTATCTTACTCTTCAACAAGGTTCCCCTAAAGGCACCTCTTACAAAATGGGCCAACTCTCTCATGGCACCGCTCAGGAACCCGTGATACTGCGGCGGCAGAGTGCTTACCTGTTGATATTCGAGGCAAGCGAAGACGCCACCGAAGCGTGCCAACCCGGTTAGCTGCAACAAGCGACCACGGAAGCCCGGCAGACGACCCCCTCCAGCGCCCCTGGAAATATACACCAATCTCAAAGAACAAATCGCCCACACATTCGACGGTTACTCACGTTTGTGCCTCCTTGATGGCGGAGGCGTCGCGGCGGGCCTCGTGCACCTGCCTGCGCCACCAAGCCTGCCACTCATCCACGTTTTTCTGCGCAGGGCCTTCAAGGTTCAGCGCGTCGCTAAGCTCTTGCCACAGCCGTCGCCGGTCGGCGACCGTGACGCCATGCTGCAGCTCAATGGCTTTCGCCGCGAGCTGTGGATGTTCGGACATGAGGCGAGCACCAGCGCGCGCTGACCCTCGGAAACGTGCATGAGCCGCTGCTGCTGGTGGCTAGCGGTGCTGTTGCCCTCCGCCATGACTACGCTCGACCGAGCCAACGACTTCAAAAGTTGCGCCGTTTAGAAGTGGAGTTTAGAAAATAGTAACTGCTTGAAACAAAGTTGTACCTAGCGCAACCACTAACCGTCCCGCTAAACTTAGCATTGTTTAGAACAATAACAGAAAAAAATACGTTTGGATTGTATCGTATTCCTTATTCAACAATTGAAAACTAGTGCCAACACATTTTAATAGTGCGCAATATTAGTCAAACACTTCTGAACATGTTACAAACACTTTTTACTTTGCTATACGGTCCCCAAGTCGTCGTCAAAATGATGACGCAAGCCTCCATTTCCCTCATTGGCTGTTCACTTCCTCTCGTCCTCGCGACCTTTGTGGACCGCCCACTTTTTGACGTCACCGGCAGACCACCTCCGTCCGGATTTGGAACTTGTATATAATTGCACCACTATTCTACCGCGTCTAAGCCAGCGTTTCCAAACGATCCGGCAAAAACTGGCAGAAGACCACAAAATAACGCTGGTCAACAAAGCAATGCCGCTCGCGTTCTCCGGGGTTGCACTTGTTTGGGCACGTCATGCGCACCTCACCTCTTGGTCGGATGCCAGAGAGGGCGGGGAAAAGATCTGGCTAGCGAAGGCTACGCGGAGGAGCCGCAAGATTTCAAACTCGCCTCCTCTCATCCTCATTTCGCGCCGCTTCAAAAAAACCTGTTTTCGCCACTCGTGATGAACCGATTCAAGAAAGTTTTGTGGCAAAATGTTTCTCATCGGACACCCAACAACTTCCACTGTCTAACTAAAATTTGGTATGGGGCCTGGTGAGTGGCCCTTTAAAATAGAGGTGTTGTACGTCGAGAAAGGTTCAGACTGCAGCTTGGCGAAAGGTGCTTTACGAAGCAGGTCTGGTGACCGGCAAGCGGCGTGCGCGAGCTCCTACTGCACCCACCGATCATCATCGACTTCTTAAGGAAGAACGTCCGTCATTCAGATTAATTACAATATATATATATATATATATATATATATATATATATATATATATATATGTTATATATACATTTATATATATATATATACATTTATATACATTTATATATATATATATATATATATATATATATATATATATATATATTTATATATATATATTGCCACCCACTTCTAGTAGTGGGTGTATGCCAAGGTGAAGGCTCACACCACAGAGAAAAAAGAAGTGCGCGTGAGGCCCCCCTGCTCTGACGAACAAGCCCAGCCGACGCGCATGGTTATAGCCCTGTTGCCCAGACGTCAATAAACCTTTCCGACACCCCCTAGAGCGACGTGACAATTGGTGGAGGTGCTGGGTAGCCCCTCCAGGAAGCGGCACCACAAGCCCAGTGCGAGTCAACACTCCCGTTCATCGGACAAGCCGCAGGATCAGGGGATTGCCACCTGAAGCTGACCCTACGGTTCACCCCACTATGATGAGCACGTCCGTTCAAACCACTTTAACAGGTACGGAAACTCCCCCGGTGACTCGGTAAACCCTCGAAAGTCCACGGGTTCCGACACCGTTTCATGGCACCGAGCTCGAAGACGTCGAGGACTGGTTGGTCGACTTCGAACGCGTGGCGGCTTTGAACGAATGGAACGACGCGGCCAAACTACGGCGTGTGTATTTCTATTTGGAGGATGGAGCACGTACCTGGTACATGAATCACGAGGAACAGATGACATCGTGGCCCGAATTCCGCCGCCGGCTGTTGGATACTTACAGAAGTGCTGATCGCCACGAACGAGCGGAGCGAGCGATCCAGGCCCGCATCCAGGTGCCCAATGAAACTGTCATGACCTATGTGGAAGATATGACGCGCCTGTTCCGACGGGCTGATCCGAGTATGTCAGAAGAGAAGAAGGTGCGTCACCTGATGCGGGGAGTTAAGGGGCAGGTTTTCGCTGGCCTTGTACGGAGCCCTCCGAACTCGGTCGCCGAGTTTTTGTCCGAAGCCGTCACAATGAAAAAGATGCTTCAGCATCGATCCACCCTGTATGAGCGGCAAGTGAACACGTCGACTGCTCAAGTTCTCACGGCTTTTGGGAGCAACACCGAGTGTCTGCGCGACCTTATGCGCTCTATAGTACGCGAGGAGCTGCAAAAGACTGCCACACCACCCCTACCTACGGTGAGTTCCATTGCAAGCATCGTCAAGGACGAGCTGCATCATGCCCTTCGTGACCCTGTGAGTCTGGATAACGCCACACCCGCCCCGGCTGACTACCACCGTGCGACCTATGCGGAAGCCTTGAAGCGCCCAGCTTCTTCTTCCCCGCTGTTTGTTCAAGCAGCTCCTACGGTTTCACTTCAGTCGGCGCAGCCTCTACGGTACTACAAGAACACACGCACGCCCCCACCCCTCGTTTACGCCAGCCCTGTGCATCTCGCGGAACAACCAGCACACTACGTTGACGACAGACATGCTTCGCCTCGGAAATCTGATGTTTGGCGCACTCCTGATCGCCGACCTTTGTGCTTCCACTGCGGTAAAGCGGACCATTTGTACCGCCACTGTCCATACCGCCGCCTCGGGCTGCGCGGCTTTTCAGTATATTCAGCGCCTCCTCGGTATGGCCAGCGACCCCAGGACATTGAGGTCTACCTGGCTCAACAGCGCATGCCACCGCCTTCTGGACGGCCGCCGCGCTCACCGTCGCCGAGGCGCTTTTCATCTTCGCCACAGCGCCATGCTGGCGCACGGTCCCCCAGTCCCCGCCGGGAAAACTAACGCAAGCGACCCTTGGAGGCGAGGTCGCTGGCAGTCGACGTGCTGAAGACCTCCGATCGACGCTAATAGTAAAGGGTGTAGATTCGACTGAGCGTTATGTGCGGCTTTCTCTGGATATACCGGTGCTGATAGACGGCTATGCAGTAGGTGCTTTAGTTTATACCGGGGCTGACTATTCGATACTAAGCGGGAATACGACCAGACTACAAAAGAAGGTAATCACGCCCTGGCATGGCTCTGTGATTCGAACGGCTGGTGGTCACACCGTCTCTCCGCTTGGAACCGGCACGAGTAGAGTTCGCGTCTGCGGTTATACTTTTGTAGGAAGTTTCCTTGTGCTCCGTGAATATTCACGCGACGTTATTCTTGGTGTTGACTTCCTTCAGGAGTATGAAGCTGTCATTGATCTTCAAGAGAATCGCATCACCTTCTCAGCCAACCGAGCAATCGACAAGCAGGACGACCAACAACGTGCCGACGTTCTTCGCGTTTCTGCTGAAAGTATAACGCTTCTTCCAAGAGCCAGTGTTATTGTCGACGTCACATGCTGTGGATTGCGACATGGTGAAGCGATTGCAGAAAGTAATTTTGAACACCGGCTGACTCAAGGTGTTTGTGTAGCTAGGAGTATCATACAGCTACGTGAGGGCCGATCTCAACTGCTCGTTACAAATTTCAGCAATGAACACCAACACCTTTTCCGTGGCACTTCGTTAGCATTTGCAGATGAATTAGGAACCGTTCTCATCTGCTTCTCGTCAGACGCAGTGGAGGCCGCCGATACGTCTCTAAACAATATCGATATTAATTCTAACCTCAAACCAGAAAACCAGACAGCACTGCGAAAATTCTTGCTTGAATTCAAGTCATGCTTCGCTGCTTCCTCTAAGGTGCGCCAGACATCAATCACTAGGCACAGAATCGTCACTTACGACGACGCCCGCCCAGTCCACCAACAGCCTTACCGTGGGTCAGCGAAGGAACGAGAAGCCATTCGTACGCAAGTTCAAGAAATGCTTGACGACGGCATCATCGAGCCTTCCAACAGTGCGTGGTCCTCTCCGGTCGTCATAGTCAAGAAGAAAGATGGAACGCTACGTTTTTGCGTCGATTACCGGAAGCTGAACAGCGTGACTAAAAAGGACGTGTACCCGCTGCCACGCATCGACGACTCGTTAGACAGATTACACCGCGCCCACTATTTTTCCTCCTTGGATTTAAAAAGCGGGTACTGTCAGATTGAGGTTGACGAGCGAGACCGCGGGAAAACGACCTTTGTTACCTCTGATGGCCTGTATGAATTTAGAGTCCTTCCTTTTGGTTTGTGCTCAGCGCCCGCAACCTTCCAGCGAATGATGGACACTGTGCTTACTGGTCTGAAGTGGCAAACTTGTCTCGTATACCTTGATGATGTTGTCGTCTTTTCTGAAACCTTCCAGCAACATGTTGACCGCCTCAGGAGAGTGCTACAGGCTATTCAATCAGCAGATCTTACACTCAAACCGCAGAAGTGTCACTTTGGTTAAGAAGAGCTCAAATTCTTTAGCCATGTAGTCAATGCGAAAGGAGTCCGACCCGACCCAGACAAACTTGCCGCTGTAGCCGCGTTTCCGCATCCTACAGACAAAAAGACTGTTCGGCGCTTTCTGGGCTTGTGCGCCTACTATCGACGATTCATTAGAGGGTGTTCGAAGATAGCGGAACCCTTGACTCGCCTTACACGCGACGACACACCGTTTGTATGGGCTACCGAACAACAGGCTGCTTTTGCCGAGCTACAACAGCGGATGCAGTCAGCCCCTTTTCTTGCGCATTTTGACGATGATGCTGACACATAGGTGCACACTGACGCCAGTAACATCGGCATCGGTGCAGTGCTCGTCCAGAATCAACATGGCAAAGAACGAGTCATAGCCTATGCCAGCCGCTTACTGTCCCGTACCGAGGTGAATTACACGACCACAGAGAAAGAGTGTCTCGCAGTAGTGTGGGCGATCACCAAGTTTCGCCCATACCTCTATGGTCGTCCATTTAAAGTGGTGACGGACCACCATGCCCTCTTCTGGTTGGTAAACATTCGTGATCCCTCTGGACGACTGGCTCGATGGAGCTTGCGTCTACAGGAATTTGATGTTACCGTCGCATATAAATCTGGACGTAAGCATGAAGACGCTGATACGCTGTCGCGTGCACCCATACCTTCAGTCAATCATGACGAAGAGGACGATGACGGTTTCCTGGGCGCCCTTAGCTCATCTGACTTGAGCAGACGCCAGCGAGAAGATGAAGAGATTCGACCGCTCATCGACTATCTGGAGGGTCATAGCGCCGTTATACCTCGCCATCTATCTCGCGTCGTGACGGCTTTCTGCCTCCGAGATAATGTCCTGTACAAAACAAACGCCCGTTCTACGAGCCGCGCTTACCTCCTCGTCGTTCCGAAGGACATGCGGGACGAAGTCCTCTCCGCGCGTCATGACGAGCCCACATCTGGTCATCCAGGTTACTCGCAAACGCTCGCCAGAGTAAGTGAGGCGTACTACTGGCCCGGACTTTCAGCAAGCGTGAAGCAGTACGTCAAAAGCTGTCGTGAATAGATGGATGGATGGATGGATATGGCTGTACCCTTTAGATCGGGCGGTGGCTAGCGCCACCAAGCCGTAACACCTAATGAACCAAAAAACTATATTTATTTATTTTTTCCTTAAAAAGTGAGTTTGAGGATTCGTACTTTGCAGTGAAGAGTTTAATTTTCACTCGTGTCTTGACTTTAACCACCAATCAGATAACCTCCTTAAGTCTACCCGCTTAAAGTTTATTTTGCCCTCCCGGTCCCTAAACCCCAGTGCTTTGAAAAACTCTGCGCCATCATCCTGAACTATAGGGTGAATGCCAGCGGCATGAATGCCAGCGGGTGAATGCCAGCGTCGAAAGTCGCCACCTAGCAAGCCGGCTGGAATACTTCAGCCAATTGATCAACCCCACAAGCCATTTGACCAAGTCGGCATGGACATTCTCGGCCCATTTCCTTTATCGTCCGACGGCAACAAATGGGTCATTGTTTCAACTGACTATTTGACCCGCTATGCTGAGACACAGGCGACACCACGAGCCACGGCTTCTGAGGTAGCACAGTTCTTAATGTGCCACATTGTTCTGCGCCACGGTGCTCCATCTACAGTGATAACCGACAGAGGAGCAGCGTTCACTGCACAGCTTATTGATGAAGTTTTTCGACTGAGTAACACTAGGCATTGAACGACGACTGCTTACCATCCGCAGAGCAACGGCTTAACCAAGCGACTAAATAAGACAGTCACAAACATGATCTCCATGTACATCGACGTCCAACACAAAGTATGGGATCGCATTTTGCCTTATGTGACGTTTGCTTATAACACCGCCGTTCAAGAAACAACCCGATTTACACCGTTTCGCCTTCTCTACGGCCGCGAAGTTCAGACGATGCTAGATGCGATGCTTCCTCGTGAAGGCACCGATCAATTACCAACTGACGCAGAAGAATTTGCAGAACGTGCCGAGGAAACTCGCCAGCTCGCCCGGCTACACATTGGTCAGCAGCAACAGGTCGATTCACGACGTTACAATATGCGTCACAATGACGTATCTTACAGTCCGGGAGACCAAGTTTGGGTTTGGACCCCTGTTCGACGCCGTGGCCTCTCCGAAAAGTTGCTTAGCAGATTCTTCGGTCCGTATAAAGTATTACGCCGCGTGAGCGACGTAAACTACGAAGTGGTTTCGGACGCTGCGTCGTCACGATGGGTACAACAAAAACAACCGACCTCTGACATAGTTCACGTGGTGTGCATAAAGCCTTATTTTGCGCGTTCCTAAAACACCACTTTTCCTGTGTTTTTTTTTGTTTGTGCTCCGACAATTGCCTCATCATTGGTGAACTTATCGCTTCTAACATTTGATTATTGGTGCCCTTTTTTATTATTTAGGCTACCTTGTTTTGTTTTTTTTCATTAACTTTACAGCATCGGCACGATGCTCTTTCTTTTTTTGTTGAGGAGGAATATTGCCACCTACTTCTAGTAGTGGGTCGTATGCCAAGGTGAAGGCTCACACCACAGAGAAAAAAGAAGTGCGCGTGGGGCCCCCCTGCTCTGACAAACAAGCCCAACCGACGCGCTTGGTTAGAGCCCTGTTGCTCAGACGTCAATAAGCCTTGCCGACATCCGCTGGAGTGACGTGACAATATATATATATATAAATATATATCTATATATATATATATATATATATATATATATATATATATATATATATATATGGCTTTACCACAATATATATATATATATATATATATATATATGTGGAATTCTGCCCACGGCAAGTTATCTTTTCATCGACTTTTCTTTAAATTAACATTACAATTTGGTCTAATATCTTCCCCTATACTTTCCTTGGCATTATTGTCTGTTAGATCTCATTAATCCTGTGTAAAAACACGGAAAATTGAGCCCTTAGGTATACACTTCTTTCCTTATTCAATAACGAGGGTCTCGTACTGGCAAACGTAGTGCCTTTAGGTTGTATACGAGGGAGTATTGGTCAGCTGCCGACTCGTAATAAGTTCACGTGCTACGTGACGCCTAATAGGCTCAAAAATAGTGTGCCGCACTCGCCGCCATGACTACTAGTGGCGCTGACTGACACTCTCGCGTTTAATTCACATATAAACCCAATAAAGTGGCTGGGGGGGATAGCTGGCGTGGTAGCTCAGTGGTAGAGCATCGAACGCGTCATTCGAAGGTCGCAGGTTCGGATCCTGCCTACGGCGAGTCATCTTTTCACCCACTTTTCTTCATATTTACATTACAATTTGGTCTAATATCTTCTTGTATACTATCCTTGGCATTTTTGTCTATTAGATTTATTATATATATCAATGAATGAATATATATATATATATATATATATATACAGAAGAATAACTTCGGTTGCCGCAAGGTTACAAATATGAAAGTAGATGCGCTTTCACATAACAACTGTTTATTGTGCCGACGTTTCGACAGGAACCCCGTCTTTTGAAGGCATTGAAAAAGACGGGGTTCCTGTTGAAACGTCGGCACAATAAACAGTTGTTATGTGAAAGCGCATCTACTTTCATATATATATATATATATATATATATATTTATATATATATATATATATATATATATATATATATATATATATATATATATATATATATATATATATATATATATATATATATATATATATATATATATATTCATATATATATATATATATATATATATATATATATATATATATATATATATATATATATATATATATATATATATATATATATATATATATATATATATATATATATGAAGCTGTTCAATGCCAAGTGTCTCGTACGTGGCGCTGGGTGATTGAATATTCTGCCGGTAAAATTTACATCTTTCTCGCATAACCTGTTAAGCATTGGGTCAAACACTTTTGCTCGAAAACATTTTTTCGAGACTCTGTCACCGCATAAATGTTCGCTTGTTTTTGCTAAAGTGTGCATAATAGCAAAATATGTATATAAATTTTATATTTTTTGCGCAATTTTGATACTGCGCTTGAGCTACTAAACAGCTTTTGTTTATTTGTGCCACTGATTTTTCAAAACGTTTGTGTTTACTAACCAGCTAGGTTCAAAAACAAGAAAGATCTTCAAAGTTTCACTTTTTTGTGCTCGTTGAAAGTGTATCTTAGCGATATTTTACCATTATTGTGATTTTCAGTTAAGTATATTTTTGTACAAAATGTTTAAGGAAAATAAATCTCTCTGAAGAAAGTTTGAAATCGGCAAAAATGTGCGACTTTATCAATATTTATTTTCTTACAGCTGCGTTACGAGGAAAATCCTCATAAAAAGCGTTTTGATAGGAAATTCAATTGCTAAGTAATCAATACATTTTAATCAAATCAGTCTTTTCTTTAGGAAAGAAAATAGTTTTTGAAGTTGCACTCAGAAAGCACCCTGCCTTTCTTTGTTGCCATTTCACGGCAAATCACATCGTGGCCGTTTCATCTGAGACTAGTCCTATGAAGCGGTAAGATGCGAGTTGTATGTCAGCGTTTGGTGAGTGGTCGAAAGTCCTATTGCTTTGATGTGAAGGGTACAAGTATTGAGTTCCCTTTGCGATTCAAGTTTGATTGGCATGCCCATTGGGAAGTATGAATGTCATACAGCACCATCCAGATCAACCCGCTGTGTTCGTATAGTGGCTAAAGTACTCGGTTCCTGACCTGCAGGTCACAGGATCAAATTCCGGATGCGGCAGCTGCATTTCCGATGGAGGCGAAAATGTTGTAGGCCCGTGTGCTCAGATTTGGACGCAAGTTAAAGAACCTGATGTGGTCAAAATTTTCGAAGCAATCCACTACGGAGTCTCTCATAATATTATGGTGGTTTTGAGACGTCAAACCCCATATATCAATAAATCAATCATTATCAAAACACATTGTTATCAGATTAAGCTACATAGTTGTCTGCAAAACCAGCACACAGAAACCAGGACAAAAGGCACATTCTGTACACTTTCTCTTACGTGCAGTGGCCTTTCACCTCATTCAGATGCCGCTATGCATCACTAGCGTAGAGAACATACTTCACTAACACTTTGAAAGAGAAAGCCTCACTTTTTGGAACGATAACTTAAGTAATACAGGCTCCCTGTCTCTAAAGATCGCCTTTTGAAGAATGACTTTTGCACTACTACTAGATACCTTCATATATAGATAAAAAATTTCTTCATTATAACGTCATAGTTATTTAGCCTGTTCCAATGAATGTGTGACGAGTTAGGCTGTTTGCGTGAATGTTTAGGGAAGTTTTCATGTACTTATCTTTGCCACACATTGCCAATGCCTTGGCCGCGCCAGTCAGCGCTGTGGATGTGCGTACGAATCCTATAGGTTGTCATGCCCGAGCCGTTGTGGTCACGTATAGCGCCTTGGCGTTATCTTAGCGTATGCAGTGATACCCGTGGTTTAGCACTGGTGGAGCTACGAACCTGTATTTGGCGAATTAGTTACTGTGTTCACGCATATTTGTACATCGCGGTGTCACACTGCAGTATATATCTTGATATGCAGTGGCTTGATATTTGTAACTAAGGTAATGTTGAGGTATTTCAAGACTTAAAGATTCACGACCACCCGAGGCTGAAAACCAGGCAGGCTACGTTTTGCACACAAGGCTGCCTGCCAAACATAGCCCATTTGCCTAATAGCAAGCTGGAGCTTGGAAACTTTAGCAGAATAGTTTAAGTACAGCAGAGATCCCAATGGCTATCTTTTTAAAACGAATATACAAGTTCCGACCATCTGCAATACATTTCTCACAACCGGGCTCTGCAACCCTTTTAGGTTGTAGTCACACAGCTCGTTGGCTTCCCACAGTCACGTTAAGGGTCTGATGGTCTCTTTGAAACTGTTCACTTACTCTTCCCACTGTAGCATGGTATCGCCAACTTTGACACGAGCATCCTCATCGTTCATGTAGTATGCTAGCAGGTAATGTGCTCGACCGAATGAGTTAATGGTGATATTCCATCAAGGTAGCGCGTTTTTGAGAGCATTGCACCTACTGCGCGTACGCCACTACCAGATGTCTGCAGTTAAAAGAACCGCGAATGTTGCCAAAAGAAGAATCCAGCCAAGTATATGAACTTTGACGTAAGTCAGACGGGTCGTTCTGCTAATGGTAGGGTCTTCTGCTAATGGAGTCATGAAGTATTGCTCATGCACATGCTTACTGCTTTTCGAAAAGCGTAGTGTGGTGATCAAATACCATGATCTCGTAATACGCGAAGATATTGATGTGGATCAGATTGCGTAGTTGGTTGTCGACTGTGTTCGCACTCCGTCAATCAGAATAATGCCCAAGAAATTGTATGATCTACGTGAGAGCTTTTTATAATTTTAGTAGTGCTGTAGGCAGATGACCTGTGCTATGCCCTGTACGTGCTATCAGTGGGTGGTTATCATCTGCACTTGTAGACAGTGCATTGTTTTCGCAGTGAAAAATGTAGATAGTCAGCACTGTGTGCGCTCCTATTTCGTGTGCCCTGCGTCCTTTTCGCGCTGTTTTCTAGTCACCGACAACCAAGAAATGCAGCTCTCCAAACTTTAATCATTGTTTCTGTTTCCTGTTCCGGTGATTTGTGGACATCTGCGACGACGTATGGCGTTAGAAAAAAATCAATTAACTGCATGTGCACACTGGACGTTATGTGGCGCAACTGTACATATTACATGTCTGTCTTATGGCAGTGCTTAACGTCGTTCGTGTGCTGGCACTTGCATGCGTTTACCCGAGTATTTAAGGATGCATTACGTTTCTAGGAAAAGCCACCAATACCCTCTCACTGCGTGCCCCTGGCTGCCTGAAGATTTGCATGGGTGTCGATTATTGCAAGCACAAAGCCAGGCTTATTCCAGTAGGAGATTTCTCTGAAAGAAAGGAATTTCATTCGTAGGTATATCCTGTGCCTCTACAAAACAAGGTTTCTGCCCTTGTTTTTTGCGTGAGAACTTATTTTTTTCTATAAATTACTTGAAGTGAAGCGCTCTTCCCAAATTTATGTACAATTGGGGTGTATTCTACTAAGAGTTGTTTTAAATCTAAATAATCATTCTGCGTGTGTTCTTTATTTCCATGCTGCCGGATCGCCTCTTCTGCCTCTTCACTTCAGCGAACAGTCACCTTCGGTGAATGAAGACGCTGCAATAGACTGCCACCTGCCCATCCGTGATTTGAAAGTCATAGGCTTCATTTTCTTTGTCACCGAGGCACCTGCGTCCTAGATACACTTGCTGACTTCGGACAAATGGAGGTGGAAAAAAAGAATGGTGAGTGGCACCCATTCAAAGTAGGCTAAACTGATTTAATTTTTCGCTTTTTTTTTTAAAAAGGCTCACATCTTTTGCTGCAAGCTTGTTACTAAGTTGCCTAATACAAAAGCTACAATTTGCTTGTTTTTTGCTTAATAACAAAAAAATACTTTTTCCTCTTCATAGTGTTTGCATTTGTTGTTTTCTTGCGAGCCTTTATATTGCGTGTGCCCTAATTGCGGCGACTTTTGCTAAATATTACAATCCGGTCTTCTCATCGCAATATTATGTCTTATTTTTCTCACACCATTTTTTTGTGGTTGCTTCCGCTGAACAGAAACAACAACACAATCAGTAACAATTCTAAAGCTTCCAGCAATCATTACATTTATTCTATCTATAATCAGAAAGAACTAACTTGGAAACACGATGCCAATTCCTATAGTTAGTTTTCTTTCATACGTCACCCTGCACGCCACAGTCGCACTTTTTATTGGCTATTAGGCTTCAGTTTTTGTAAACAAACTGGCTCTCGCATAAAGCCCTACTCAAGAGACAATCGGTGCGCCACTTTTGAGAATGCTTTTTCAATGGTCCAGGCAGTGTTTTCATGATGTGTTAGAGTTCGCTGCTCTTGTTTTCCTGGTTCATTCATCAGGATGTGTATAGAGCAGCGTCTAGCGGCTACATGAAGGGGCTAGACGTACAGGTCGGGAGGTACAGGTGTGACTAATGCTGCAAGTAACACAACTTGCGTGGCTGATGGACACCGCGTGAAATAGCCATCGTGGCGTTTCGATAAGCGAAGCCCACTGCACTGTGTCACTTGCAACAGTAACTGCGTCTGTACAAACAGAAAATGCATACACTGCAAAAAATGTTTGTCAGTGAACCTAACCGAGCCAGTTGGTGCTGCATGCATGTCAACAATGTGGATGTGCCTTGAAGACGTGGACAGACAATTGATCGCACACACCTGTAGTTTCCCTGTCCCTGGTTTCAAAACCCCACATAGTCTGCATGCTGGAGGAGAGTTCACCGTTCCAGAGATAAATTGTGCAATTCAGATTTCTACTGAAACTGAAAACCTACCTCCGGTCGAACCACGAACATATTTGTGCTTTCGTCGAAGCACACTACCTCAGGATAAAACACCTGCTTCAGCGTTTTTGTCACGCCGGGCAGTTTTTATGGAGATCAGCGATTATTGGAATTGCTTGCGATTCGAAGTGTTCGTGGTACTGAGAAATTATGAAATTTATTGGGTATGTGATGACGCCAACTGCGGGTGCATCACGCGAACAATTACAGTTTGACGTATGAGTAAGCTTCATTAATCATACTTCAAGTTGAATCCCTCTAATCCTACAGTTTATGTTCTCACCGAAAGATGAATTAGCTTGAATGCGGCGATGTTCATTGGCGGCAAAAAGACAGGCGATGAGTAATTTGCTCGTACAGATAGCAGCCCACTCATCAGCATCACTTCCAGGAAAACCAAATGCAACGACAATAAAACGTGCACACTGTGCGGTGCTTCATGTTGAGCGCGAGTACTTTGTGTCTCATTTTGTTTCGAACAGTCCACAACATAGATAACGCTCAAACTATCCAAGAAACACCTTTGCGATAGGGCTTCCATGTTAGCTTCTGTGTTTTGCTACGCATTTCACGCGCAACTTTTCGGCCACGGGTGGAAGGCGACAGGGTCATTCCACGTTAAACGTCGCAATAATTCTGTCGATCATTTCAGATGGACTAGAAAAAGATTTTGCTAATATTTGGCATCGAAAAAAAACGAGATGCTAGATTATGTACAAGGTAAAAACTACTCTTATAACGTGGGTGCTTTCCAAACATCCCGGATTGTCATGTGGGTTTAGTTTGAAAAACTAAATGGTTTCAAAGGTACTGCTCCTTCTTTCTATACCAAACGTTTTCTACGTATAAGCTATAGGCGCTTGTAAAAAGGGCTTGAAGCTGCGTAATATAAACACAATTTTTTCCACACATGTCTCCGATATTGTTGCCAAAATGTGTTATATTTTCTTTTTTGTGCCAATACTTCTTTCTGTATGAATATATGAGCATTGAATACGTACTTCGTAGAAGGTATATTGTGCAGAATAATTATTTTTAGACGCTTATAGTAAATGAAATTTATGCAAAAAAACTAAATTTACAACATTGTCATCTTCGTCCACATTGATACCAGAATTGCACCATGTAGCGGCCGAATTAAAAATCACTTTGATAACTCAAACAAAAAAATGAAAAGTTCTTCATCTATGCCAAGTTTTCTCGTTACAACTTTTGTTTTCTATTGACGACTGTCGTCCCGTTTGGTCATATGAGAGCTTTCGTCTTGATGTTTCCCGTTGCCGTCATGAAAAATTTCAAAAATAGTTTTCTTAGGAACCTCGTTCGCGATCACCTGTTAACCCACTTCAGGCATAATTTTTCATTCTCGTCAGCCACTGCTTAAAAGATTAGCAGATCCCACGTACAGTGGGAGTCGATGATAGGCGAAGTACAAATAAAAAAATGTGAATATATCATTTTGAAATAAGAACAACGTTGCCAGACAGAGGTAAATTATTTCGTACGTAACTTCGATGTCATGATTATCTTGTTTGAACGTTCCAGTTACCTTAGGCGACTATTCAAGTCACCTGAAGCTGAGTTTGGTATATGTCAAGGTAGCAAAACAGCAGCGAGCGTGCTATGAGAGCATAGCATGCAGTCAAGTTTTACATGGCATGCATGTCATTATTGAAATGCTCAGACGTGTCATTTACTTTCGTCCTCTATTTACGTCACGTAATACCGAATTTGGTATATGTTGGGCTAGCAAAATGGCCGCGAGCGCACTGTGAGTGTAGCATGTGGTAATGTTTTACATGAGAGGCATATCATGATTATCATGCTTGGACCTGTCATTTACATTAGTCGTTCTTTCACGTCATGTAATATAAAACTTGATATATATAAAGGCGTTGAAACAGCCGCGAGCATGCTATGATCGTAGCACATAGTCATGTTTTACATAGTACGCATGTCATGATTATCATGTTTTACATCACCATTTACCTTCGTCATCTATTCACGTCACGTGATACCAAATTTGCTATATGTGGAGCTATAGAAACGGCCGCGAGCGCACCATGAGCGTTGTAGGTTGTCATGTGCTTACACGACACGCGTGTCGTGTTATCGTGTTTACACCAGTTATATACCTCCATCATCCATTGAAATCACGTAGCACCAAATTTGGTATATGTATAGCTAGCAAAACAGCCGCGAGCGCATCAAGAGCATAGCAGTCATGTTGTTTCACTACACGTACCTGATGATTATCGTGTTTGCCCCTGTCCCATGCCTTCATCGTCTCTTGACGTCACGAAATACAAAATTTTATGTAAGTGAAGCTTACAAAGCGGCCATGAGCTCACGACCATGAGCTCAGATAGATAGATATGGTTTCATTTCCCGAAATTCGCAAAGAAATGCTTCGCACTAATTTTTTTGGTCCCATACCTGACCCTACTTACAGATAATCAAGCCACAAGTCGCAACATGAGCACGAGAATTACAATTGATAGAAAGAATGATACCAACAGCACTCACTGATGCAACACAGTAAGTATCCCCACACTCACTCAAAGCACCTGCCATTGTACTTAATTTAAAGATGAAATATGATTCGCAGACTTGCCTGTCATGATGTGATTGGAAACCAGCTTCCAGAATTATAGTTGTGAAGTTGTAAAATTAGCGGCTAATAACGCTAGCATGATTTTATATCGGCAGGTCCTTCTGGTTGATCCTTCTGGTTGTTAAACCGATATCAAAAGAGTGTTTCGGTTTCCCCTACATACTGCATTTGGCAGATTGACCATTATAGTAGGTACACTGCGTTATGCGTGTCGCATTTAGTAACCTACGATTTTGAGAACAAAGTAAAATGCTTGTCTGTTAGAATGCGTGAAATATATATAAATAAATAAATAAATAAATAAATAAATAAATAAATATATATATATATATATATATATATATATATATATATATATATATATATATATATATGCGTATGGTGGAGCGGATGGTGGATGGCGCACTCCAGCCGACAGCGCTGGAGCATGTAGCAGCGTCAGAACCACCGTGACCAGCTGCCACTAAAGAAATATTACAAACATTTGAATAAAAATTATGTAGAAAGCACCCGCAAAAAAAAGAGGTGCGTCAGCGCGGATTTGAACTTGCCACTAACCACTGTGCCATGCCAACAAATGGCAGCTGTGGTGTTAAAGAAGCAGTCAACTCATAAGCTCACTCTTACACTTCAGTTTTGTTTGTCGCTTACTTGAGATTGACGGGATCTGCAACATTGCCCCTTAGCAGCGGTTCGCGTTACCTAGTAGGAACCAGCGGGCACTCACTGCACCCTCTGCGCCCCCTTCCCTGCGCCAGATTTTCTCTCCTGTGCAATGACCACCAGCGTCAATGCCACGACCAATGTTTTCTTTGGCTGGAGATGGTGTAATTTTTATGTAATATATCTCGTGTTTGTTGCGGGAAATATAAATGATTAGCACTTACACAGAAAATAAACTGTACCTGCTAGTGCGGAACTACGTTTTACTTCTGCTGTAACCCATTGAACGACGCGACCCAAGCTCTCAAGTGCGCATGTGCACAATCTTATCCCCCTTCCCTCTCCCCCTTACTTTCCTATATATATTCACGAGTGTGAATAAAACTGGCTGTTCTTTTCTGTTGGCATGGTCCGACTGTCACGTTTACTGCTGGAGCGGCGTGGCCGCCTCCCAACTAACAGTGGCGACGAGAATACCCACCGATACGTGTAAGCCGGGCGCCAGCGGCGAGACCAAGACGAAGACGCCCATCAGCCCGCCCGCAGCCATGGCCCTCAAGCTTCCGGATTTTGCAGAGGAGACAGATAAGTGGCAAGCGTATCTCGTTAAGATTGACGCCTACTTCGAAGCGAACGAAGTTACGGACGACGCGAAGAAAAGGGCCTTGTTGGTGGCTGCGTTAGGATCGAGGACCGTTGAAATCCTTTGCGGCAGAATCGCACCGCGAAAACCAAGCTCGCTGAGTTACGAAGAAGTTGTTTCAACCTTGAACGAGCACTATGATCCGTCCCCTAACGAGATATCAGAAAGCTTCAAGTTCTTTCACCGAAACCAACAAGAAGGGGAGTCCGTGCAGGCGTTTATCGTCGAGATTCGCAAGCTAGCGCATAACTGCAACTTCTCTTCAATGTTGGAGCGAATGCTGAGGGACCGCATCGTTTGTGGAGTGCGCTCGAAAAACCTGCAGAAACAACTATTAGCCAAAAAGGACTTGACGCTGGCAGAAGCGGAAGCACTAGCTCTAGCAGCCGAAAGCGCGGAGTTAGGGTCGCAACAGATGACCGGGCAAGGTGACGCCGTTGGGGTGTTCAACGTGCAGCGTAGCAGGCAACCCGAATTCAGCAGGAGCGAACGGAGCAGCTTATCGCAGCACTGCAGCTGCTGTGGCAAACAGGGACATCAAGCCAGGGAATGCTCATTACGACGGCGCAGGTGCTACAAATGTGGGCGACAAGGTCACTTGGCGCGAGTATGCTCCCGGACAGCCACCACCAACAGAACCTTCGCGATAACAGAGTGTTCAGCGGAAAGTGAAGATAACGATTGTAACGCACTACAAATATGGTCAGTGAAGGGTAATGGAAGCCTGGTTCCGCCCCTACACAAGCAGGTTACATGGAACGGAGTGCCACTGAATATGATAATCGACACAGGTTCACCTGTCTGCGTAGTGCCTAAAGCGATATACGAAGCCTATCGTCATAAGTGGCCACCGCTTTGTAAAGCTGCATTAACTCTGTCATGCTATCTTGGGAAGATACCAGTGCGGGGCATTGTCAAAATGCAAGCTTCCTACAAGTCTGCAACAGTTGACTGCGATCTCGTTGTGTTAGACTGCGAAGGTCCTAGCCTTTGCGGCCGTGACCTGTTACAGATGCTCGAGACACAAGGGGCACCGCTTCTTCACATCGCGTCACTCTCATCGGACGGGAAGCTGGAGAGTCGGACAGCGGCACCCGTGCTGGAACAGTACGCAGACCTTTTTGCGGAGGGCCTGGGAGCCATCAAGGGACCACCAGCACGGGTGCCGCTGTCCGACTCTCCAGCTTCCCGTCCGATGAGAGTGACGCGATGTGAAGAAGCGGCGCCCCTTGTGTCTCGAGCATCTGTAACAGGTCACGGCCGCAAAGGCTAGGACCTTCGCAGTCTAACACAACGAGATCGCAGTCAACTGTTGCAGACTTGTAGGAAGCTTGCATTTTGACAATGCCCCGCACTGGTATCTTCCCAAGATAGCATGACAGAGTTAATGCAGCTTTACAAAGCGGTGGCCACTTATGACGATAGGCTTCGTATATCGCTTTAGGCACTACGCAGCTGGAGCTGGAGAGTCGAAGCTGGAGAGTCGGACAGCGGCACCCGTGCTGGAACAGTACGCAGACCTTTTTGCGGAGGGCCTGGGAGCCATCAAGGGACCACCAGCACGGCTTCATATAAAGGACGGAGCAACCCCAAGGTTCTGTAAGGCAAGAAAAATTCCATTTTCTTTGCTAGACAAAGTGTCCGCCGAGCTAGATCGACTCGTGGCCGAAGGCATTATTACGCCAGTTTCCTATTCAGAATGGGCAACCCCAGTGGTGCCAGTGCTGAAACGTGACGGAACAGTCCGCATCTGTGGCGATTTCAAAGTTACTCTAAACCCAGTATGTGAAATGGAAAGTTATCCTCTACCCGTAGTGGACATTTTCGCTACGCTTCGTGGAGGGCAGCAGTTCAGTATCTTGGATCTACGTGATGCCTACAACCAAATTCTTCTAGACGAAGATTCGCGCAAGTTAGCGGTTATAAACACTCACAAGGGCCTCTTTTGTTATAACAGGCTACCGTTTGGGATAGCCTCGGCCCCTGCGATTTTTCAACGAACAATTGAGCAGGTGCTGCAAGGCCTCCCAGGGGTTCAAGCGTACTTAGACGACGTCCTGATAGCAGATGCGAACGATAAGCCAACTGCGAACCTGTAAGCAGTCTTGCAGCGGTTCAGGGAGTACGGCGTGAAGCTCCGCGCGGACAAGTGCCGAATAGGTGAGGAGTCAGTTACGTATCTAGGACACAGAATTGACGCGGCAGGGTTGCACCCGTCAGACAAGAACATCGAAGCAATTAAGCTGGCACCGACTCCTCACAATGTCACGGAATTGCGGTCTTTTTTGGGCATGCTAACTTTCTACAATAAATTCTTGCCTAATCTGTCCACGCTCCTGAGTCCCCTATACCTTCTTCTGGAAAAGAAATCGAAATGGTCTTGGGATGAGCGCGAAAACGATGCCTTCCGAAAAGCAAAAGCCGTTTTGTGTTCCGCGCCTGTGTTAACTCACTTCGATCCCGCACGAGAGCTATTTCTGGAGTGCGACGCGTCACCCTACGGTGTGGGAGCGGCACTATTCCACCGAATTGAAGGACAGTATCAGCCCCTTGGATTTCGATCCAGGACGCTTACTGCCGCAGAAAAGAATTATGCACAGATTGAACGTGAGGCGTTGGCTCTGGTTTATGGCGTCACGCGATTCCGAGATTATCTGCTGGGCAGACAGTTCACGCTTCTAACCGACCATCAACCACTGTTGGGTCTCCTAGGAGCGAATCGTCAGACGCCGGCTATGGCCGCTGCGCGCATTCTGCGTTGGGCCATCATACTTGGTGCCTACCGTTATCGGTTGCAACATCGACCGGGTAAACTCATGTGCAATGCTGATGCTCTTAGCCGTCTACCCCAACCGTTGCAGGAAGAAGTGGACCAGGAGGACGAAGCTCAAGTTCTGACCCTGGACCAATGGGATCAGCCGGCCCTGCCATGGAAGGAACTCCAGGCACTCGCCGTCGCGGATGAGGTACTTTTCCAGGTACGCAAGTATACCCGGGAAGGTTGGCCGAAAAAACTCGACACGGAAACTACAGAAATCGCCGATTTTTACAAAAGGCGGCATGAGCTGTCTGTTAGTGAAGAACTTCTTTACTGGGGCCATCGCTTTGTAGTGCCGACAGCAGCACGCGGGAAGTTGCTAAGGCTACTGCATGAAGCCCACCAAGGAATTTCCACCATGAAGGCGAAGGCCAGATCGTTATTTTGGTGGCCCGGCGTAGAGCAAGACATCGAGCGCGTTGCGGCGACATGCCAAAACTGTGTGCAAGCGTTGCCGATGGCTCAGGCAAAAGAACCAGTAAATTGGCCCGAGACGCACGAAAGGTGGTCGCGGTTACATGTGGACTATGCGGGACCAGTAAAAGGGAAAATGTTACTCATCGTTGTCGACGCGCACACCAAGTGGATTGAGGCGCTTCCCGTGTCGCAGGCCAACTCGCATAGCACAGTCGAGGCCCTCAGAACGATTTTTAGCCGTTTTGGTATACCGCGCACGGTGGTTTCTGACAACGGGACGCCATTCACGGCACGAGAGTTCGAGCAGTTCATGGAGCGCAATGGCATTGCGCATATTCGAACACCTCCCTATCACCCCCAGAGTAATGGACTAGCAGAGCGAGCCGTGCGCACTATCAAAGATGGCTTGAAGAAGATAGGCGGCACTTGCCTCCTCACCTCACTGGCACGTGTATTGTGCAATTATCGGAACGCACCACACCAGGAGGGTCCTTCTCCCTCAGAGAGGCTATTAGGATACCGTCTGCGCACAAGAATGGAGATGTCTTTTCCTTCCAGAGTCTATCCTGCCAAAGCTGCGAGTGACCCAGGCTGGAATTTCGCACCGGGAGACTACGTGTACGTGCGAAATTACGGCGCCGGAGACAAGTGGTTCCCAGGCACAGTGGAGGCTACGCGTGGCACTCGCCTCCTGGAGGTAAAGACTGTGGATGGCCTTGTCCGCCGCCACGTGGATCAAGTTCGCAAGCGGAGCCCAGATGAAACGCCAGCAGCCGACGACATGTCGAGGCCATCTACACCGGTTTCCCCAGGGCCGGTACGACTAGAAACAACGGCGCCGGCTACCTCTCAGAGTACCCCAGAATCGCAACCACACGTACTACGTCGCTCCACACGAGCCAAGAAACCGGTCGTGCGTTTTGGCTACTAAGGGGGAAGAAATGCTGTAACCCATTGAACGACGCGACCCAAGCTCTCAAGTGCGCATGTGCACAATCTTATCCCCCTTCCCTCTCCCCCTTACTTTCCTATATATATTCACGAGTGTGAATAAAACTGGCTGTTCTTTTCTGTTGGCATGGTCCGACTGTCACGTTTACTGCTGGAGCGGCGTGGCCGCCTCCCAACTAACAACTTCGCACCTATGCATGGTCAGTTTTCGCAACCAGTTTCATGATTTGACATGACGCTATATTATTGATTCTTCCTTTGTTTCAAATACTTATTTATATTGCGTTTCTGAGAAATTTAAATATTTATTGCATCTTGAAGCTTACCGTCATGGCTTGGGTCACTATGATTGATATGTAGGGATTAACGTCCCAAAACCACCATATTATTATGACCGATGGCGTATAGGAGGGGACCGGGAAAATCGATCACCTGAGGGTCTTCGTCGTGCACCCAAATTTGAAAACACGGGCATAGACCATTTTTGCCTCCATCAAAAATGAAGCCGCGCCGCCGGGGTTCGATTCCGTGACCTGCGGGTCAGCAGCCGAGTACCTTAGCCACTAGACCAACGCGGCGGAGCTTGGGAATATATACATTCATGGTTGCTTCGTCTCGGTTTTCTGGAGTCAAAACGTATGCAACTCTTTATGATTTATGCATGACTTCTTACATACAGAACAATTGTAATATGCGCAATTTTCTCACATCACACATTATTATGATGCTTTGTGGCCAACGTATTTTGTCATAGCACTTCGTAACAATGTAGAAGTATCACTCACTTGTTTAGGCTCTTTCGTGAAAGCCGGTTGATGAGACTGAGACTGCATGAAAGTGAACTAAGAGCTTATGACCGTTGTTTGGTATTTGTATTTAACGTAAGAATGAAGGCAAGTAATGCTCATAGTACGTAGGTCGTAGGAACTAGTTCACAACACGGTTCCATGTCAACTAGTATTTGGCTCATACAGGAAAGGCATGTGTGAAAAATCACGTGATTCTAGTGCTATAAAATTTGAAAAATATTTTCATGATGCGCACGAATAAGTTCTGAAATTGCCTTTACGTACAAATTACACTAAAACTATGGTAAATTACGGTATAAATATGGTGGGTATTTTCGCTCCGCATTATATTGTGATTAGCTCCTTTCAGGTAAAGTGACCTGAATTTTCTTAAATGTCAGAAAACAAATTACTACAACCGTCCTTGCATTTGCCCCTGGGATATAGCACTTTGGTTGGTGACCTTTGGGGCAGTGATGAATATCCTGTATAGACCATTAACTTCGAAAGGCTAGAAAGGAAAGTAAATATGCCACTTAGGAAAACAATGGTGCAGTTAAAGCATCACTGTAGAGTGTAGTCAGAAAATTAAGGCCATACACGTCTGAAGTATTTCACGATACAGTACCGTCACAGAGTGAGTGAGACAAAATGTGGTGCTTAGTTTGTATATGTGCATAGTGCTTACTGCTTTTCAAAGACAATCGTGTAAATATAAACGTCCGGGCTTTATTACGTAGGTAGAGAATGTTGCAATATTTGATAACGGTGATTTTCATTTTCGCGTTGAAAGCACATAGCCTTTGTGACGATACTTCTTTGTATGAAGTGGGGGACGGTGAGGAAAGGCAGATAACTAATTTTACTTGGCGATACGCAAGGTAACTAGTCAAATCAGATCGTATATAAGGTAACGTACATGAATAGTCAGTAATCATTCGCTACATCAAAAGCAGTTGTCACAAAGACTATTTGTGTGTGTTCAACGTGCTTGTCCACTTGAGTAAATATCCTATTTGATTACTGCACAAGGTCACAAATCGTTCACGCAAGTAAGCGAGCTTCTTTTTGTCAGAAAAATGTGTTACTCTGGCTATACAGAGTATTTATCTATATTGAAAAAATGAAAAAAAAAATCAAGAATATTTTTACAGCTTCAACTACTACAGAAAAATACAAAAGTGACAGAAATTATTGAAGTATGGCTTTGTAAAAATTGCGTAGGTATGACAATTACCCACGCTGCAGTGTGCATGCGGTGAAAACTCGTTGTGTAGCAATGTCAAAAGCAAGCATTGATGCAAGCGAGCGTTCGAACGCGCACGCCAATGCACCAGATCACACGTCTTCACTCCTGCATACCGGCAGTGCCACCATCACTGAGTCACAGTGTGCAGTACAATATACACAGTCGGGCCAATGCGCGCTTATCTTCAGCGCGCACGGTGGAAGCAGGGCGAGGAGAGCACATGCACATTGCACATGCGCGGGAGGATCATCAGCATCCAAAAAAGCCACAGGGGGCGCAAACATGGCGGCAGATAAGAAGGGGTGCGCGACGAGTCAGGGGGCTTTTCGGTGGCTGGCGAGCGATGGGATGCGGCGTCGGTCGCACTAGGCGCGAAGGGTGTTTCCTTCGCGCGTGCTACAGAGGCGAGGCCTCGCCGGTTTTGCGGGAGTCGGATATGAAGCGAGCGGATGGCCCGTATTCTACGGCGAATTGCGTGTGAGTTCTTGTTATGTTTCGTGCTGGCTTTCCTACCGTTGTTTCGCTGTTTATGTCCCATTGACCGCCAGTCTGCGGGGATTGTTTATTTCAGGTTTTCGGTATTCCTGTGTGTGTCAGTGTCGTCTTGAGCCGGTTTAGAAGGCTGTTGGTGATTATTTTGAGCCATCCATTAAATACGGTTCTCGTTCCCTTCGTTGCTGGCTCGTGCACTGCTAATTTTGGCTAACTGACCCCCCAACGCAGACGCGGGGCCTTCATCTGGCGCCTAACGTGGTTTTCGCATATATATGCACTTCCTTTTGCTCATTCTAACGTCGTTTTTTCATGCAGTACGAATTCTATTCTTTCGAATTCGCTTGTGCACCACGAGAACCGCACGCATAAGGCCCCCATTCAGTCTGTCCATCTCAAACGTTATATGCTTTGCGCGTACTCCAATGCTCTTGCGTTCTGGTAAAATTACAGTTCGTGAAGGTAATCACCCAACATACCCAAAGTCTAGTACCCGACAAGGCGCAACAGGCGTCTGCTCCAGATACGTCATCATCGAGAAGCTGACCACGCGGATAGAACGCAAGGCGACACCAGACCACAGTTTTCGCTTACCGCTAGTCGTGCCTACACACGAGGGACACACGGACAAGAAATCAGTCGCAGACTTTTTGAGATTATCGCACCCTGCCCCGTTGTCGACGCACATTTGGAGGGTGTGCGCACAAACGCCCTTCCCAGATTTCCCAGCAGGTCTCCACTGCTGGGTTGTGCAAATTTTACTCATTGTTGATTTAGGTTAACCTCCCTGCCTTTCCTCTCTATTTATCTGTCTGTCTCTTTACACTCTAAGGCAAAATTAACCAAAAAGGGTGTAACGGAGCCCAACAGGCGCGCGCGATTAACGAATATACCGTTGCGGAGCAACCACAGAGGGGAGCGTGGCGCGTGAAACCAAGGGATGAACCGACCGGGCATTTCAGGCAGCGCGAAAAGCGTTGCCAAGGTGACCAGACCTCCCTCTCATCCTCTGATGGCTCAGTCTTTCCCGCATTTCGCCGGCGGCGGATCGCGTTGCGCACGCTCGGAGTGCTCGACCACGGCCGCCTAGATTCGACGATATAAGACTTACGACGTGGTGCTTGTGTGTACGCTTTGATGAGCGTGGCTTGCTACTTTTGCGTTTCGCTGCACCCATGAAGTCTGGCGCAAGTCCCGACACGTCACCACGCCGCGCTGTATATCTCTGGCTTCAAAATAGTCACGACCAACACACGATAGCAACAGTTGGGAAGGCCAATATGGCGGTCGAGAAAACAACAGGCCTAGCAGATATATACTTCAGTCCGACTCAGGGCAGATAAAAGCGCTGAATTCTAAGGCAAGTAAGTTATCACTCTTTATTCTACTCTACTTGTCGCGTGTGGGATACAAATCGCGCTTGCCCGCAACTGTCCCGGTCGTGTTGTACATCGCACGCACGAAATGCATCACGAAGCTCAGCTTCGGCATCTGCAGTTCGCCTGTGCTTTGCGACTTCCTGGCAATTGGCCGCCATTGCCGTCGGCCTCCCGTACGCTCGCTCGTCGAGTGCTAGCCTGTCTTCGCCGCCGCGATGAGCTCCGGGCTAACAATATTGGCCTGAGACCTCGTCGCTCTGTTGGAGTCGTCGAAAACACGTTGCGGGTTCTCGTAAATAGCTTAGTTGTGGTATGTAGCACGCTGTAAGTGCACCAGCACGGGCTGGCGGGGCTTTCGCTAGCGTCGGAACTCACTGAAAATTGGTCGCCATTACAGTTGGCTTTACAGTCAGTCGGTCGCAAGCAGCTTTGCACCATCCGTTTGCCATGGCGGCAGACTCGCGTTTGCACGCTGCACTTGCTCGAGTTTGTGGCAAAGGGCCGCATTACCGTCGATTTCTTCAGCGCTGTTCGTGGCGGCAGCCAAGCGTACGCTCGGTCTCCTGTTCGAAGTTCGCTGGCGGCAGACATTCCACGTGCATCGCCGTGCTTGGTCTCGTGTTCCTTTGCTCGAGCGGAACGACGTCGCTCGCTTAGGACTCGCCGACATGTTGGCGGCACGGTGGTTCGCGGAGCTGTGGCTGCGGTCGCCGCTCCTAAGCTGTTGCGCTACGGAAATCGAATAGAATCTTTGACAATGTGTGACATCACGGTGAAATTATTAGGATGTCATATCTCACGTATGTTTTCATTTCACTCTGCACGTATTTCTCATATGCATTCGTATTCATCCTTTGTCACGTGTGACTTACCATTACTATTTTACATACTTATTGTGGAGCCGTGGGCACACACCGTGCTGAAGACTGTGAGTGGCATCTGCGATGCCTTTCATGGGCACACACCGTGCTGAAGACTGTGAGTGGCATCTGTGATGCCTTTCATCCATCTCTTTCGTCAGAGCAGCTTCAGAAGAACTGTGCGAGATGGGAAGGTAAAATTATTTGTGTGACATATTTTAATGCTTGTTTTTATATTAAAGTGCACGTACTTCTCATATGCGTGCATCTTCGTCTTCTGTCACGTGTGTCTAACTATTTTTACTATATCATTTTACGTGCAGCTTTGGAAACGCACCAGGCAGAAGGCTGCGTGCGCTGGCGTCTGCAATGCCTGTCATCTATCGCTTCCGTCGGAGGAGATCCCCAAAGAGTGAACAAGATTTGACAACGAGACTGGACTTGTACACTTCGCCATAAATCCACCTAAAAGAATGGAGAAACTTGATGCGTATGTAGAAAAATAAAAGATTTCGATGTCTCACTTTTGTCTTTCGTTGTTGCCGTGACTGCGAAAGCAGTTGAACATAGGTGGCTAACTGCTGTTTCGCGTGTTCTTATCTGAGCAATTCGTTGCTCACAGCGCAGAAAAACAGGCGAAAAAAGTCTTAGGCCTGGCGGAAAATAAACAAAAAATGTGTGAACTGGCAACAAAAAGTCCATGCCATTGGAGTATTTGAGTGGATCAACAATTTTTCTTGCAAGGTGCAACAGTGAAAACTAACGGTGGCCCTGTAAGGTTTAAATGTGGGGATTAACAGTTGTTCTATAAGGTGCAAATATGAGGACTAAATGTTCGTCCTTCGAGGTGGATTATATGACTAACGGTTTTTCACTAAGGTGTAAATGTGAGGACTAAATGTTAGTCGCTTGAGTTTGTCTGTGTGGACTAACTGTTAGACTCAGTCCCGTTAGTACTTAGAGGAATTAATTGTTGTGGCAGCCCCATTAGTTCCCATAAGGACGAACCACACACCTTTTTAACACCCTTTTGCTTTAGAGTGTATCTCTCTACAAGATTATCGCGAAGCGCAAGCCGTCAGAAATGAGACTCTTCTGCTACGCGTTTTGCCCATCGCCCTGTATGGCTCTGCCGCTCGTTGGCGTCGTTGTCAGTCTTTCGAAAGTTTGTTCCACTTTGAGCAGCTATCCCGTGCAGAATTTCATCCCCCCGACTACGTCATTCCCGTGAAATATGAATTTTGCAGGCGTACACAAGGTGAGGAAGAAAGCCTCCAGGAATACATACGGTCCTTTCAGGAGCTTTACGACCATGTGGATCCTTCGGCATCTGAAGCAGAAAGAGTGACTTGGGCATTTAGGCAGTCGCATCCGTGTTTTCAGGCGTACTTAAGAGGTCGTTCGTTCCCTTCACTCGACGTTCTCGCTAGAGGAGTGGGTGATATCCAGGCCGCGATGTTGTCGGAGCTCGTATACCGACCAACGCTCCTGCCCGAATCCAGTCTCGAATCGTCCTGTGCGTGGCATGGTTGGTCTAACCCGAGGGCCGCACGGACGGCCCTACCAAGGGCTCTAGACCCCTTCAGCTACCACAATTTGTCTGCTTCGTTCGCATTCACGTCAAGGACCCAGGAACGTGGAACACCCACACCGAATACCTCGACCCAAGGTCAGCCTGTAGTAACCGCCACCCACTCTAGCGCAGGAGGCACTAGCAGGAACCCTCTGATATGCTTCCAAAGTGGAGGCCGGGGCCACTACAGAAGCCAATGCCCAAGCGGATCATACTCTGGCCGCTAGGGAAATAACCGAGGCCGGCAATGGTAAGCACATGCCAATCGCCGGCCACTATTCTACCAACCCCCATGGTCCTCTCACTTTTTGCAGGCCCTGGAAAACCTACTGTGGCCGCTACATGGACTAGATCTCATATTCAAGGGCAGCCAGGTTCGTCGCAGAGGCCTCGACACTGGGTGTTTTGGTCTTCGCTTCCTCCATCCGCCCGGCAAGACGGCCGCGGGAAACCTTCGGCAAAGCAGCACATGCCCGAAGAAATAAAGCTGCAGCCTTTGCCACTCGGACAACTACAAGATAAACAAAGAACCGACGCCCTCGCAGAGTGCCCACCACCCGACAGCCACTCAGTACTGTGCAATACGGTTTGCGTTTGCCGTCTCCTGTTCCCTTGGCTGATAAAGCGCCATTCGTGATGGTTATCATGATAGGACTAATAGTCCCGGCTCTTTTAGACACTGGTACAGCTGTATGTGCTTTCCGGTATCTCATCAAGAATGCCTGCAAAGTCAAAGACTTAGCTTTGCGAAGTGCAAACACTAATCTGCGTGTGGCTTCTGCTAACATCGTCCCTTCTACACTTGCGGCTCGTTTAGCGGTTACACTCGATGGGCGAAAACTTCGTCGGCGTTTCCTACATTTACCCGGACTTTCCTGCCCCGTGATCTTGGGACGCAATTTTATAGCCAAGTCGGAAATCGTGCTTAAACATACGTACAGCTACCTACAGCCACGGCATTAATGCCAAACCACTCGTGTTTTTGCCTACTTCGCCAGAGCCCCCGTCTAATCTGCTTGCAACAAATGCATTGAATGTGCATCCGTTCTTGGAGGCCACAGCTGACTTCTAGACTGTTATCGAAAGCTTCGAAGGGCCATCAGAGCTAAAAGCAAAATTTGAAAAAAAAACCCTTAGGCCCTTTGCGGCGATATTCACAGATTCCTTGAGAAGAGCACTGCATTGGAACACAGGATTGACACAGGTGACGCTCGCCCTATTCGTTTCAATCCGCGCCCCTTGAGAGAGCACAAGTGTACACTTCTGGACGCTGCGCTCAAAGAAATGCTTCCCACTGGCGCCGTAAGAGCAGCCGACTGTTCATAGGCCTTTCCACCTGTTCTAGCTCTACAGAAGAATGGCTCTGGATGGTTGTGCGTTGAATACCGATGGTTAAATGCCGTCACGGTTCGAGACTCGTACCCGTTTCCATCACTCGACTCATCTACTCCCTCGGGGGCGGCGAAGTTGTTCACTACCCTTGATTGCAGCAGCTGCTGCTTGCAAATCCCGTTAGCAGAGTGTGATGTTGAGAAAACGGCATTTACTTCTCACAGGGGATTGTTTGTGTTTACGAGGTGACCTTTCGAATATTGCAATTCAGCGCGTCATGGACATTGTGCTTCGAGACGCCAAATTCAACTATGCAATTACCTACATGAATGACGTGGTAGTATTTTCGCAAACCTTCAACGGGCCCCTTACCTTAGAAATATATTACTGCGTTACATTTTTTAGGGGCAGCCCCCTTTAACAAAATTCCATCGTAGTATAGCATTCTTTGCGTATGGTGTCTCTCATGAACCGTAAGCAACTCGTCTCTGTAAGGGAAATGCAATCTCTGGAGTTTAATGCGCTCTTACAAAGTGTTTCGTGCTCGAGCTGTGAGAGAAAAAAGACACCAATATTAGTGTCCAATATCTGAGTTGTCAATCTTAACAATTAACGAATAGCCGTGTGAATTTCATCAGAAAGGTAAACGCAAATGTGTTAAGATCAGGTTAATCCTAGTCGTAGAAAAATTGCCTGAATTAGGCAGCATAAAAATTTCGCATGCCACTGCGAGAACTACGTGCTTTAGGAAGCCTTCAGTATGCAGTAAGTTGGAAAATACTTTTGACGAATGGTAAGTGATATGTAATACTTAAAGCGTATTTGTAGCGCTTTATGGCTTTGCATTGCGGGTAGTATCTGGTCTAAATTGTGTCGCAATCAGGGTGTTGTGAGAGAGCAGATTGCGATGTTGATTGAGTAACTGAGAGCTGTTTTTCGACACAGAAACGTGGGCTTTTTGGCATGTACTACATCAAATACAATATATATAGGTACCTATGCCTGGGTTCTTTCGTCACCACCTGCATAATTTAGTCTAGACCCAACTAGTATGGAAGGGAAAAAGGTTTCGACAAACCCCACTGTGCACTCATGGAATGATTACTGGGAGGATCTGGTCGCTTATGTGAACAAATCCTTTTCTTCAGAAAAGTGTGCCGCGTGCTCGCATTCAAGGTGCAGCTTACTTGTAGTTTCGCAAGCATCAAAAAAAAATCACTGAGTGTTGAGAAGGCTTCGGTGTACGGAAAAAGTCACTGCTTTGCCGCCAAGGCGTAGCAATCAATGCTATAGCAAGAAATTGAAAGGTCACGTGCAGTAAGAAAAGCAGATCGAAACGTACCCTGCGTTTCTGACGCACAAATGACGCACTTAGCGTAGTTATGGGTGCGGATGCACGTGAATAGGCGTCTCATTAGTTACAGTGCTGTGTCTGAAAAGCGCGCGCTTTTCGCAAACGGAGACTCCAATGATTGCAGTGACCTTTATGCACCGGGTAACTACAGCAGAATGATTCCACGTAAAACCCGAAGGCAGCCAACGCGTACGATCCTCGCCTGCTCACCACGGCGAGATGAGGGCACGCGAGGGAGCGTCGCTCCCCTTCGCTAAGCCTGGCAAAGTATGCGTAAGTGTTTAGAGCGGGTGCCGCCGTGCGATGTGGTGACGTGAGCTTATTGTACCATCTTGCTGGCAAGGCTAAAAACACAATTCCCCCCGAGGTGCTCGTGAGCAGCGGTGAGGGGTAGACATAAATACCTTGCCGTTTGAATGGTGAACGACATGCTCCGGGGTGGCTCAGTGGTTTACACCTCGCTTTTACGACGCAGAGATCCCACGTTCAATTCCACGCACCGGAGTGTTTCAAAGACGATAGCCTTTCTTGGGGACCTTCGACGTGAAAATTGGGTCTGTCTGTCTGTCTGTCTGTCTGTCTGTCTGTCTGTCTATCTGTCTGTCTGTCTGTACATTTGTCTGTTTGTCTGCCCTAACGATGCCTCAATGGCATCAAACGGCCAACTCCATCCGCAGCACCCACCAATATTATTCAAGGTTTAGCGTTCATAGTTGTGCAATGGTCAATTAAAAACTCAATTATTGCACATATCTGAAGTACCATAATAACACGTCTATGTTTTGTATACCTGCCTTTATACTAAAAGAGGCACACACAAGTAAATCTAAGGACTGTAGCGTTTATCGCGCTGCACTGACACTGCAACGCAATGATCGAGAAGGTGTTTCCAACGCTTTGCTACGACGACACGGTGGCGGCACCTGCCCTTCACTTTGAACTCTACAACTCATCACTTTCAAGACTGGCGCGCATCTTTCTCCGTGGTCACGCACGCCTTCGTTTCTAAGATACTGCCAGATGGCGCTCGTGTGTAACGTGCCTAGATGCGCTTGCTTGCCTCCGCTACACGCTCGAGGCACTCTAATGCAGCGCCTTCAGAATACCATTCACCGATTTTATTGCGCAGAACATCAAATAAACCTTTTGTTCACTTTCTCAAAACACAAGACTATATCATCTTTCAACGACATTTACAGAGTAACATGTAGATTCGGGCCAAGTTTTTCTGTTTTTTTTTCTTTCTTGCAGTTTTATCTAGAGACATATATTTATGAGGAGAGTGACGGCGACACTGACGACGACACCGACGCTGACGGCAAAATCTAGCCGAAAGTTTCCATAAAATTGCTATCGCAATGAAAATATAGTGGTTTTCCTTTGATGAAGACAGACGTTTGATGTGCCTAGTTATTACGGCATTTCTAACACGTACACGACTTTCGAATCAACTGAACACGCTTCGCTAAGAAGATGGAGAGCTCTTCATCATACAATAGGGAGGGCGCCCGTGGCTAATGCCACCGCCATGCACGCTTCTGAACTCGTTTTTGCTTGCTTTTTTGGGGGTTCACCTGCACCTGTCTGTGGTGGAGCTTTTTTGTTATAACCTGGGGTTCTTTAATGTGCACCCAAATGTGAGCACACGGGCCTACAGCATTTCCGCCTCCATCAGAAATGCAGCTGCCGCAGCCGAGATTTGATCCCGTGACCTGCGGGTCAGCAGCCGAGTAACTTAGCCACTAGACAACCGTGGCTTTTTATTTCTTTTATTCAATATAGGTGCGTGAAAGTAACAAACATGCAGCAAAGAATCGTCAGATCACTAGATGCTCAGCTAGATTGTTTAAATTAAAAAGTACTTAACGTTGAGAAGTTCATCCAGAAGCGTTATCCACTCTGGGGGACCACTTATTGCCTGCAGTCTACCTCGCACATACATCACTTGCTCCAAAAGAAATGATTGGCCGGAAACACTTTCAAATGCACATGCCTGACGTTCATTCTTGTACGCCAGACACTATGCACACACATGAGCATAAGCATATCGCATGGCACTTCATCACCTACCACGCACAGCAAGTAGCGAATCCCATTGGGGTTTAAAGGTAAGTCTTTCTTCAATGTCCGTTGAAGCACATTCAAGAGAAAAATTGCATAATCGCAGTCCAGAAACATGTGATCGGTGGTTTGTGGTTTTCCACAGATATTACAGTTAGCCGGCCATCCAACAAAGAGGCCTTTGCTCTGCAACCATGGATTCGCAGGGAGGGTGCCCGTGTGCAGTTGGAAAAAGATTTCGTTGTTGGTTTGACTGGCATTCGTTTTACGCGCTTAAGCATATCACGTGGAGGACCTGAGTTATACAATGCGCGATACAACGAAACCGGCAAAAAGACATGAAGTAAATCCCTATACAAATGTTTTCGCGTCACAACCGCAAACTGTTGCAAAGAAAATATTGCCTTGAGCATTTTCATTGAAGCGACAACTTCACTTAAGAAGGTGGACAATTTCTGAGCCCTCAAGGAATACGTTGATATTGCGAAGTCTCTAAGAGGCTCTTGTAATCACACTTTGATTACTGTACGAACAAAATGATCACTCTTCTCCTGTTAGAAAAAAAAAACTTTGTGACACTTCGCTTGAAGAACAAATGCGATAGTGCTAGGCTACCGTTTTTCACTCGAAGAAAAAGATTGGAATGGCTCGTACGTTCCCAAGATGACGCCCAGATAACAAACTGCGGAAATCCTGTTCAGCTTCTGAACTGAGAATCTAGTCATGCTTATTACGTGTAGCACATAATGACTTCAGCAATCAAAAAGACAATACAAACAGACGCTCTTGCAAACATGGATAAATTATGTCCACACCACTTTTCTGTTTGCATTTTCACTCGTTTTGCGTGATCTGCCAGTAATCGTTACTGCTTTTGTATTGATCAAGGGGCGCTTCTAAACAGTTTCCGGGCAATGTGCTAAAAGGCATGCTGCCTATTGCATCTGAGTCATGCTCTCAATTTCCGTGCCAGAAGCCGATACATTTTCTCCAGATAACGACGCTGCCAGTTGCATTACAGAAGTCTTTAGCGTATGCAATTGCTTCCTGCACCCTGCTTTCATCCGCAGCTACATCATCGGCATTAGCGAGAACCTAGACCTCGCTATGTAAAAAAGTGTAGCCATGAATATTTGGATTTCTAAGAACTTTCAATTCAAAGGGCTCTAAATGCAGATCAAAAAGTAGGGATGACAAACAGCATCCCTGTTCAACAGAGGTTTCTAAGGAAACACTTTCAATCAGCCTTTTGTTGATCACCAACTTGGCATTACATATGTCATACACCATTCCAACACCTTCTAGAACGACTGATCCCACATTCGCGTGTTCCAGTATTGGAAACAATATCTCATGTATCACTCTATCAAAAGTCTTATTTAAACCGAGTTGAATTATAGCACTTAAACCCTCCGTGGCGTCACCGCATTCAAGAACACTTCTTGCAACATGAATATTTGTAAAAATAATATACCCTTAATTCCGCAGGTCTGGTGAGAAGCTACAAGAGATTTGATAACGCTTTGGAAGTGTGGAGCCAAAAATTTGTTAAACTTATTGGTTGATATGCTTCTACTCCCAGGTTTTGTGATGGTTTTTGTGGTCTTAGGAATCAGTATATTGTGTGACGTTCGACATGACAGAGGTGTTAGTTTCTTGTCATAGCATTCAACTATAACCCAATGCAGTGCTTTTGCTGATTCGCCTTCAAAAACTTGTACACTGTGTCCCCGAGACCGTCTGGCCCAGGTGACTTTCCTGAGCTCAGTTCATCAATGGCTTCCTTAACATTTGGGACGTTCAAGCTGGGCGCAACGTTCAAAATGGGCGCAGGTTTCAAAGACTGTCGTCGGGAGTCTGCAGTCTTTGAGGGAGGTTCCTCGCTGCCTCTGGGCGCACGAGCAGAAAATTCATCGTTCTCTTCTCGAGACCTCTTTTCAGGTTCACTGGCTGCTGCCACGTCAACATCGCTGGAGCCCGAGTTTTCGTTGCCTTCGGGCAAAGATACCTATACGGGGTTCTCCACGTAGTTTCCTTCATCGTTGGATGCTGATGATTTCTCAGCCGTAGCGCTGTACCCGGGGTCTTTATTCGGATCTAGTTTCATGTGTTTGCATGGGGTGTGCAGATGTACCAGCGTAGTGTTTTCTTCTTCTTCGCTATGATCATGCATGGCTTCTTCGGAATTAGCTGCGACCGTTATGTGTTCGGACAATGCATCTTCCCGGGCAAGGCTTGCTATGCTAGCATAAGAACGCACACTAGATCTCGTCGTTGCCATAGCAACGACAGAGCCCGCAACCTAGAACACGGCATTCGCGACGTTTGTGGCCACGGCCGCGGAGGAAGAGTAGGGCTCTACCTGGGACGTGGACGAGTGCAACGCCTTCAGAGACTCGCACCTGATTTATCACTGACGGCAACGCCCACTTTGAGTTTAAAGGTTACTGAGCGTGTGGTCTACCCTTTATTCATGCAGATTTTCACCCTACAATCGTCTCGTGAATATTCTGCTACCCTTCCGAAAGGTGGTGTTAATGCTGTTTGTACGACGTCGTCGGGTACACCATGCAGAAGCCAGCACAGCTTCAGTTGAACATCTCAATGTCAAGGGTCAATGACCAAGGAGTGCTTGTCTTTGACAGAAATGGCTTTTGTTGAAAGCATTTTCTCCTTCCTTTCCTCGTTCCTAAATGTTACTGCCCACAGATGATTCATCTGGTGCGCCCGAAGAGCAACCACTTCTGGCAGGAGCGACATCTTGTCAAGAGCGTCCTAGAAATTCTCCACGCAATAAGGCCGTGCCTTCAGATAACCGTGTGATTTCACACAGTATTCGAAATTGATTCACCTGTGGGCAGATGGGGTAACGCAACCTGATAATCTGCAGCCGGCTTTCGAGCAATCCTGATTCCGTGGTCTTCGGCCACTGTAGGTGCTCCGAGGGAGCACATCTTCACACGTACACTACGGCGGCTAGACGTAGAAAAGTAGACCACCGCGGCGGGGCATCGGTAATGCTCTAAAGCGAAGCTAGCCAGATGTGCGGACCATTAAGCCCTATATTTTAGGGGAAAAAATACCAGGGCAAGACGGAAAGCGCAACGCATTTGGTGCTTTCTGCTGATTGCTTGTTTGTAGACAACAACTGCTCAGAACCAACACCACTTTTTCTAGACAACGATCTTAATCGCAATGCCCAATGACTATAGGTGGCGCGTAGTGCAATCCAAGATGGCTGCGGTAAGAGGGTCAACCACTGAACTTGCATAGAAAGACACAGGACGCACGGACCTACGCACGCCCCTTGGCGCTTTCAGGTGATGAACTCTTCATTATAAAATGCATGTATATCTCACCAAAGTACTTCCTCAAAGGATACAAACTGGTAAATGTTCGTTACCTCATTTCTTACCGCAGTGAGAAAGGTGGTGGTTTGAGCTAATCGACCATGTATCAACGATGACGTGCATAATTCTGCATGTGCTACAGGAGACTGCACGAACTAAAATTGACATGTGGACTGAATGGCTCTTCACGGTCGTATCCACCGAGCCTGCCTGAGGAATTTGCCGCCGTAGTAGGCTGCTATTGAGTATATACCATGTATTTACCATGGCGATGATTGGCAAACATAATACGCCGTAGAATACTTATAGCATGGCGATGGTTGGCAAACATGCTATGCCATCGTCATTACTTGCGCTGTCCACAACATGGAGTTGCTTCTTCAAGGGAACACAAGCCCTTAGCTTCCCATCATGTAGCGCTTGTGTCACATCCATGATCATATTCTAACTGTGCGCGCTTCACTGTACTCGTATGTAGCAGGTTTCATCAGCGGGATCGATACAAGAATACCAAAAAGAATACACACGCTTGCTTTTAGCAACGACAAAATTGCGAAAATTTGTCGAACAGAGACACCACTTGGACACCACCGGTAAAGTGCAAGAAAAGTAGCAGTGAGGTGTGCATTGTATTTATAACTGCACGTTTTATCGTTCTAACTGTTTCACTTTGCTGGTCGAGCTCGAGCGTGTTAGCCGCATGCGACGCTCCTTAACATTCATTTTAATTGGAATACGTATAATTTACAAGAAAAGGTATGCTTTCATTTTCACTTCATTGAGTGATATTAGTCTTAAATACAATCAATGTACCTTACGAGCGTGAAAAAACATTCATTATACAATGAGAGGTGAAGGACAACTCACTCCTCGTGAGTTCGTGGCTGATCGTTCATCATCGCTGTTAATCTCAATGCGCTGACAACCTTCTACGTCCATTAAGAAATCCTCGGGGTCAAGATGGTTTTCTTCAACATCACTGAAAGGTAGCTTAGAAATTTCCTTCACCGAACGACTTAAACGACAACACCGCGGCACTCGCCACATACAACATCAAAACCAACACCATGTTTTTCAGGGTGCGGTAAGCAATCCGCCAACAAGAGAATCGCTTGCAGTGTGCTGCCATCGATCAACGAACACACAAAAGCAAGCGGCGCAGCTATAGGTGCACGTTTACCAAGTTTACAGAGTGCAAATCACGAGGTCACATGGCTTTCCGCACTTAATGAACTTATGAGATTCATGCACAAAAAAAGCAATGACAACTGCTATACGCACGTAAAACAAGCAGAGTTTCTGCCGCAAAGTTCAGACAATAACATTTGTAGTGGAGCATACGCATGTGATGACGTTTATTCAAGCAGAGAAGTTGCAACGAGGTCGCAACGGAAAGTGGGCGTACGGCAAGTCTGCCAAAAGGCGGCACAAACTCTCGCGCAAGCAGAGCACGGGCTTTTCGTTGTCTTCCGAAGGCGCATACGCGTTGGTGCGTATGCTCCACTACACATTTAACAGACCCACCTGGTGACAGAAAATCTAACGATCCTTATTGTGTATACTGCGGGCTGTATTCGAAAGTGCTAGCCACCACGTATTATGACGAAAACTTCACGTCTCCCTAGAACGACTCATCAATCTTGTGTGAAAAATCCGGCTTATTCACTGTTGTACGAAACATGCGAAGTGGTTAATGTTCGTTTTTTGCTAAGACAGTACCACTGAGACGAACAGGGCAGCGTGTGCCTACTGACTGTTGAATATAGAAGAAAGCGACGGCTGCATCTATGGCGTGTTTATCATCATATTCGGGACTGTGAGTGTTCTATTAAAGGGAAGAAAGCGGGACAGCCGATGGCGTCGATCTCATTCCTTTACTTATGATGCCGTAAAAACTGGCATTACGACTCCAGCTGGAACTAGGACCTATAGCCATGAACGTACGTGAGTGCCGACATCACAGTTGTAAAAGCTTCAGAGTGTGTTTCGGCGGCGCAATCATTAGCGCACCCAGCAACTGCTGCCTTGAATCGAAAGGTGGTGGGTTGACAGAGCTTTTTCGCGTCTGACGACAGAATTTTTTCAACGTAATTTTTGTAGTGATAACAGCTCACTTGGGTTTTTATTGACCCCAGCATAAAACACTTTCGCATTTAACCCTTTCAGCCTAGAGTTTTCGTAGCCGGCAGAAACTTTTTTCTTGTTGATTTGGAACTACTGCACCCTCAAGTGAGTGAGTGACGGAGTGAGTGAGTGAGTGGGCAAACTTTATTTAGGCAGCGGATTGAGGTGTGGGCATGGGGGCTCGCCAGGGGCGGTGAAAAGACCCGGTCCCTCAGTCGCCTCCCGTGTTCGCTGGATGGCCCATATTTGATCTGCCCGATCTGAGCTGATCAGCGCGGCTCTCCACCATGCCCCAGGCTGTTCTGGGGAGACCGCATTGGCGTCCAGTATCTGTGTACATTCCCTGAAATTATGCTCTAAGGTGACGTGTCTCATGCTACATAGCTTATACGAGTCGTCTGGGTATAGTTCGGAGTAGATGCTATTTAGGTGCTTCGGGTTGGGAAACGTTTGCCCCGCCATGGTGGTCTAGTGGCTAAGGTACTCGGCTGCTGACCCGCAGGTCGCGGGTTCAAATCCCGGCTGCGGCGGCTGCATTTCCGATGGAGGCGGAAATGTCGTAGGCCCGTGTGCTCAGATTTGGGTTCACGTTAAAGAACCCCAGGTGGTCAAAATTTCCGGAGCCCTCCACTACGGCGTCTCTCATAATCATATGGTGGTTTTGGGACGTTAAACCCCACAAATCAATCAATCAATCAATCAATCGGGTTGGGAAACGTTCTAGTTTGAAGTCGCCTCCAGTCAACCTCAAGAGATCCATGGTTACGGCAACTCACCTGCGACACCTTTTCGTATTGCAGGTAAAAAAGTCGATATTCATTGTATCCACGTCGCACTCGTTATGTGGCACTCCTGGTGTTGCCAAGCCCAAAGTGCTGTTTAGAAATTGCAGTTGATTGTGCACATGTCATCAAACAGATATTAGCGCCGTCAGGCGCCATAGAACTGAACCCAGGTCCTACCACTCATTCCGGTGAGACGCAAGCATCCGGTGACTTACTCCTGGTTCTTAAAGAACTACAGTCTGGTCAAGCTTCCATGCTGCAAGAACTCAAATCCATTCAGCAGAAGCTATCCCAGAATGACAGCGCTATTAGAGAGAATAATAAAAGGCTCAATTAAATAGAAAGTGATTGCGAATCAATAATGGGCATAAAAAAGCGAATCGACGATATCCGGTTACTTTCTGATAAAAATGCAAAAGATATAGCAACAAGCAGGGTGAGATTAGACGACTCGGAAGACCGAGCGCGCTGTTCTAACCTCGTATTTTTTGGTTTTTTGGATCGCGAGCGTGAAACACGGGCAGAATCTGAGTCTTCAGTGCTGCATATCTGCAGCAAAGAACTAAACACCACTACTGAACATATGGAAATCGAGAGAACCCAGAGACTCGGGAAATACAATTTAAACAAAAGCCACCCAATCATGGTTAGATTTGCTCATTTTAAGACTATAGATAAAGTTCTGTCGTGCGCTTATAAACTGAAGGGTTCTAATTACCGAATATCTGAAGATTAAGCCCCCAACACACTACAAGCAAGGAAACATCTTGCTGAATTCGGAAGAGCTCAACGGCAATCGTTCAGACTTCAACAAGACACGTTATTTGTTGGTAGCAATACTTACACGTACGACCACAACGCACAAAAGGTTGTACCTTTAAACGCTTAAGCCCCAGCCATGCCACTCCGCGAAGAAAGTCTTTTTCGTGTTTATTTACCAACATAAAAAGCACCCTTCCTAAAGCCGACACTCTTCAAAGCCTAATTAATACAACGAAGTCCGATTTGTTCGCGATTATAGAGACCTAACCTAACCCTTTTATTACCGAGACTGAGTTGCTACAGCTTTTCCCAGATTTCGATGTGTTTCGACGTGATCATACTAATAAACGGGGTGGTGGCGTACTAATAGGTAGCCATAAAAATCTTCTGTGTAGCGAAATTAAGACATCATCGTGCTTAGAAATCATGTTTGCTCTTTGTAATGCTTGTTATCCCCCCACAACAACCGGTGTTTGCTATCGTCCCCCTGGTAGTGACCCCCTTTTTGTATCTGATTCCACGGGGCTATTCGCTCCTTAACTGAATCTTATCGTAATTTTCCGATACTGCTTTTCGGTGACTTCTATTTCCCAGCAATACCTTGGACTAACCTAGCATGTGTTACTTCCAAAAACAGTATACAGAGCGATTTAGTTCATTCATGTCTAACGTTTGGACTTACGCAATTAGTCGATGAACCTTCGCGCGACAGTGGTAACTCTCTTCATATTCTTGACCTTCTTCGCACTTCTGAGTCTGTAAGAGTGTCCCAGATGATGTTGCTACCAGGACTCAGTGACCACTTAGTAATCCATGCGTCCTACTCTTGTAAACTACACCATTCAACAAAACCAACAAAAATATAACACTATATGATAAAGGCAATTATTCCACTAAAAACTCAGATCTCGAGCAATTAGCAGCTTTCTTTCTCATCGACCTCTCAAAGCGTTCGATCCAAGCTAATTGGCTGCTATTCAAAAAAAAAAAATACTACATCTATTCACCAAGCATGTGCCCACGATTACCGTAACCGAGAAAAAGTCATCCCCGTGGTTTAACATCACATTAAAATGCCGAAATAAAAAAAAGAAACGACTCTTTCGATTGGCAAAGCGGTCCAATGCCGCATGTGCGTGGAACAGGTTCTACGCTGCAGAAAAAGAATTCAATAAACTTGCTAACCAAGAAAAACTTTAACTTTTTTCACAAACATTGCCAGCTGTGTTAAACAACAACCCCAAAACATTCTGGCCCACAATTAACCCCAGTATCTTCCAACCTTTAGTACTGCACAACAATCAAAATCATCCAATTCCCGATCACGAGGCTGCCGAAAAACTTAACAGCTTTGTTTCTTTCGTGTTTACTGTTGAACCTGTCAATAACTTGCGTTCATTTTTTAATCTCAACCACAGTGAGATGCCGGACATCACAATCTGCTCAAACGGCATCGCAAAACTAATCGACTTACTGAAACTCACATCTTCATGCGGCATCGATGGTATCAACGCGAAAATGCTCAAAACAGGATATCAATTGCTACTTCACTACTCTGTCATAATTTTCAGCAGTCACTATCATCAGGAATAGTGCCGGAAGATTGGAGAGTGGGCGAAATTGTTCCACTGCCCAAAAAAGGTACTTCATCTCTTTACAGCAGTTATCGCACCATTTCTCTTACTAGCGTTTGCTCCAAACTAGTGGAGCGTGTGGTTTACTCTAACATCGTCAAGTTCTTAGTCAGCAATAACTATTTTCATTCCAGTCAGCACGGCTTTCGCTCAGGATTTTCATGTGACACACAACTAGCTTTATTTTATCATGATATCAGTTCCAGCCTCGACATAAATATACCTGTTGACGCCCTCTTCCTAAACTTTGAAAAAGCATTCGACAAAGTCCCGCATTAACAGCTACCAGTAAAGCTTTCTCGTCTAAACATTAATACAAATGTATCTAATTGGATTCGCAGTTTCCTTACCAATCACCAACAATTTGTGCTTGCTAACACAGTCTAGTCGTTCCTCTGTAATCTCTGGTGTGCCGCAAGGTACAGTGCTCGGACCATTAATTTCTCTCATTTACATCAATGACCTTCCATCAAACATCTCTTCAAGCATTCGCCTTTTTGCAGACGACTGCTTCGTATACCGCCCCATAGCAAACAGCGCAGACACTACTACATTTCAAGGCAACCTCCATCTAATGGTATCGGGGTATGATAAGTGGTTAATGTCTTTAAACATATAGAAAACTTCATTGGTATCTTTTCATCGCAGGTCCCATCACCAGTCAGCAGAATACACCATTTCGCGCACTGCAGTCTCACCCGCTGATTCATACAAATATCTTGGTGTCACATCCTCAAGTAACTTTTTCTGGTCAGCCCACGTGACTAACATAGCCAGCTCCGCGAATCGCCCTCTGGGTTTTCGACGTAGACATTTAAGACTTGTGCCCCCATCAGTTGAACTAATATCGTATGTCACACTTGTTCGTTCAAAATTAGATTATGCATGTTCTGTCTGAGATGCCCTCCAATCTCACTTATCCAACATTCTCCAATCAATTCAAAACCGTGCTGCGCGTCTTATGTACTCTGAATATACCTACAATTCCAGTGTTTTTAAACTTAAATTTCGTGCTCACCTTTATAATCTAGAATTACGACGTCACATATCTCAATCACGCCTTTTACAAAAATTTTATCATGCCCCTATCGAAGTTCCAGCCATCCTGCCTGTCCATCGCTCGTCAAGCCGCACAAGCCATTCAAGCGCAGTGTATCCTCCACCAGCCCAAAGCACCACACATTTTCGCTCCTTTTTTGTGACAACCGCATGGGACTGGAATCGTCTGCCTACAACTACCGTGCACAACTCCGACCCGCATCAGTTCAAGATTGCCCTCGAATCACTTTTTTTATTTTGTAAATAATACCCATCCCTTATGTAATATCCGAGATGGGGCCCTTGAGGTATTCAAAATAAATAAATAAATAAATCTGTCTATTGTGGAGTTAGGGATAAAAATCTGCGTCTCGACTTTTGGTACAATTGGATAACGTCGCAAAACCTAAAGATTCTGTCCCCCTCCCACCACTCCTCTCTTGCCGATACCTCAAGTGAAGCTCCATCACGAGTGCGGTAACTGAGACCTCGCGCTACGCGGTAAGCTTCCTCGTTGAGGTTGGGAATGAGCGACGCACACGGGTTGTGGGCTGGGAACTATATAATATACCTTTGTTCGAATTCCTCGGATGATATGAGATTTACCTTGCGGAGGAGTATGTTAGTCTCCTCGGGAAATATTCTTCCTCGTACATAGTTACGGATTGCTGACTGCGAGTCACCGATGATATTTCTACACTATTTCTACACAAATAAGCCTGATGACGTTAGCCTCTTTCAGGCCCTGGTGTTTGTTTGTGACTCTCTTGATTAGCCATATTGCGTTGGTGACTTTGGTTATTAAGCTCTTGACGGTTTCGCCGTTTGTATTCTTAGACACGATGATGAGTCAAAGGACTCTGATTTGCTGCACTATAGGAATCGTCCTGCCGTTTTTGGTGTGAATTTGGATATTTTCGTAAGCACGGTCCCAGTTGTATTCCTTGGGTGGTCTGCCTTAAGCGTGGGGCGATAGAGGAGGAGTTCGGATTTATCTGGTGAGCACTCGAGGCCAGTACCTTCAAGACACTCCTCAATAGTGGTGATGGCCTCCTGCAGCCTCTGCTCTATCTCTCCATCCCTACCTTCACATGCCCAGATGGTGATATCATCTGCGTATTTTGAATGATGTATTCCATATATTGAGTTAAGCCGCACCGGGAGTCCTATCATTATGAGATTAAACACTATTGGCGATATGACCGAACCCTGTGGAGTACCAGCACTGCCCATAAGCGTTTCCTCAGAACTCAGTTCTCCCATTACGATAGATGCCATTCTGTTTGTTAGGAAGTCCTTGACATAGTTATAAGCAGATATGATGTAATATTGCCGTATGCGATGCTTTGTCGAAGGCTTTTGTAAGGTCTAATCTCAAGATCGCTCGGGTAGCTCTTGTTTTGTAGAATCTGCTGCTTAATTTGAGGCATGGCGTCTTGCACGGAGAGCCGTGTGCGGAACCTCAACATGAAACCTGGGTAGATTTTTTTCTCTTCAAGATAGGTGTTGACTATGTCTAGAAAAGTGTGTTCCATCCTCTTCCCAGCACAGGACGTTAGTGATATGGGGCGTAAATTTGATAGATCGAGGGGTTTCCCGGGCTTGGGCATGAGGATTACTTTAGCTTTCTTCCACTGTTTCGGAACAGTGCCCTCGGTCCAGCATTCGGTAATATATTGCGTGATGTTTTTTATGGCCAGGTCGTCAAGGTTTCGCAGTGTTCTGTTCGCGACCCCGTCTGGTCCCGGTGCAGACTTGGTGTTTAGCTCCTGTAGCGCAGCCCTGATTTCAGCCACGGTAAACTTCTCATCTAAGAGCTCGTTCCGACCTCCGGTATATTATCCCTGCTCTATGACGGGCAAGGCGCGAATGTAGCTTCAGCGATAAAGTCCTCCTTACTGCCATTATACCGGTGCCCCAGTTTACGCAAGGTTTGCTTGTGTGCTGATTTGGGGTTATCTGAGTCTAGCAGGTGCTTGTGCATGTGCCATGTCTGGCCAGTGTTCATTTGGCCGTCGAGACTATTGCAAGCTTGGTCCTATTGTTGTTTGCTTAGCTGCTTACAATGTTCTTCTATCCGTTTGTTCAGCTTGGCTATGCGCTTTCACAAAGGTCTGTTGTGCCTCTGTCCTCGCCATCTATTCTGCAGTGATTGCTTGGCCTCCCACATGTGTGCGATACCGCTATCAATCTGCTCTAGGAGTGGACTTGAAGTGATAGTTCACGTTGCCTCGCTGACGTCGTTAGTGACATCTTTGATCCAATCTTCAATATTGAAAAGATAGTCTTGTTTTTTCGCGTTTCTGACTTTTTGAAACTTATCCCAGTCAGTCCACCTAATCTGTCTCTGAATTTCTGCGGCAGCCTTGATTTTTATCCCGATTTATAATGTTCGATGATCATTCCCCAGATCATTGAATATATTTTCTATTTAGCAGTCCCCACGTTACGAACTAACGTTAAGTCTGGAGTGGTGTCTCTCGCAAGCCCAGTTCCCATGTGCGTAGGGGAGTCAGGGTTGGTGATGGCAGCTAAGACTGTTTCTTGAATATCCTGTCATAGCGCTTTTTTTGGCTCTTGTGTATCCGTATTCCCAAGCACTGTGTGGAGCATTAAAGCCTTAACCTATGACGAGTGGATTGGGTCCCGCTATTTTTACAGCCCTCTTAAACAGAAGAAGGAAGCATTGTCGAATGTGTGTGGGATTGCTGTACGAATTCATAACAAATATGCTCGGAGATATTTTTCTTGTGGAGGCAAGTTGTACGAGTATATGCTCAATTTCTGTGATGTGGGTGTTGTGGAAGATTGCTACGAGTTCCTCTCTTACAAGAGTCGTTAGTGTTTTAATCTCTCCTGTTGTGCGGCCGATCACCTTATATCCTGGTAGCTTAGCTAAACCATTGGTTTTCTGCAAAATTAGAACATACTGTTCGGTTCTTTGCCTAAGGTGTTGTAGCAGGACTGCTCTCTTCCCCTCATAGCTCCTGCAATTCCATTGCCAAATAATTAGGTCTCTTCTTCTGAGATTTCCTATTTTGAGTTGGCTATGGAAGAGGGGGGAGGCTGAAAGAGGGCAGGTCTCATAAACTTAGTTAATATAGCCGCAGATGTGGTGTTCTGATATAAGTGTGAATTGCCTTCAGTGCTCTTTGAAAGGTTGGTAGCTGGAAGTACCGAAATGTCCTAGGGTTGAGATTGGCTACGTAAGCTTCGAGTTTATCTAGTCTATTCATGATCATGGTTATTGCAAGCGAGAGTTTGTTGGTTCCCTCTGTCTGTTCCTTAACCGCTTTCTGTATTTCAGGAAATGTTTCATTGACGTTTGTGGTTTGAGCCGTACTTTTGTCATTAGACACCTGAGCTTTTCTTTCAAGAGGAGGGGGGCATCGTACTCGTCCACTCGGTTAGCTGGAATTTCTTCGAGGCGCTCTTGGGCCGCGGAACGCATTTGACTGGAAGTTCTATCTGTGCAGTATTTAAGACTTTCAATTTCCCGAGTAAGCTGTGTTATCAACTCTCTAAGCTCAGCGTTTACTTTTTTCAGCTCGGCTATATCACTGACATTATGTGCAGGCTCCCCTGAAGGCTCTGGGCACGTCCCTTTAGCCACGTCTAACCAGCTCACCGTGAATTCCGGGTTCCCTTGATGGCCATTGCCACCTTTTGGCTTAAACCGGGGTATGAAACGGGATGGAGTGCGCCTTCTCGGTCCCGGAGACTGGGAGGTGTGGCCGCGTGGCGTTGTGCAGAACCAGGATCTTGATCTGGACCCAGGCGTTGCTGTCGTCCGGAATTTGGACCTCCCGCCTTCGGTTGGGTTGGTGGTAGGGGGGTAGCTCTCCTCGTGCGTCTCTTGAAGTTGTCGAAACCACCGGCGTTGTTTTACAATGTAGGGTGTCTTGAACTTGGCTTTGCAGAGTTTATCGGCCTTGGGATGATCCTTGCCGCACAGCTGACATTGTGGCTGACAGTGGTGATCTTCGCTCAGATCAGGCGTTCCACAACTCACACATAGCTTGTCGTTTGGCCTCCAACACACGTCGCTCCTGTGCCCAAGTCTGTTGCACTCTTTGCAAAAGTCAACTTGCTTCCTGTATAGTGAACAGCGTGTGAACACTCTTCTGTACATGACGTGCGTCAGGACTGCTGCCGTCAAAAAGGATTATCGCTGTCGTGGTGTTGCCAACACGAGTGGCTGCAATCGCCGTAGGGTTTTCGGCAGTAATAACTGCGGCGGTGTTGTCCCGTGGGGTTTCGTTCAAGGGGACTCCTTTGATTACACCTTTGGCAGTGAGTTCCGGGGCCGCTTCGAATGCTCTCACCTCATACAACTAGTCGTTGACTTTGATGTGCTTAATACAATGGTATTTGTCTGCATGGCCTTGGTTCGGTGTGTTGACGACAAAGATATTCTGTGAATTGTTCATACACAATGTGTCCGTCTCTCTTTCTTCATAAAGGATCTCGGCTGCTTCGTACACAGTTTTGTCTAGCTCCGTTAAGCTGAGCTTGGATAGCTGCAGTCTTCGTCTTGGCCTTATAACTATCTTGTAGTCGCCTGTCGGCAATCTTGGCATTTTGCTAGCTCTAGTTATCCAGTATATAAGATCTGCACCGCGCGCTGAAGGCGTTCAGGTAGTGCTAGGGCTACCACAGCGTTGCTGGCTACCTTCCTTAGCACGTTTTTTGTTTCGAAATTCTGTCCATCCGTTGCCTTTGTCATCTTCTCGTTGGGTAGCGTCTTCATTCTGCTGCGATACCTCCATTATTGATGATTACGGCCTGTATAGCATGAAAGCTGAGGCTTGGCTATTGTGAGGCCGCCCCAGTCGTTGCACAGCGCTGGTCGTAGGAATAGTAGACGCTTCTTGACGGGAGCTAGTTTTCAGTCGTAAAATCTCGAAAAATTATCACCAACCTTAGAGTATGGTCTCTTCGGATTCTCAGTAATGAGAGAATCAGATGGTATATAAATCCGAGCGGTGGCTGGCTGTATTCACTGTGAAATCATTCTATGAGAACGGAGCCGACGTGAAAAGCGTCCATTCACCCCGGTGACCACAGCGACCTCTGCACCCTCAAGAGCAGGAAAGTATTTTTATGAGCATCCCATGAGTATACAAGAAAAGTGGCTCCATGTGATAAATACAGGACACCAGGGCGAGGTTGCAATGAAGTGAAATATAGTGCACTCAAATACAATTTCTTTATTTTTGCCATGTTAGTGGAAATTATTGTTGTGAAATTACCTTACAGCAACCACGTATTAGTTACAATGTCTAAGTTCCTTGATAGCAAATCTTTGAGCTTGTAATATGCAGCTTATCATTGCACTTGAATGGCAACTTGAAATATTGAACACTTTAGAAGATCCAACATCATAAGTGATTTGAGACTCCTGCTTTGCAGTGCCAGAATTATTTCCACCCATATTTGCGAGGGCAAGTTGATTAAACTGCACACCATCGTCGTCATCTTTTTGCTCCATCACGCTCTATTATTATATTCCATAAATCAGTTTAAAAATGATCACCTACTATCTCCATATTAGACACCCCGTGCATATTATCTAAGTGGTTTGGGCAGGTTTCTAGGCTAGAATAACAAGAAATAGGAAGCTTTTACAAGAACTACAATCTAGATTATCCTGAATGAATTCACAGGTCTGACAACGACTGAGCCCTGGTGTTCTATATTCAGGACATGAAGATCGTCCACTACTGCGGGCAATACGTTAGTGTCGGGAAATACCCATTTTGTAACTATCAAGTTAAACGTCTTTTAGAAACTATATGAAAAGATACGATAGATATTCATGTATTATTTTAAGAGTAAGATATGAATTATTATTTGGATGCAGCAATTGTCTTCGTTAGATCAATACAACATTTTGTTTTCCACTTTTATGAGTTCCAAAGTAGACGACGACAAAAAAAAATACTACCTATGCTTGCGCAGGTGTATTGAGAATAATCCATACACCTTTTTCAATTTCATTCAAAACTCTGTAACATGTGTCAGCAAAGTTTCTTCTTGTTGTTTATAGGACGCTAGGGCAGAAAGGGTTAAAAAAGGGAACAAAGGGAGGATAGGCGAAACACAGGGGAATAGTCTACTGCATTTGATCTATTACTGGGCCTGCTTTGTGGCCTTCATGGCTTCGTATATCTGGCTTTGAAGGTTAAGTGCAACGTTGACACCTAATTAAATTAGTCACGCCCTGGGCATCAGTAAACCTAATGCGCAATTACCAAACATTTGGTGATGATCACTTTCTCTAACTATGCACTGCAGAAAAGATATTCTGATGGATAGGAAAGCCACGTTCTTTTGATTAGGATAGATGTGAATTCTAGAACCCTTTTTATGGGTGGGCGAGTAAGACTGGGGTACAGAGCAGTACTTCACCATATCACTGCACTTGCCCGGGAGACCAGTATATTTGTTTATAACACGCTGTACAGATATACTGAATGATAGTTGTATTCCTCAGGAACTCAATCACGAAGGGGAAGTTTTGTGACATGTTCGCAATTAGTATCGTACATTGAAAGCTGTGCATGATGAGTGAGAACACGCTGACATAGTTTCACCTCCTTACCAGCTTTTTCATTGAATTCTATCCAGTCTTCAAGCATAGCTTTCACTCCCGTTCTGTGAACGATAATTGGGAGATTTTGAAAAGTAAGATCAATGAATTAATTAGCAAATTCATCCCCACAACATCATTCCGTAGCGCCGCAGAAACCCTGGTTTACAAACAAACTAGAGAGACTAGCGAATAGAAAAAAGCGCCTTTTTCGCACAGCAAAAGCAAAAGAGACGCCTCAAGCTTGGGCGAAATACAACGCAGCTGAAAAAGAATATACTACCACCATTAGTAACGCAAAATACACGTTTTTGAACCAGGATTTACCAGACATGCTAACCGATAACACACGTAAATTCTGGCAGATTGTGAACCCTCGGTCTACCTGCACAATCCACCTTACTAATGATTCCGGTAACATGCTCTCAGATGATCAATGCGCTGATGCTTTTAACAGCGCGTTTTCATCTGTATTTACTAACGAATGTAGCGTACCTTCCTCTCCTGCCCCGGTGCTGTGGACATCCTCTATGTGCTCAACTGTTTTTAGAGCAGGTGGTATTTCAAGTGTTATTCAAAACATAACTGTCCTCATCAGGTGGCGTCGACGAAGTTAACTCAAAAGAGGTAAATAATATCAATGACACCATTGCCCCATTTCTGTGCTTGATGTATCCGCTGTCGCTCTCCATAAGCATTCTTCCAGATGACTGGAACATGGGAAAGGTCGTTCTCATCTACAAATCAGGTGATAAGAACTGTTCATTGAACTACCATCCCATTTCTTTAACAAGCGTCCTGTACAAAATCATGGAACATGTCATCTACTCTCAGATTGTAAACTTTCTAGATTCTAACAACTTTTTTTACCCCAGCCAGCATGCTTTTAGAAAAGGGTTCTCCTGCGAAACACAACTAGCAATATTTCTTCTCGATCTGCATGCTAACATTGACAACAGCTTACAAACTGACGCAATATTTCTAGATTACGCAAAGGCATTCGACACAGTACCCCACCAAAGACTAATGCTAAAACTATCCCAAGTTAAACTTAGACCCAAGTGTACTAAATTGGATCAAAACATTTCTAACTAACTGTTCTCAGTTTGTGCATGTCAATAACAAACCTTCTGCTTACCTCAAAGTAACATCAGGTGTACCTCAAGGTTCAGTTTTCGGCTATTTCCTGTTTCTGATATATATTAACGACTTACCCCTCAGCGTATCCTGCAAAATTTGCGTGTTTGCAGATGACTGTGTAATCTATCAGACAGTAACTAACATTCACGACAAAAATCTTCTCCAGAACGATCTTAACCACATTAATGAATAGTGCGCTAATTGGCTTCTGTCTCTTAACCCTAACAAATACAAACTTGTTACGTTTTCCTGCCGTAAGAATCCTTTCATTTTTTTATATCATATAGCCAACGTCTTTGTACAATCACAACCATCCTACAAGTATCTAGGTGTCATAATTTATCATGATCTCACTTGGAATGCGCATATTACTAACGTCATTTCATCGGCAAATAAAACTCTGGGCTTCTTGAAGTGTCACCTATGCCATGCACCAAAACATGCGAAGTTGCTGGCATATCAGTCCCGCATCAGATCGAAACTCGGACATGCCTCCCCCATAAAGAACCCGCCCCGAACATACCTCATTAACGACCTCGAATCTGTCCAAAATCGCGCCGTTCGATTCATTCACTCCCAGTACTCATACGACATCAGCATTTTATCCTTGAAAGCACAATCCGGTTTATCACCCCTCTCTGTTCGCCGCCGTATCGCCACCCTTTCTCCCTTTCATAAATTTTTTCATTCTTCTCTCAATGCAGCTCCTTACATCCCCCCCCCACATACATTTCACACCGCACAAGCCATCCACTTCAAGTGTCCCGTTATCGCAACAGAACTGCCACTTTTTCCGCTTCTTTTTGCCCCCGCGCGGTGAAATGGTATCCGAACTTGTTCAGTTCATGCGGCTTTTAGTTTGATCCAGAATAACCACGTCATTTGCTGTCTAAGCTCTGTGTCTGGGAAACAGTAGTATAAGGATTAATCACCACTTCATGTTAAGACTGACATGAGTAGCTTATTCAAGAAGTCTGGCAAGTACGGAACTTACTGATGGAAACAAGATAATTTAGGGCTAGGTAATGCCTTTTTTTCTCACCATCTTCATTTGAGGTGATATCGAAAGTAATATTTTTATATAGATTATATATCTTTAATATTGATTTTTACAGAAAGATCAAATACTGCTATATTGCAATTTAGTGAAAAGAACCAGGTATTGCCTTTTACCCGCCCATCAGGAAGTGCACTTCGGAGAAAGACACAAAGAAGTGATTATTTTACGTTTCAAACAACTTCGCTAGATGATCAGGTAATGTTGTAAGCAGGACTGATGTCTTTCGGTCTTTGTACTTCATATTTTTTTAAATACTCCATCTCAGGGGCTTCAATCACGTAGTGAGCCGGCCCCATGCACCGCTTGCTCGTTCTCTTGGCGGTACAAGCACAAGTTGTCGCAAGGAGTATAAAGTTTTGTAAAAAGTACTCTTACCATTCAATCACCCACTGAAACATTACGCTTGGTGTTATAAGCTTTCGACGCGCTGCTGTCCTCAAGCATTGTAAAATAGGGCCGTTGAGAAGGTCACTACGTGGTAAAAGGTAATCAATTTTTTTTTCAAATTGGAAGTTTTTTTTTTGCATAGCGTGGTTACAGCGTGATGGACATGAAGAAGAAGGTCCCATGGTTACGGGACCATACCCGCGCCCTCTGTACAGACTGATCTGGTAGAAACTACGAAAAATTCACAAAAATGTAAAAATGAACAAATTCAACAAAACAAAATACACATGCGGGTGTAAGCATTACACAAAAGGAATACTGCGTTAAACGTGACAATAATGATGTTTTTCAGTTCATAGAACTGCTTTTCTATTTGTAAAGTGCTGGAATAAAGTAATACAAGTTTATTTTGAAATTATGCAATAAAAGGCACCATGAATAGTAACAACGCAAATTAAGGTAATGTTCTCATGTGATTGAATAGAGAAAAATGCCAAAGAAACATTGTACACGCTTTCATTCATTATTGGTTCCAGAAATGAACTTTGAGTTTTTGTTAAAGGCAATAAGAGATGACAGAATGATGCTGTCCTTTTGTCGTACTATGTAAAAGATTTAGGCAGCAAGAAGGTAACTTTTCGAGCATAACGAGGGGATTACTATTCCTTAAGAAATGCAATTAAATAAATAAGTTGGTGAAATCTTGATTGATTACCCTGAAGAGCATGATGATTAAGTTGAGTGCGTATAAATCAATAGTTTTGAGTGCCTTATTTTCCAAGAGTACGTTACTATTGTTATTGCGAATAAAGTTCCATATATTGCGCAGAGCTTGGTATTGCATCTGTTAAACACAAGAGAAATGGCACTGATACGTGCTGCCATAGGCAACAAGTTTGTAAATAATATCTGCATGAATAAATGGATGGTAAAAGTAAAGGACAGGAGGAGTAGTTAGGCAATGTCTAGCTGATATAAGGACTCCTAAGCCAAAATAATTTTCTTTTTCTTAACTTCAGAAATATGTTTGTGAAATATACTTGGTCATTGAGTTAGACACCGAGAAATGAAACACAGCCACTACTAGATATAAAGTGAGAGTGAAGGATTACCTGACGTGAAAACAGAAGTTGTCTGTAAGAAGAACGAAACACCGTAACTTTTGTTTTATCGGGACTTAAGATCAAAACAATATTGTGACGGTAAGTAAAAGTGTTAGCTCATGCATTATTTAAATTTTTAGTCATCGATGGTAAAGATACATCCGAGTCTGAAACAGTCGTACCATCCGCGTATATCATGCATTATGAAGGTGAAGTGTCTAGAGGACGGTCATCATTATTGAGAATAAATATTATAATGACACCTAAATTGATCTTTATGCTACCCCTCAATTAATATTTTGGTGTCTGAAAACTTGCCGGATAAATAAACTGTTAGCTTTCTCTTACGCAAACAGTTTCTCAAAAAGGTTAACGCTGGACCTGTTATTCTATAGGATTCCAATTGTTTAGTAGCATACCGTGAGTAATTGTATCAAAAGCATTGGAAACGTCTGGCAATACCGTGGTAACAAAAAGTCCTTGGCCAATGAATTGTTTATTGTAGTCTTTTCGTGAAATTACCGCTAGGTCGTTAGAACTACCTGAACAAAAACTGAATTCACAGCACTTCAAAAAAGTTAATTTTTACGTAAGTATTCAGGCGGCTAACAAATCGTTTTTCAACTATTTTGCTCACGGAGGATAAAATGAAATTAGGTCGATAATTAACGTTTGTTTTGTTCGTACGAATTGCAAAAAACAATTCCAGATTTGAAAATACTGTCATTCAAAATGGCGAGTGTTTGAGGGATTATTTTACCTACCTTTTTTAAGTGTTGAGCATAGGTGTCATCTACTTGGCGTGAGATACCTTAGGTTTCTTATTCGTCGCGAAAAGTTACGGAGTTGCAGGACAAAAAAAGGAAAAAAATTACTCAATTTATTCTACACTCAGCTTCCCTGTGGCCCTGATTGTGAATTTCAAGAAAGTCACTGAAAGAACTCGCATTTTCAAGCACATCATCATGCGTACAGTCACAATATTCATTTCAGAATTTACACTTTTACATGCTCTCTTGCTACGAAATGAATTTATAAACTCTCATTCTTCTTTAGAATTCTTCTGATGACTTTAAAATTCATTTTCTTGAAAGCATTTCTTAACTTTCTTTGATAAACAATTTAAGATGTTGCATTATTCCTTTATCTTAATGCCAAAATAAAACTGCATGGTCACTTATTGCTTTTGTATAAGCTTTCTTACGCACAATTTGAAGAAGCTTTTTTGTTCTTTATTGACGTGGAGATGAACTGCAACGCTGTGTACTTCTGTTATTAGTCGGATTCCGAGACACAGCTTCCCGAAAAAACTCACAGAAGATTTAAAGTGCATAGTGAAGGTCTTTAAACTGATCGATTTTGGCCAAATAACTATTACTTGCATACTCTACGAGCTATATTTAGTACTTTTACTAAGTATCGGGAAAAGTCCAAGCAATTAGAAATGTTTAAGAGGAAGAAAATGGGATGAATATGGCTAATATCAGTTGTAATGACTCCTGAGCTTGGTGTGGGGGTGATGTTAGAAATTGAACGGTTTAAAAGCATTTCAGTTCTATAAAAATGACTTTTTGTTGGTTTTGTTGTGAGTTGTTCGTAACCAAATTTATTAAAGCATGCAGCGTAGCTTACGCACAGCTTACTTTCGACGCCTGATGAATTGATGTCAAAGTCACCCTCTATAACAACAAGCCTAATTTTTGAAGCTGAAATACTGAAAATATTACCGATAAGAACAAATAATTCTGATGAACAAGACTATGTCGAGTGGTATATGTAGCCCAAAACATTTTTTTTTAGATTCAATGGATAAAAACAAATTATGTAGTACTACCCACAAGGCGCAATAGGTAAAAAAATGTGACATCTTCAAAAGTAAAGTCGATATTATGACAAATACAGATAACTGATACTCCTTGCTAATAATTTGAGTGATGACAGTATTCTGAATAGTAAGACGAAAATCGGAAGATGTCAGAATCATCAGAACAAGGCCATGTTTTGGTGATGTATACGAAAGATTGTGGTATTGAAATGGAAGTAAGAGAGCAACTGACATTATCGCGATTACGCTGAAGGCTTCTTACGTTCAAGCGAACGAGACAGTGATTGTTATCACCTAGAAAACATCATTTCGGTGGTTGGTAGTGACGCCATGTTTCCCTTGTTATGTCGCTTTCATGAGCATAGACGAAAAGGAAGAAGATCTACGTAAATGCGCGCAGATCTAATTCAACTCTAAAAAGTGAAATACCCCGCTGTCAATCGTCTTTCGAGCCTTTATCTCGCAGTTTTTTCTCCAGAGAACGGCTGATCCTATTTTTTTCTTCAACGCTAAGGCTTCAGAAAATAGCTCATTGTTCTCGATACTCAAGTGATCATTTACATACATGGTCCGATCAGTCACTCCACCAAAACCGATCTTGTATGTGCGATTCCGTGCTTTTTTCGCAACAAACGAAACGTGCAGTCATATTTTTGTTCCACCATATTTCGCAGCAACACGGCGAACAAAATAAATGTTATCAGTCGAGACAGGACAGCGTATTTCCTCCCCAACTTGCTTGAGAATGACAGTGCATTCTTCTCCTTGAGTACTTGGGATGCCCTTTATTTTAGCGTTGTCCATACTGGAATACTGATCAAAGTTTGCGAGCTTGCTTCTTAAGGATTCATTTTCATTCGCAAGGGCTTTGTTTGCAGCAATTAGCCATCCGTCATATTCTCTACTTAGAAATTTTACTGTCTCCTATAAAGAACCTTGTTCCTTGATAGAACGGTGCTTGACTTTGTTTGGAGCCTTCCTATTAGGTCACTTGTGGGCTCCTCCAACTTATCTTCAAACTTTGTCACGAGCAATCACACTCTTTCTTTAAGTTCAATGTTAGAAGGCGTTTGTAGCTCGTGGCAAGGCAATAAACCAAATTACACAATGGTTCAGCAGCATCCGCACTGAAGCTCTCAAAGTAGATACTTTCAAATGGAGCGCCATCAATCGGTGAATACAAGAAGTGGTGCTTAGATTATTCGAACTTTGGCGCAGACTGCTGGTGAATGTGGTAATGACGCTGTCCGCTGTCTTTTATAGCCGTTGTTAAGCGGCTAGACGACTGTGCGGTTTAAGATTTCTACCAAAAAAAATCATCAGTTGATTCGAGCGATTTCCAACTAGATCATTTCAGGCCTGCTTGCTCACTGCTTCTTCCGCGGGCTCTTACGTCACTGCGTTTACACCAGTGTGTTTCGCTTCACAGACATGCATACGCTTGCTCTCGTCGCTCGAGTGATATGAATTGCCAATACTGAAGAACATTTTTGTGGCGTACTGGTGTGCTTGTTGGTGATGAAGAAGAGAGTTTTTTTTTTGTGTCCGGGAACTGCAGCACGGATATATGACGCGCTTTGTGCACTGTATATTTGCGATCTGTACGGCGGCAAATCCGAACGGTTGGACAGTACTGCGTAGCGCATCGTCGCGGCATTAGAACCGAAGTTGTGAGTGTTCTCATTTTCTGAAGACAACCAAAGAACGAAATCGGAGCGTGACATTCATCAGCCTGACGTTGACATCCGTTTTCTTCGTGAACCGAAGGTATGTGCGCCTTCACTACATATTTATAAGTCGTTCCACTGGCAACATCTCCACTCTGTCCCGTTCTTGCACTAAAATAAAGCTGTCATGTGTGCTTCTGACTAGTTGGCATAAGCCCTAGCAACAAAATAATGTACGCGCGTGGCAGTTCATTTTCAAAACAATCGTTTTTTTTTAAAGGTCGATAGTTTGTTTGCTATTGGCGATTAACCTTTTTTTGCTTCCTTGAGAAGAATAGAAGGACTGCTGTTGCATAGCTTAGTGCACGGGTTTAGTGCATAAAATTTTTTGACGGTGTTCTAGCCACATTATTGCGGAATTGGAATTTTGCGCCAGTCTTCTCCGCACCTTACTTTATTAAGTTTTCTTGAAATTTAGATGTGTCTAGACACGGTAAACCGCCTTCTAAAATGATCTTCAGGTGTGTTAGGTGTACTTTAAGCTAGAATATTTAAGAACCACAACCAAATGAACTAATCCAAGATCCGCCAGTGCAGTAGAAGCGCCCACGGGGAATACAGAGTTTTACATAATTTCAGTACTAACATTTTTTCTAGGCCTCAAGTTATAAGACCGACTACGCACCACTGTGAAAGAGACCAGAGCAAAAGAGGAAATGCCGATCTTTGGATCAGTTCCAAAAAATCTTTTTGTAACGAACGATTTTATTTTCTCTTGCAAGAGTCATCACCCTGAGATTCTGCTGAATAACAAATTTATGGCAGCAGCACACACTCTCCTTAATAACTATGTATACGTGTCTATAAACACAGATGTCTGAAAGAGTACAAATAAAACGGCAACAACTTCAAAAACGAGTACGAAAAGTTTCTTTGTATGTTCTAGATAGTGTGTGTGTGTATGTGTGTGTGCGTGCGCGCGTGTGTGTGTGTTTGTGTGTGTGTGTGTGTGTGTGTGCGTGCGTGTGAAAGTAAATCGAGAATGAATAAACTTTGCTCTATTTATTTCGCCACTTTGTGATTCCATAAAATGTTCCTCCTATAGATTGACCACACGTTCGATAGTGCACATTCTTCGACTTTTTCCTGGAAGAAATGGCTCACAGGTAAATCTACAAATGTTTATAAGAGTAATACAATTCTTACACCATTGCCTTTTTTAAAGCATAAGGCAGAATAAAGACATTAGGCATGTAAAACTAGACGCGAACCCTTTATCAATTAGCGGGAAATAATAGTGGCAATGGATCACAGCCTCCCGTACGCGCACTCACTCGATCAAAACAGGTGGCGTCACGGCGGCAGTGAGCAAGCCTGAAAATATTTCTTGAGGTGGCACTTCCCGAGCATCTTTCCGTCCACGTGAAAAACTGATACATTGACAGTCGGTATGGAATACTGCGTATACAAGAAGTGGTGCTTAGATGGTGTTGATTTTGCCGCAAACTCCTGCTGAATGTGACGAGGGCGCTGTCCTTAGAGCTTTATATTGCCTTTGTGAAGTGGCTAGACGACTTCGCGGGTCCAGATGTCAGCCAGCAGAATCCTATTAGCTGATCTAAGCACCTTATGTCCACGTGAAAAGCTGCAACCTCCTGCTGAATGTGACGAGGGCGCTGTCCTTAGAGCTTTATATTGCCTTTGTGAAGTGGCTAGACGACTTCGCGGGTCCAGATGTCAGCCAGCAGAATCCTATTAGCTGATCTAAGCACCTTATGTCCACGTGAAAAGCTGTTACGGTTTCAGTCGACGCGACACCCTGCGTATAGAATAACTGGCGCTTAGATAATGTTGACTTTGCCACGGAGTGCTGCATAACACAAGGAGAATTTCAAGGGCCGAAATTTTTTAGCCAAATACAATCTTGATCAAAACTTAGAGACACTCAAGCCACTAAAACTATAGGGGATGTTCTTCACAACAATTACAACATATGTAAAAAAATTAAGCGGGTGAAAATACAGCTTGCCGGTGGCAGGGGCCCAAGCTGCAACCTTATAATAACCGAAATAATGCTCTAGCGATGGACCTATGGTGGTGTTCATCTCTCGGACCACCTCATTGGTATATGTGAGCAAGAACTCCAAGGAATGTTAACCCGGCTGGTAGCCGTGATGGCAAATGCGGAACACCTTTTTTGCCTGATGGCATCGCATATCATTTATCAATTTAGGCATGCATATAGACAAGTTGGTGCAACTACATAAACTATTCAATAGCTACTCACCGTTGTCGGCATCAGAACCACCAAGGCCTTGAGTGATTGGAGTGTTGCTTGTTCGCAAAGCACAGCTTACATTTTGCAGTATTTTATGTATAAATGTAGGGTTTACCGTATGCATAACAATCTAATGCGGACTGAAAGAGCAAAAAGAAGAGGTAGGACGCTATCAAGCGATGGTGATTTCGGCAGTGACAGTTGAGCCCTGGCGTAACTAAACCTGTGACATCCGTAGCCGCCTGTGGAGACATTCTCTTCCTCGTACGTCAGGTAGTTCGAGAAGAGCTCGTACGGCTTCAAGCAGGTGACGCTCACCACCAATGCTCGTTCGCCGCATGCCCCGAACCACCTCCCTACTGGATGCGAGAGCGCCACGTCGAAAACCAACCACAAACAGAAAGTGCAGATTTTACCCCACGGCTTTCGTTTTCCGCGACGGGTCATGGACACCACCGTATGTCATCATCTTGGCGTGCTGCTGCAGACCTCCGACCGGCGTGAACCAGACCTCTACTAGAAGACTACAATGCGTCATCGCGAAATGTTCCTGCAGAGCACGACCCGTCTCCGCGTACTTCTGTCACCTCTTCCCCTGCTAATTTAAACCGACAAGTCCCCGTTTGCTACACATGCGGTCTCCCAGGGCATATTTCGCGCTTCTGTCTTAGCCGGCCGCCTGCGCCGCCACCATTTTCGACGTACCCGCCTCGCATGAACGAAACCTCGACCTCTCACCCGGCCGACCACCGTCCCCGATGGCAATGGCCTAACTAATTTCGCAGCGACACTTCCACCACAGAGCGAAGCCTGACGCCGCCTCCGACACAATTCCGCCGGTCGCTGTCTCCGCGTCATCGATCGTCTTGCCCGCATCAGCTGGGAAACTAGCTGGTGTGACCGATGGAGGTGTGGTCACGGGACGATCAGTTTCGTCAATTCCTCCTTCTGCTGTGATGTTGATGAACAGAGTGCGTGTGTGTGTAGACGGTGTAGATACTCTTGCTCTTGTAGACACTGGTGCTGCTATTTCGGTTATGAGTCTTTGTTTCAAGCATCGTTTGTTAGGTCACAAAGTTATGTTCGCGTGGAATCGGAAAGAAACTTTTCGTGGTGTTGAAGGCGAAGCGTTATGTTCTGTTGGTATTTGCTCAGTTGTACTCACTATTGGTGGACAAAATTTTCGGGTTAAGTTCACTCTCCTGGCTGGCGCAACTCATGACGTCGTTTTAGAGATAGACCTCCTTAATGAATGCGGCGCTACGCTTGACTGTGGAACTGGAGAGATTCTTCTACAAATTACGTTGCCCAACTACAAAGTAGTTGACAATTTTTCAACTCTGCCCATCGATGCACTTTCATTGTCTGAAGATGTGACGATGCCTGGTCGGACAGCAGTGTTTGTTTTTGTATGCTCTTCTCACGTCCGCTCAGGACCGTGCACTGGACGTTACGAGACTGATCATGCAAACGCCATCAAGAAGATTGTGCTGCTCCTCCGGTCTGTCCTTACAGCCATCTACGGACATGCTTGTTTGTGGGCGCTCAACGCAGCCTCAGAGCTTGTTGTTCTACCAGCCGGATTTAAACTGGGAACGTCTGAGGAGCAGGCCACAATTGACGTCAGAATGGTCTTATAGTTTCCAGTCATCAGTCAGACTGCGTCCAACTCCTCAGCCGAGATGAAACGTATGATCAATAAGTCGTTGCCTCCTTCTGAGCAGGATGTCCTTGAGGAGGTGCTTACACGCTACGCTGGAGTCTTTGATTTTGCTAGAGACAAGCGTTGTTGCATGCTGCCCGAATTCCGTATGCACCACCGCATCAACACGGGACATGCTACACCAATACGCCAGAAACTCTATCGCGTATCCCCATCAGAGAAGAAAGTGATCAGCGATCAGGTCAACGACATGCTGCAGAAAGACGTTATTCAAGAGTCAAGCAGTTTTCGGGCAGCTCCTGTTATATTGGTAAAAAAGAAAAACAGCTCTTGGCGATTTTGTGTCGACTACCACCGTCTCAACGCCGTCACAGAGAAAGACGTGTATCCGCTACCACGCATCGATGATGCTATTGATTGTCTGCACTCGGCCGTATAGCTTTCGTCCATCACCTATGGTCTGAATACTGACAAATACCAATGCATCCGTCTGACATAGAGAAGACTGCTTTTGTCGCGCCTGATTGGTTATTTGAATTTAATGTTAGCCCGTTTGGCTTATGTAATGGCCCAGCTACCTTCGAGCGATTCAGGAGCTCCATTCTTCGTGGTCTCAAATAGGGGATATGTGTGTGCTATCCCCATTATGTAATTATTTACAGCAAGACATTCCACGAGCACAGTCATTGTCTTAGCGTTGTCCTAGATTGCATCAAACAAGCTGGTCTCATTTTAAACGCAAAGAAGTGTCATTGTTGTGAGCGTCAAGCCCTTGTGCTCAGATATCTAGTCGACAGGAACGGTCTATGCCCAGACACACAAAAGACTAGTGCTGTCCGAGACTTCAGGCAACCAATGTCTTTGAAGGATCTCCGTAGCTTCGTGGGCCTGCGTTCTTATTTCCCCTCCGATGCACTCACGAAACTCCATACAGATGCTAGTGGTATCGGTGTTGGTGCCGTGTTAGTTCAGTATCACGACAGCCACCAGGACGCCGTGTCATATGCAAGTGGTACTGTGACTAAGGCGGAGAGGATTTATATGGTCACCGAACTGAAATGTCTTGCGGGTGTTTTCATCGTCCAAAAGTTCAAACCCTATTTGTACGGCCGGCAATGAAAGATTGTCCCAGATCATCATTCTCTTCGTTGGCTCGTCAGAATACGTGACCCAGCTGGCCGGTTAGCGTGTTGAGCCTTACAGCTTCAAGAACGTAATTTTTCTGTGACCTACAACAGCGGTCAATGCCACGCAGATGCCGACTGCTTATCTCATCTTCCCTTTCGACTGTGGATGCGGATGATGATGATTTTGATAACTACCTGGCTGCAATCTCCTCTGACTTCCCATATTTGGACGTCTTCCGTGACGAGCAACAGCATGACCCTTCGCTCATACCAATGACCGAAGTGGCTCGCAGTTCTAAACGCGCAACGCCATTCGTGATTCATGACGCCCTACTGTATCGCATGAATTACTCCAGCCATGGTTTCACACTACTCCTCGTCGTGCCGGAATACCTGCGTCTTGCGGTATTGCAAGCAATGCAGGATGACATCACGTCTGAGCACATTGGATTTGCCCGAACGCTTCACCGTATTCGACAATGTTTTTGCTGGCATCGACTATGGAAGACCACCAAGCACTACGTCGTAAGTTTTGTTGTCTGCCAACGCAACAAACAACCTATCAAGCCATCGGCTGGTCCACTGCAACGGGTTTGCCACCGACATCACCATTCGAAAAAGTCGACATATATTTACTGGGTCCTTTCCTTAAGTCTACCACCAGCCACCGTTGTATTATTGTGAGCGTAGATTACCTGACGTGGTATACTGAAATGATGGCGGTTGCTTCAGCAACATCATCTGATGTGTCATTGTTTCTTCTCCACTCGATTTTACTCGGTCACGGGGCCCCTCGTGTGGTGATAAGTGATCACGGCCGGCAGTTCACCGCTGACATTGTCGAAGAATTTCTACGGCTTTTTGGGTGACAGTATCGGCATTTTACGCCATACCAACCTGAGACCAACGGCCTCACTGAGCGCACCAATCGTACTATCATCAACATGCTTTCAATGTACGTCGCAGCGGATCGCAAGAACTGCGATGCCGTATTACCTTTTGTGACATACGCCTTGATTACCGCGAAATATGAGATCACAGGTAGTTATTTTTTGTTCTTTATGCTTGTCATTCTTAAAGTTTCTTTGACAGCGTATTTTCTTTTTCGACGAAGGAAAACACCAGTGTCACGCAGACTTTGTGTCGCGCCAAAGAAGCTCGCCGACTTACTCGGCTTCGAACTCTTTCCGCCCACGCTCGCGCGAAAGACCGTTATGACGCAAAACACCCGCCTGTGACTTTCGCTACGGGAGATTTCGTCTGGCTGTAGACGCCCGTTCAAAAAAAGAGACTTTGCCAGAAGCTCCTTTCCAAGTACCCAGGACCATTCGTCATTACTCTGTGATTGAGTGACGTCACTTACATTATTGCGAAAGTGACAACTCAGAACCGGTGTTCGCGTAAAACGCAAATTGTGCACATTTACTAATTGAAGCCCTACAACAACCGGTCGCTTCTAATCGCTTGGTGAGCTTCGTCTTGCCCGGACGAAATTGTAACACGGACTGAAAGAGCAAGAAAGAAGAGGTACGACGCTCTCGAGAGATGGTGATTGCGGCAGTGACGGTTGATCGCTAGCATTTTCAGTGTAAAAAAAGCCAACACGTTCGTAACAATATATTTTCCCAGATTTTCAAGTTTAAAGATTGACAAGACAGCCGTGTGCGAATTCACTATCACTTGGCTCTCAGATACCGGGTCTCAAGCGTTTCACCCAAGTATTCTATCACTGAACCACTCTTGTTCTTAGAACTCCGTCGTCAACTGGCGATAGACAGGCCTGTTGTCTAGAATCAACAACTTTATTATTAGTAATAAAGCGTTTTAGAACAGCAAACTATCTGTCAGGCGTCACACAATGGGAATTGTGTAATGAATTGGTCATCGGATGCTTCAACCAATCAAAAGGGGGCGTCAAACGCTAAAACCCATGACTTCTCTGTCTCTCAACTAGTGGCAGACAAGGCACCTTTGACTGATATCCGAACGGGCGATCCAGTGCGTATACACACATGTAACAGTGTCGCCAGCCAACAGTTGTGCAGTGCGAGTTTTTTTTTTTTTTTTTCACTAGCAGATGCTTTCTGCGTCGGCCATGCGAAATGTGAGAGGGGAAGATCAAAAGTTTTGTGGGTGTCTTCTTGGGCATGAGTGAGACGCCAGCACGTGGCACGAGGCGCGAACATGCGCAGTGGAAGGGTACGGAGAGACAACATTACACAGGCTTGTCAGGGAACTTCATCACCTCTGAAAAGAATTATTTGGAAGCCGGTAATGAAACGTGGCACGTCGAGTGACATGTCCAATACCGCAGTGCCTTTATCAAAGCATTTGGTGGTAGTTATACGCAGCACATTGGTGCTGAACCAAGAGCCTTTTGATATTTACTATGCGGAACGTTCAATTGATTCTATGCGAAAGTATCGTACCCATTCTTTCACAATGGTCTACTGAAGTGGCAAAAAGAAGCCACCTGCTCATGTTCGGGTGCTACGCCTCAAGGGTATAACAACGTGTGTGCAACTGCTTCTGAAAAAACACTTTCTTGCCTTCTGATGTGAAGCAACAATTTTATTTAGTGCATGTCGAACTGAGTGGCGAAAATGCAGACTCAGGCAACGTGTGAAGTCATGTGATTTGCACAAGCAGTGAATCGTTTTGACGTCAACCCATTGCAAACCAATAAACATATGTATGCATAATCATGTTTGTATTACCATGCATGTATAATCGCCAAAATAATCACAATCATGCTCATTTTATTCAGAGCAAGAGCTCGACAAATGAGCAACATAGGCTGGCACGTTGCCTGATTGGTGCGTATTGCGTACTTCGCAGACTCGTAAAAGAATTAACTGTGGAGCGCTGGGAACTTCCCACTATACCTAATGAATTGAGTTCAATTCACAAATGATTCTTGCTTGCATTGACCGTTATTTTGTGAAGGCACGGCTTTGGTGTCTCCTGGCAAACAAAACAAGGCTAGCAATTTAGAAGGCTTGGTGGACCAGGCCCTAATACGCTATCATATTATATCATTGAAGTTGAAGTTTAAGCGCTGTGAAATAATGTTGATGCGTTCCATAATTGTGAAATATTTGTCCACTTTGCCTCACTTACAAGACTGAGGTAACTTTCGAAATGCGAAACCTAAAATATCAAGATTTTCACTGTCAAGTAAATAATTTTATCAGCTTTGCTTACATCCTGCCAGGAAACGCAAATGCGCTGTTGTCAAAGGAGTGCTTTATAAGAAGGCTTTCAGTAAGGGCACTGTTTAAAAGCCTGATAACTTACGCATGAAAAATTCAACTTCCGATACTGGTATTCTCTGATTCGCTTTCTGGTATTTAGGCAATTTGTATTTGCGGGAGTCGAGTATAGAAAAGTACTGCATAGTGGATTAGGCTCGAGCAGTGTAGCAGAAAAAAACGGCACACAAAGAGTGGACAGAGGAATATCTTTGAACTAACATTTGCATTTTATTGTTTATGTCTCTCTCTCCTTTATTGTTACATAGCTTCGTAAATATGGCTTCGAAGGTCCTATACGAATGGATTTGAGAGGCCCCGAGGACGCTTCACAGATTTTACTGCATATCATTAAAGAAAGAGAACAGCGTTAGTGTGGAGATCTTTCTCTCCTAGAACAACTTTCTCTCCTACATTTCAGAAAGAAAGAGATGAGACGTGAACAACAGACAAATACCGACAAAAAGTAATCGTAGCACAAAATAATGAAACATAATACGAAACAATAACTTCCCACTCAAGGAGAAGCCCTGATTTTATTTTTAACAGCCGTGTCATTGCGTCAATGTGCTCCCAATAGCATTTTAATATCTTCTTTCAGTATTTCGTGTACAAATACGGGTACTAAAAGCAGCCTTGATAATTTACGCGCACTCAAAATTAATTTTGTGCTTCAGCCTGAGTACAATAGCAAACAATTTCGAGATTTTTGCAGCTCCAACAGAAAAAAAATACTTTGAACCCGTACTCACTCATACGGGGTGTTCAGGACAGGCAAAATGAATAGTTTGAATAGACGTACACACAAGAACGCACACATACGAAGCAAAAAAATAATCAACATATATATATATATATATATATATATATATATATATATATATATATATATGAGATCTAACAGACAGTAATGCCAAGGAATGTACAGGGGATGTACAGGGGTTCGATGCTCGAGCATCGAACGCGTTATTCGAAGGTCTTAGGTTCGATTCCTGCCCATGGCTGGTTATTTAATCATGCACTTTTCTTTCTTCTTATTTACATTTCATTCTTTCTAATAACTTCCCCTGTACATTCCTTGGCATTACTGTCTGTTAGATCTCAATAATATTGTGTTAAAACACGGAAAAACGAGCCCTTATGTATACACTTCTTTCCCTTAAATATATATATATATATATATATATATATATATATATATATATAAAATGACTAATATTGCTATTGAGGTTCTGGTGCGAGCACAGAAAGAGGAAGTCAGAATAAGAAGAGCCGGCTGCTAAAAGACCACGGGTGGTTTGGTATTTTTCGTAGGCTCAGCAGTCAACGATATGGTTTACGTCTTGACGTACTGGTCATATTATATTTTATGTATATTCGTCCAATATTAGAGTTTTGCTGCGTCTTGTTTTCTGGAGCACTCACCTACAAAAATTGACCACTGTTATTTCTAGAACTTGAAGCGTTACGGTTACGCTTAAGGTTCCCTGAATATGTCAAATTACTGTTTTCTATCAAAAATCACGCCTGCATTCTCTTGCAAGATTTTAAATACTAGGAGTTCATACCTTTCCAAAATAATGTGAATCCCCACAGAGGAGGTCGCAGTATGTTTTCAGTATTGAGCCGACGTCCTTTATTAACCCACAGGGGTTTAGATTGAAGTGCCCACAAGTCATCGTCATACAAAACCTCTTGAAAGTATTACAAGTAAACCTTCGTGAAGTACTGGTATAATAAGACCTATTCAAACAGTGAAAATAAAATTGGACACTATATTTCCTAAGTATTGCAAATGTCTTCCCAGCGGGTATTCTAAATGCCATTTTGAAAGACCACCTGGCAAAATCAGAATTACATATTGTAATAGCAACTGATGCTTCAGTTTGTGAAGAAAAGGCTGGAGATGGAATTGCATCTTCAGTGTTCGACTGATGTTTTCAAATTTGTTTACCTGACTTTACACCCATTTATCAAACAGAATTACTTGCAATTCTCTTAGCAATAACGAAATAGCCTATCATATTTAGATACTATCATATACTATCATATTTACTGACTGCCTGTTTGTGTTTACCTAATTAGCTGCACCTTATATGTCTAATGCTTAAGAATTGTCTTACGCCCTTGCCCCAATGCATTTACGAGTCATTCGCTTGGTATAGATACAAAGACATAAAGGTTTAACCCTCAATAAATATGCCCATGCATCTGCAGTGGCCCCACATAATTGTTCCATAATTTTTATAATGTCGATGCCAGCATTTATTGCCGTGGCACGATTTGAAAAATTTGTCACATCAAATAATTTTCAAGAAGGCTCGCTTGGCAATATCTGAGCTTTCTCATCTTGAGTACGCCTGGAAAAATTGATGTTGCTCATATAGAAGGCGAAGATATCAATTACGAGTCTACGATGCCGAGTCCCCGCACTGAATTTTATCTACACTGGTAACGCCTGGCAGAGTCTCCATTATGCCTCTACTGCCACAAGAGCGAATCTCTGCATCATTTCCTCTTAGCATTCAGGTTATTTAAACATAAAATGAGACTATAAGAACAACCTCCCGGTAGATTGGCTATGAACATATTCTTTCTAGTGGTCATTTTCTTTGAAACAACTGAAAAGGATTTCGAGATAGGAAAGTTTGCAAATCCATGTGCTATTTTCTAAAGAAAACAAAACAGATTGTTCAAAATGCAGAGCTTTAGAAATTGATCGGTAGGCCAAGTTATCCGATGTAAAAAGGTAAACATGGAAAGAATGAAACACATTATATAGAACATACGAAGTGTTATGCGCTGAAGAGGAAGCTAGGGATAGACAATAACCAGATGTATGCACTAAGAAACAAGGAAGGCATAGTATTTATCAATATAGATAGGATACTTAAAATTGCGGAGGAGTAATACAGAGATCTGTACAGTAGCCGGGATAACGAAGATCTTGCAATAAAAACTAGGAGTAACCCAGGCGACTTCGCACCAGTAATGACAGCATTCAGAAAAGTGTTGCAGAGATTGATTTATTGATTTGTGGGGTTTAACGTCCCAAAACCACTATATTGTCATGACGTCAAAACAGAGGTCTTGCCGTAGAGACTGAGACACCAGAAGCAGGTCGATCTTTTTAATTAGAACGCGCAAGTGAGTTCTTCTTCTTCGTCCATTTCGTAGTCCGTCGTGGCACATGCACAACTGTCATCGTCTTTCTTGGGCAAGCACGTGACATTTGCCTCCCTCCGAAAGAAGCGTCGTCCCGATGCGCAACTTAGGTGCTCTACCAGGCGTATGAAGCGGTCGTACGAAAACGGTAACCGGGAGCTAATTAACTCAATAAATATGGTTTCATACGCACGACGTGCACGACTTCGGGCAAACGCTTTTGGCGCTTAGAACTATAATTAGTGTCGGGAACAACTTCGTAGTTCACGTCGTTCAAGCGTCGCGTGACGCTGTATGGACCAAAGTACCGTCTTAGCAGTTTCTCAGACAGTCCACGTCGACGTATCGGAATCCAGACCCACACTTTGTCGCCTGGTGAGTAGCTAACAAACTTGTGTCGGTTGTCGTAGCGTTGTGCATCTTGATGCTGCTGATGACAGATGCGAACGCACGCGAGCTGTCTGGCTTCTTCGGCACGCTGAGTGAATTCTTCGGCGTCTACATGGATGTCTTCACACTCATGCGGCAACATGGCGTCCAATGTTGTCGTGACTTCGCGACCATAGATCAGACTGAACGGTGTCATTCCAGTGGTTTCTTGTCGAGCGGTGTTATAAGCAAAGGTCACGTACGGCAATATCTGATCCCAGTTTTTACGTTCTGTGTCAACGTACATACTGATCATGTCTGTGAGGGTCCCATTGAGGCGCTCCGTCAGTCCGTTTGTCTGCGGATGGTATGCAGTTGTTCTCCGGTGAGCTGTACCGCTGAGTCTGAGAACCGACTCCAAAAGCTCTGCGGTGAAGGCAGGTCCTCTGTCTGTGATCACTGTTGTCGGAGCGCCATGCCGAAGGACGATGTTTTCGATTTAAAACTGAGCGGCTTCTGCTGCTGTGCCACACTGCATAGCTTTCGTCTCTGCATAACGGGACAGGTAATCAGTGACCACAATAATCCATCTGTTCGCTGTTGTGGAAGTTGGAAAGGGACCGAGGGAATCCATTCCAATCTGGGTGAACGGCTTTTCTGGTGCTTCGACTTGATGTAAAAGACCGGCTGGCTTGCTGGGAGGCGCTTTGCGTCTTTGGCAGTCAGTGCACGTTCGCACGTGATGGTTAACCGCAGCAGGCAACTTTGGCCAGTAGTACTAGCATCGTAGTCGGCACAATGTTCGGGTGTAGCCTAGATGACCAGAAGTTGCTTCATCATGGCACGCTTCCATAATTTCTTTTCGAAGAGAGGCAGGCACGACGAGCAAGTGCGGGTTACCAGTTGGTGAGAACTTTTTCTTATAGAGAACATCGTTTCGCAAGCAAAAAGATGGCAGTCCTCTAGCAAATAACCGCGGCACGTCTTTACGTCGTCCCTCTAAATATTCAATGAGTGGTAACAGCTCAGGGTCACTGCACTGCTCTCGTGCAATAGTGGCTGTTTTGACAACTCCCAAGAATGCCGCGTCGATGTTTTCGTCATCAGGAGCGACAGTTTCCACTGGCGACCGTGAGAGACAGTCGGCGTCGGTGTGCCTCTTCCCAGATTTGTAGACGATGGTCATGTCGAACTCTTGAAGTCTTAGGCTCCAGCGCGCCAAACGACCAGATGGATCTTTAAGGTTGGTGAGCCAGCACAAAGAGTGATGGTCGCTAACAACCTTGAAAGAGCGGCTGTACAAATACGGACGAAATTTGATGACTGCCCACACCACGGCGAGACACTCCTTCTCGGTGGTCGAGTAGTTCTCCTCCATGCGAGAGAGAGTTCTGCTGGCGTAGGCTATTACTCTTTCACAGCCGTCTTGCCACTGCACCAGAACGGCACCTAGACCTACACTGCTGGCGTCAGTGTGAAGTACTGTAGGGGCGTCCTGGTCTAAGTGCGCAAGGACTGGAGGTGTTTGCAAGTGTTGTCGCAGTTCCTTGAATGCCATTTGCTCCTGTTCACCCCAAAAGAAGGGGACGTCCTCACGTGTGAGTCGTGTAAATGGCGCCGCAATATACGAAAAGTCCTCGATAAATCGCCGGTAATAGGCGCACAACCCTAAGAAGCGTCTCACAGCCTTTTTGTCACGGGGTGCAGGAAATTGCGCTACGGCGTCTATTTTGGCCGGGTCAGGTCGAACACCCTCGTGACTGACGACGTGGCCTAGGAAGCTGAGTTCGTTGAAACCAAAATGACATTTTTCTGGTTATAAAGTCAGGCTGGCCGAGCGTATGGCTTGGAGTACGGTGGATAGACGGCTGAGATGTTCCTCGAATGATGCTGAGAATACAACAACATCGTCCAGATAGACCAAGCATGTTTTCCACTTCAGGCCCGATAGTACGGTGTCCATGAAATGCTGAAAAGTGGCTGGTGCCGAGCACAACCCAAAAGGAAGCACCTTAAATTCATAAAGGCCGTCAGGCGTCACAAAGGCTGTTTTTTCACGATCTCTCTCGTCGACTTCTATCTGCCAGTAGCCGCTTCTTAGGTCCATTGAAGAGAAATAGCGCGCATGACGCAGTCGATCGAGTGAATCGTCTATGCGAGGCAATGGATAGACGTTTTTCTTCGTGACTTGGTTCAACTTGCGATAATCAATACAAACGCAAGCTGCCGTCTTTTTTTTTTTTTGACCAAAACCACGGGGGACGCCCAAGGACTTTTCGAAGGTTGTATGACGTCATCCACGAGCATCTTGTGTGCTTGCTTCTGAATCTCCTCGCGTTCTTTCGGAGCCACACGGTAGGGATTTTGCCGAATCGGTCGCGTGTTGTCTTCGGTGATGATGCGGTGCTTGGTCAATGGTGTCCGCTGGACCTTTGACGTACGCGAAAAGCAGTCTTCGAATTGGTGTATAAGTTCAAGCAGACGCTTCCTATCAGAGGACGGTAGCGTGGAGCAGATGTCCACCGACAAAGTTGTTGAGGCAGGGACTGTCGCGTCATCTGGTTGCAAAGCACAGCAATCCCCGGCTTGGTCTATATTGTTGAAGTAGGCAATTGCGGTGCCCTTCTGGATTTGACGGCGCTCGTTGCTGAAGTTTGTAAGGAGCACTTCTGCCTGTCCACCAGTAAGCGTTAGGATGCCCCTCGCGATGGAAATGCCTTGAGTGAGCAAAAGAGCGACTATGTGCTCCACTATCACATCCTTATAAGAAGGCCACCCACTGGACACAGACACAAGGCAGCAGGATCTCGGCGGGAGCGTCACATCGTTGGCTATTCGCAAACTGCCGCGTAGTTCGTCGCTGCTGTCGTCGACATACGGATGTGTGCAAAACGTCACCATACGTTGAGGGATGTTGATAATAGCGCCATGATCTCGAAGAAAATCCATGCCCAAAACTAGCTCTTTACAGCAGTCTGGCAACAGGACGAAAGTGGCCACGAAGCTAGAATCCCCAATGCGAAGTCGAGCGGTGCATTTACCCGTGGGAATCATCAGCTGACCACCAGCACTCCTTATGTGTGGCCCTGTCCACGGTGTCTTTACCTTTCTAAGGCGGTTGGCGAGTTCTTGTCGCATGATTGAGAAGTCGGCGCCAGTGTCGACCAGTGCTGTAACGTAATGTCCGTCAATGAAAACGCCAAGATCAGCACGTACAACTTCATCGGCATTAGTATTCGTCGTCGTATTCGTCGTCGTATTCGTCGTGGTTGTCGTCATACCTTCTTGCGATGATAGGGGGAACTTTTCGGTGTCTCGACGATTGGCAACCTTGCCCCCGGAGGTCGCAGCAGTTAGTTTCCCCGGCGCGGGCTAGGCGAACGGCCTCTGGTGACGTCCGCGCAGCTCTGAGGGAAGTCACGGTGACGCGCAGGAGATGGAGATCGCCAGCGACGCGGTGTAGTTGCTTGGCCAGTCGACAGTTGATCGGCATCTTGGGCACGACGGTCTTCAGAGCGGAAAGAAGCGGGACGAGAAAAGTTCCCGAAGCCGGAATTGCTATGACGGCAATAGCGAGCAGTGTGACCTGGTTCTCCGCAGCGGAAGCAAATAGGTCGACGCTCGGCCATGCGCCACAAGTCAGTTCGGCGAACTGGTGGTCGTCTCATGGAATCCCGTTGCCACCATGGTACGGCCGCGGGTCGTGGCTGGAAAGATGTCGCCACAAATGACGGTGGAGGACGACGGACCACATCAGCGTAGCTCGCTGGATGTGGCTCAGGACTTGGCGCGGGTGGTGTAACGGCTTGCCTCAACTCCTGGCGGACGACTTCGGCAACACATGCGACGGGTGGTTGTGTAGGAGGGACGCAGAGGGCCCGAAGTTCCTCACGCAGTATTTCCCTAATCATTTGTCGCAGAGAACTTTCACACACGGCAGTGTTCTGAGCTGCAGCACTTACTGCCGTGTGGTTCGGCAGGCGGTCAAAGTGTCGGTATCGTTGTCGCAGTGCGCGCTCGATGACAGTCGCCTCTCTTATGAATTCATCTACTGTTGTAGGTGGATTTCGTACGAGGCCCGCAAACACTGGTTCTTTGACACCCTGCATTAGGTGACGCACCTTCTTCGCCTCGGGCATGTCAGGGTCAGCTCGTTGAAACAGACGGATCATACCCTCTGCGTACCTGGCGGCTGTTTCGTTGGGGTTTTGTGCGCGAGCCTCAATAAGTTGCTGTGCGCGATCTCGTCGGTCCGTGTTCAAAAATGTGGCGAGGAGCTTTCGGCGAAAATCTTCCCAAGATTGGAAAGTAGCCTCGTGGTTCTCGTACCACGTGCGAGCGCTATCTTCCAGGGCGAAATATGCACGGCCAAGTTTGTGCTGTTCGTTCTAGTGGTTAGATACAGCGACCCGTTCGAACTGTTCGAGCCAGTCCTCGTCATCCTCGTACTCTTCTCCATGAAAAACTTCAGGAACGCGAGGATGTTCAAGAGTCACCTGGGAGGGAAGTGTGGTCTGCGGTGGAAGGGTAGCCGTAGATGTGGTAGGAGCTGCCATGCTGGTTAGAGGCGGAACAAGTACGGACTCCGGACTTAGGCCTAGTAGGCGCCGACTGAATCGGTGCACCGGAGTCGTGACGAGGGGATGGGTCTCTGGACTAGATGAACGGGTGCGAGCAAGACTGTCCTGCATCCGGTTGTACCCAGCACGTCCACCAGTGTCACGACGTCAAAACAGAGGTTTTGCCGTAGAGACTGAGACACTAGAAGCAGATCGATCTTTTTAATTAGAACGCGCAAGTGAGTTCTTCTTCTTCGTCCATTTCGTAGTCCGTCGTGGCACATGCACAACTGTCATCGTCTTTCTTGGGCAAGCACGTGACAATATGATTATGAGAGACGCCGTAGTGGAGGGCTCCGGATATTTCGACCACCTGGAGTTCTTTAACGTGCACCCCAATCTGAGTACACGAGCCTACAACGTTTCCGCCTCCATCGGAAATGCAGCCGCCACAGCCGGGATTTGATTCCGCGACCTGCGGGTCAGCAGCCGTGTACCTTAGCCACTAGACCACCGTGGTGAGGCAAAGTGTTGCAGAGAAATCAAAAAGGCAAAGCTACTGGTAAGAATGAAGTAACATCAGATGTCCTGAAAAACGGAAGACAGATTGTGTTAGAAATCTTAGCTACCTTGTTTAAGAAGTGTCACCTGACTGGGAGGGTACCAGAATCTTAGACCAATGCTAACATCCCCTTGACACATAAGAAAGGGGATGACAAGGACTTGAATAATTACAGGATGATCAGCTTGCTCACCGTCATAGACAAGCTTTTTACAAATCTATTGCTGACAGAGTTAAGATAGCATTACAGTTTAATCAACAAATAGAACAAACAGGATTGTGAACAGGCTACTCAACAATTGACCACACTCATACTATCAATCAGGAAATATAGGTGTGCTGAGAATACAGCCAACCACTATATATAGCCTTCATAGATTACGAGAAGGCATTTATTAAACATATCGAAATCAGGGCATCGACAAAGCATATGTAAACATCCTGGAACAAATTTTCACAGAATAGGCTAGGTCGGGTTAGGATTCTGTAGGGAGCCCGTGGATCTAGCCTTGCATTATTTACAGGCAATTGCCCCACCCACTTTTCTCTTGCCAAATTTTATCTAATGTCCTTTGTTTGTTTTTCAACTAAGTACGAGAAGGCTCATGAAAAATCATCCACAGCGCGACGTAAGCCTGCATAAGCCGGGGCCCCTGTTCTATTTCACATGCAGTAATGTGACAGTGCTCCATCTCGCTGCACCATACCCCAAACATAATTGTCACTTATCACTAGTCCCATGCGAGGTTTGTAGCATTCCAAAATTTCAATATAAGTCACGACACCTGTTTTCTGAAGATAAAGCGACCACGCGGAAGCAAAATATCAAACACATCGTCACATGACGATCCTAAACGCTGCAGTTCCTCAGATAAACTTTGCCACTCCATCCTAAGCTCACGACACTTGAGCGAATAGTGTTCTATATCAACATTTTCTTCGCACTTCGGGCAAAAGGGCGACACGAAGAAACTGATCTTGTGAAGCCATGCTGTTTAACGCGCTTATCCCATTCGTATGTCATGAAGCAAGCAGGCCTCTTTCCTTGCTAACCCTTTTGTCACATGGCTGGAAAGGCGTCAGCCATAAGGAGTGAAAATGCTTATTAGAAACTTCTCGTAAAATACGGTGATTGTCCTTAGGAGCCTTCTTCGTTGGTTTATGCTCCAGAGCACTCCGGGGCACGTCTGTCAGCCGCCTCATCACCCGCAATAACCACATGTGATGAAATCCATTGAAACTTAAACTAATAATACTACATACTAATTTATTGCAGGTCTTTAATCTAATACATAATGCATACTAATTTCATTCAGGTCTTTAAGGATTCGCAGTGATCTTTGAGCGCATTGATCGGAAACCAACCCATGCTTTAGCTGCTGCAAAGCGGCTTACTGTCTGAAAACAGCACGACTTGTCGCTGCTTACAAATTTCAGTTTCTTCAGGGCTGCCTCAATTGCCACGCTTTCACATGCTGTAAATGGACAACGCACTCGAGTCACGCTGCCCAGGACGCCTTTAGAGACGGGATCAGAAACGCAGCAGCGATTCCTTCACGCGCTTTGCCGACCAATACATCGGTGAAAACTTTCAAATGATGGGTATACTTTTCTTCAATATATTCAAGTACCAAGGAACGTATTTCTGCTATTGGGGGTGGAACGCTTGCTGTGCATACATGGAATCATCACCTGACAGTTAACATTTTCATTTGATCAAAGTGGGCCATGTCAAAGTTGTCTGTATTTGGGTAAATCGATGTCAAGATGGCAAAGGGTGTTGAGGGCAACGAAAGGTTGTGATTCCGTGCGTAGCCGAAGGCGACTGAGTAGTTCTCGTCCTGGGCTCGATTCCCTAAGTCGGCAAAGCTGTGTCAGCAGTCGTTGAGAGGCGAGAAGACAAAACGGTGAAAGACGAGCTTCATGAAGAACCGTTATGCTCACTGGCACTCCCAAAGCGACTCTAAGGCTTTTAAGACTGAGTGATTCCAGCCGTTCGTACTGTGACTCACTTGGAGAGATCAGAGGCAATTGGAAAAGCACGCGATTGACAATTACTGCCGCGTGTAACTTTATCATTGATGTTGGGGGGGGGCAGCTTCTTCAAGCCATCCGTCGATGAATGTTTACACGCGGTGACAGCACTGACATTGTCAAAAGCGTAGGAATACGTGTTACAAGGTGCAACTATCTGTGGTCCTGTGTCTACGGAAACAACAGGGCACCTTTTACGCTTTGTTCAGGCGTTTCTGAGTGATCGCTTGGTGCAGGTGAAGTGAGGGACAGAGCTCAGTAGCTCAAGGAAAATCACCAGAGTGTGCCACAGGGCAGTGTCCTGTCCCGAATGTTGTTCATTGTGGCCATGGTTGGTTTACCTAACGCTCTCAAGGCTGTGAGCAAGGCAATTTAATTATCAATTTATGGTGATGACATACATACCTGGCTGTCTGGATATCAGCATAAATGATTGCAAATGATTGGCCAAAGAGTTATACTCTCAACGCAAGCGTATCTCGAATCTATTACACCAACAGTATCAGCTGAAAAGTCTTGATTTATGCTATTCCTAGGTATGCGAAGACGAAAACAAGGATGAAAATATTACTTCTTGATGCATTATTTATGCGAGTAAAGTACATGAGATTGCTCGGAGTCACAATGGACACCAGGATGAATTGGCAAAATTTATACAGAAATAACTGCCACCAAAGTGCTTCATAATGAAAGCGACAGAATACCAATCAATAAAGGCGTAAGACAAAGAAATACAATCTCCCAAATGTTATTTACCCCGTGCTTACAGAAGGTTTTCAGAGGCCTTGAATGGGAAGAGTATGGGATAAGAGATAATGAAGAGTTTATTAGTAACCTGCGCTTCGCCGTTGATATTGCATTGCTGAGTAACTCAGGAGGCGAATTTCGACTCATGATTACTCAATTCTGTAAAGAGAGCTGAAAGGTAGGTCTTAAAATTATTCTGCAGGAAACGGTTTGAGTGTACAAATACCTCGGAAAAAAACAGCGCTTCGGGATAGGTAATAGCGCACTTGAAGATGTAAACTGACGTTTATTTAGGACACGTAATAACCACGATGACGAACCACGAGAGTTAAGTAAGTAGAAGAATAGGAATGGGGCAGGGCACATTCAGCAAGCATTCTCAAAACATGACTGGTAGATTGCCACTATCACTGAAGGTAAAGGTACATAACAGCTGCATCTTGCCGGTACGTACTTATGAAGCAGAAACTTGGAGGCTTACAAAGAGCGCTCAGAATTATTTGAGGACCGCGCAGCGAGCGATAGAACAGAAATTTATATGTGTAACTTCAAGAGACAAGAAAAGAGCAGAGCGGATCAGGCAAGAAACTGTTGGCAAGGATATCAAAGCTAAACTCAAGTAGAAATGGACATGGGGCGGGCATGTAGTGCATAGGCAGGATAACCGCTTGCCATTAAGGGATAACTGACTAGATTTCCAGAGAAGACAAGTGGGCTACAGTGACACGAAAGATCGGGTTGGCAGTTGAGATTAGCAAGTTTAGACTAGCAGTTGAGATTGGCAAGTTGAGATTAGCAAGTTGAGATTAGCAAGTTTGGGGGTAAAAGTGGCAGCAGCAAGCACAGGATTGAGTTGAATAGCGGAACATGGGAGAAGCCTTTTTCCAGCAATGAACGTAGTCAAGTTGATGATGGTGAGATTTAGTCAAGTGCAAAAATATAAAGCAAATACTTGCTATGTCATGTACGTCAACGCGTCTTAAACAACATATGTACCAAGTAAAAGCATACAGTACCAACTATTACTAAAGAAAAGCAAGCACTATTTACAAGCCAAAGTAATAGGTCCAAAATATCTTACTTTCATTATATATATAAAGTTGTGAGCCTCTCCGAGTTGTAGGAACAGTTGGTTTATTCTTTATGTCTCATAAAAATTATAACAAGTTTTAACATATAATTGACAGTTTGTAGGTGAATGAATATTACTTTCGGATCCTGTCCCACTGTCTTCGCGATGATATGGTGAATACAATAAAGCAAAGGGTACAGCTGTCTGCTACGACTTTATGAAGTACTTTTAGAAGCATCTGATATGAAATACGCAACTCGTAAAGCAGCAGAATTAAAAGAATGTGCAGGATAAGACTTTTCAAGCCACGCAAGTGGTTTTCAAAGTATGATTACTATTTTAGGCCGGTAGAACCCCCGACATTTGCCATAATCATCGCTATTTTATCAGGAATGTCATTTGAAGCGGTCTAATTATATATTTAACCACATATTACTGTTTTGATTTATGCATATAACTTGAGTCCATATAAAACATCAGTATCTAGTCGTGTGGCAATTGCAAAAATGCTAAAGCCTGCGCAATTGGCTGTACTGCATTTGTGACATTGTGTCTTCAAGAGGTGGCTCTATGTTCGGAAAAAGTCAGACAGCTTTGCACTTAAGTCACCGGCACTGGCCTCACCAACTGTGCTGAGTAGCGTGAAGACTTGTTAGAATGCAAAAGTGCACTTCCGCAGTGACAAATTCAATCAGAACAAGATAACGTTCTGATGTAGTGGAACCCATTGTAAGTAGGGTTCGTTAAACAATAGGGCTACGCTGATCAATTATTGATTGCCGTAGAGCTGACATCACCACCAGTAACAGTAGTGTATGTCTTTATGCTGTGTGCAGAGCGCCTCCATGCACTCTTCGTTCAGCCTGGCTCTAAAAGACGATGCTACCTCTTCAGATATCCCGTCTGTGGTCGAGTCTACATGTGGCTCTGTTAAACTTGCGAATTACCATCGGACATCCTCATCTGCATGATAGCCACGGTCTTTGAAAGGTAGGTATGAAGGTATATTCAACGCTTGTTTTTTTTCATGTCGTCTGCCAGCTAGCGCTTTTTGCCAGTCCCTAGCAGCTTGGCAGCCAGGGATCGTCGCAGTAGCCATTGCGTTTTGGCCATGCATATTGAGAGTGGCTTCCGTTCCCACGCAATCTATGAGCCTGCCTCCCGGCATAGAGATGTCCGGATGCGTAGCGCACACATTGGCATACGTATTTTAGGCGCAGCTTGGTCATGGACGGCTCGTGAAAGCCCTCAAACTTCCTTTCCGCCCGAGCTCGTTGTGGGCTAGCGCTAGGTCACCGTGGCACATTGACGCCAAGCTTGTAAATTCAACGCAATATGTAAAAGGTTTTTTTTTTTCGCTATCAGAAGTATGGCTTCTCTTCGTGAATGGAGGGCATTTTGGAAGCTCTGGATGTGCTACAATATGATACCCGATGAGAAGTGTCCCTGTTCCCACGTATTTGTCGACAAAAGGTATAAAACATTTTCGCCACTTTTCTGAATAAAAAAAAAGCTTTTGTTTCTGCTACGCCGGGTGACAGCGACCTAAAATCAGAAAATATCATAGGTTGGGTGATTGGGGGGCTAAGGGTAAAGAGAATAAAGAGCTGTAGTATTTGTTTCTCACTTAAACGGCTTTTCTCAGTCCTCCAAAGCTAAATTATCCACAAACATATTTGACCAATCTTGGAGCTAATTCATATACATAAGTTGCCTTGTACAATTTATCACAGATCGCCACACTCATTTCTTGAATGATTTGGTAACAAAAACTCGACAAATCGCCTTTCTCTGTCTATACAAGCGTAGAAGTTCTATTAAAAAGACTTAGAGTCGCTGCGAGCATACCGCTTTTTACTTCCAGTATCAAATAAAAAGAACCAAATAAAGGAAGCCTTCTTTGTTTTTTTCGTTTTTTACAGCAAAAGCTGTTATGAGATCACAGGAAGGGTTGCGTGCGCCGTAGTTGTCTGCCACCGCAACCGCCGTTGGTGTATGTAACCACTATCAATTGAAATAAGAAAAATACTAGGGACACTGTTTGATTCTAATGCTGGTCCGCAGCATCCTGCCCTGTATTTCACACCAAAACAATGTGTTTTTTTTGGTTATGAACGTGGTATTCATTTAAATAGTAATAAAATCTTACACACAATCACGCTGAGCTGCACTGTCGCAGTTCCATAAGGACAACAAGCGTATAGTTATATAGTACAGAGAGGGTTCATTATCACGCATTCCACAAGAAAGTTAGTGATACTAAGCACAACACCAAGATGAGTTATCAGTTTGATGCGAAATCAAGTTCATGTTTAACATTCTTTAAGTGAACCGCCATTGAAAATTGCATGTCAAGAGGTGATGGGCTCTGCATTGTGATCCTTATACGTGTCTTCCACGTGTGTGTATACTTATGAGAAAAGTGTATCACGCCGCACATCGTCAATAGTTGCTGGCACAAAATAATGAACATCGCACCAATTTATTACAAAACATGTAGAGTTCGTAGGAGGGCATTCTATAGTAAAATGGCGTCTTCGCAGCTCACGAAGCAACGCTGTATTGTTTCGGGTACATCACAGAGACGGCAATAAACAGTCGAGGCAAAAATACCTTTTGTTTCTAACCAAGATTTAGCGGGTAGTGTTTCAGAACGAAGTAAACGAATGAATGTTTTTTCATTTGGGGTTTATATACACTTTGCACACCCTTTTCAAAGCATCAGGGTAAGTATATAGAGCAGTACAGCGCACCAGGGACGATCACAGATACCAAATCTTTACAGAGTTTCTGTCGTGAAACTGTATACAAATAATTCATTGAAAATGTGGTTTTACGAAACCAAACTGCAGAGGGAACTTCTTCTAAATATCCCCACAACCATGGCGCGTGCGAAGTTTGAAGAAGCAACAATGTCAGGTAAAAAATTAGCAAAAGTATTCTGAAAAAGAATTGAACGAATGCTTGGATGCTAACTATTGCGAAAAAAGAATAATCGCAAAACTCTTTGGCACAGATAAAGACGTTTTAAACTCAACCCTTCAACTCTACGTTTCAACTTTTCATTTTAAACTCTACCCTTCAACTTTTCAGCCATGGGTCGTGACAACCTAATGATTGTCACGACCCATGGGCTGAAAAGTTGAAGACCACACGAAAGTTGCAAAAACACGATGGAAGCGTTGCACGTAGATCCTGACACAGTGAGAAAGCTGTGACACACAGTGAATCTGTGCTGCTAAGAATGTATTACAAACTTCGGCTCAGCCAAAAGATGAAAGGCGATTTACGACACATGCCTGGGTCTGCTACTCGAGCATGGGGACACACTGAGCTTTAAACTCCACTTCAAACGGGCCTTCTGACGGCTTAATATTGGGAAGGAATCGCGTTAGCATTAGTAGTAAAGTGTTTCAGGACAGCAGAGGAACAACCTGGCGTCACACAATGCGAATTATGTAACGAGTAGGTCATCGATTGCTCCACCCCTTACTTAGGTTTCAGGCATAATTCTGCATCTTCAGCCACAGTACAGAAAAATTGCACAAAATGTTTTCAAGTGTGTAGTGGGTACCACGGTTCGCGGAGAATGAAAAAATCTACTAAACAAATATTTTGATGATTGATAGAGTAATGGGTACTTTGTAAGTGTCCCTCCGGTATTTACCGGAATAGTGCAAAAAAAAAGCTCTGAAAGACCAATCTTCGAGCTTTCGCCGTGATTGTGCAGCATGGTCCGCACAGGCCTGTTGGTTGTTATTCTTTGTTTTCTCCCTTGTTTCTTTCTTAATATTCTTTCCGATTTGATATACGTTTGTATGTGTATTTTTACTTTCATTCAAGCAATTATGTCTTTCGACTTTCGCTCTTTTTATTCGTCACTTCCGCATGTTGAATTCCGATATTTGCTTTTAGCTTGCGTTTCGCCTACAAGCGACAGCGTACGTCATCCCATCCCCTAATGTGATTCGCAGTTGCAATCATTGTGAGTTGGAATACCAAGAGCGTGAATCTTGTTGTTGGTGCGAGTGCGTGCAAAAAATGGTTAATATACACATATTTTTTTGTCTGTGTTCGCTGAGTGTCGACGAGAGCCTACGATCACAAAGTCCTAAAGTGCTCCATGAAGTGCTTCTCTACGAAGGTGCCTTGATGTGTTCCGAACCTGAAAGAAACTAATGAAAAGACAAACAGAGGAAACCCCAGCAAAAAAATTTTCTCTCGAGATGACAAGATTTGAAGCATCCAAAACACGAACCGAAGGTGAGAGCCTTTACCGGTCGGCTATCCGGTACGCTTACAGAACATTGCATAACCTTACATGCGGAGTGTGATACATTGAAACAACTTCTTTGGTGAAACAATTTTGAACTCCTGTGCTATTTATGTGGCCAGTTTTGGCTCAACAGCGGTCAAGCAAGCTGGCACTGAAGCGTCAATCACTGAACAGGTGCAAGTTTTCTGCGAAAAAATGCCGAATGCGAAGCATGCTGAATCTTTACTAAGCTGTGCAAGAGTTGACATATCAAAACTTGACGAGTTTTAGGCGTAATATGCTTGCTCAAAGGTAGCTTCTAGGCTGCTTTTAGGTCATTGCTAGTCTTTACGATATGCTAGGCTGTTTCTGCCTTTATTCTTATGCTATGGCTCAACAAGAATGCTTTATGAAGGTGGAAATTATATTGGCATTTGCAGGGATGATTTCTGTCCCCTTCGTGTCCTCGATGCATATTTATTTGAATAAAAGCCAGATAAAAATCAGAAGTAACAATTTTAAAGTGCTTCTTTGGAATTGGAAGACGTGTCCTCTCGCTCCGCAGCCTGTCTCCTTATATGGCTCTCCCAAGCACTTTTTTTCTTTATTAAGTGGAAGTACACTGTCGTTTGAATGCTACCGGCGGGCATTTTCCTATGGCAGTACGCAGCTTTCTTGCATGCTTCTGCACCCACGAGATTGTGCGAATGGTGTTTTTTAAGCAACGCTCCTAGACCTTGCATTCTCTTTATCTCCCAAATGTTCTCTACGATTTCAGCCCATCCTTGCAAAATATTTCCCCACGAGAAAAGCGCTGAAATATATTTTCTTGCTTCATTATCTGGAATGCTTTTGTGTAAAATTTAGTTCATATTTCATAAGCGTCAATGATAGCGCCAGCACATATGTGTAGGAAAGATTTCTGTGAATTGGTTTTCGTCCTTGCAGATAGCAAGTGGGCAGACGGTCTAGAAAGAGTGATGTCTCCAGCTTTCAGGAGAAATCTTGTTATGCGGTATGTAATAGCTGCATCTTGCTGGTACTTAGCTACGGAGCAGAGATCAAGAGACCTACAAAAAATCAGCTTAAATTGAGGGCGACGCAGCAAGCAATAAAATAAAAAATGGTAGGTGTAACCTTAAGAGACAAAAAGAGAGCAGAGTGGATCGGGGAACAAATCGGGGTTGAGGATATCATAGTTATTATCAAGAAAATGAAATGTACATGGGCCGGGCATGTACCCCGTAGACAGAATAACCGCTGGTCATGAAGGGTAACTGACTGGATTCCCACAGAAGGCAAGCAGGTTAAGGGGAGGCAGAACGTTTGGTGGTCATATGAGATGAAGAAGTTTGCTGGTATAAAATGGCAGCAGTAAGCACAGAACTGAGTTGACAGGCAGAACATGGGAGAGACATTTGTCCTGCAGTAGATGTAGTCAGGCTGACAATGATGATGTTTATGTTACCTGATCCTCATCAGCCGATTTGCGTCTTTGTGTTTCCTTCAAGCTATACATAATATACACCTATTAGCACTGACTTACATTCAATAGAAATAAATGTATTATTCTTTATCAATGCTCGTATGCCTGGCTAGTACTTGATCAGGAAAAGAAACATGCCAGCTAGATTCACCTACAGTTTTCTGTCCCTGTGTTTTTTTTTTGAGACGACCTCCATAAATATTTCAAGAAAAAACACAAGCTTGTTTTATATGGCCTCTGTAATTTAGCATTCTTTGTCGCACGTCCTTGAGGCTACATGTTCACCAAATATACCCATTCCTGCTAAGCACCCCAATTAACTCCAGTGTAGTCCTCGGAAACAGCCTAAAACCATCACGGGCCTTTGCTGTCGTAGCTTATAGAGGCATGTGATCCGCCCTCGCTATAATGACGATGCTCTAGGCCGACGGAAGTGGCTGCTAGCCACGCGTTGGTTATTTTTTGTTTATCCCTTCGGCGGTTGATTTTTACCTCATGCCATTGCAAAAGGTTCTTTGTAGTACCACTGTTGTTTGACCATTCGCCCTGGGTGCGTTGGACCCATATCTAAAACAACGAGCAATCAAGCAAGTTTCTCTCACCTTGAAGCAGCCTTGGGTGTCGATATCTGGTAAATCTGCACTGCAATATCAGGTAAATTTTAGGAGAACGTTTTGGTAAAGTGCATTAGAACTGTAATTTTCGCTACCATCACCGGTGTCGCCGACGTCGACTGACGCCAAGAAAATTACCGTCCGATAAACAGCAGTGAAACCTCGGTGTGCAGTTTAGCCTTTGTGATACCACTGCGTGTCGTACGAACACCTGCGGAACAGCTCAAACAGAATACTGGAAGCAAGGCAGGCTCGGATACGTGCCGTGACACAGAAACAACATTATAATGCGCATGCGAGAAACACTGCAGATCAACGCACGCTTGACCAGGTTCAATAGATTTTGTCTTGTCCTTAAATCTCCTAGCCTTGCTTTCTCGCTCGTCTCAGTGCATTTCTGGACTTTTTGCTGCAGTTGTGGGGTGTATTGCCCCGTAGGTTGTGGTAATCGATGTACAACCTCACAAGGTGACGTCCGACTTCACTTCAGCTGCGGCCACTACCTCAAGGAAGCGAGTAAACACATCTAGCGAGAGCATTGACACTGAGCTGTACTCCACATCTTGCCACATCAGATGACGGCTTTCCACCTGTCCTGCACCACAAGCCCAAGCGAGGGATCGTCAATTCATCGTCGGTGTCAAATACAGCCACTGTGAAAACGGCGCCCCAGAGATGGCCTCATTCCATCCTGTTGGCGAAAAATACAATTTAAAGTTGTTGTTTTCTTCATTTAGCAGCATATATAGTCGGTCAACAGAGACAGGTGTGTCTCTGTGTGTGTGTGTGTGTGTGTGTGTGTGTGTGTGTGTGTGTGTGTGTGTGTGTGTGTGTGTGTGTGTGTGTGTCAATCTCAATATTTTAAAATTCGAAGGATTCAGCTATTGTTTTTGCATTGTTTTCTGTTTGCCCTGCATTTGTCGATGTGTCTTACTTGACAGATTCGCACAGACGTAACCTTTAAATCTTTGTAGCTTCCATCTCCAAGTTCGCACAGCGACAACGTCTTAAATTTTTTTCCTGTCTCCTTCATCTGCAAGCTCAGAAGCACAATCGTTAGTGCACGAATGAACTTCGCACTAATGTTTTGGTTTTTATTTGCGGAAGTTAATTGCTAGGAATACCTGTTGAGAAGGGTCGTAGTGTCTGTGCTGCATTGCAAAGCCCCGGAACAACATCATTTATGGGGGATGTTTTGTTTTTTTTTGAAATTTTAAAATTGAAGCCGCGTCTGACTATTGGCGCTGTTCTCCTTTGAAAACAATCATGTGGGTTCTCTCAACGTTCGAGAAAGTGTCGCATATATTCAGCGTATTTTACTCTGCTGATTTATTGAAGACCAGTGCAAGAAAGTGGTGAAAAATGCTCAAGAGTATTGCAGTCATCGCGGATACATCTGGTAAGTACCCTGTAAATAAAATATCTGCTATTGCTGCATCATTAGCACGTCTACCCGTTAGAACCATGCCATCTCAGTTTCGTGGAAGAGGAGTGGTGCTGCTTTATATAAAGCAAGTTTGATTCTTCAACGGCTCTCCTGAAAAACGGAGAAGTGGTTTTTGCAGTCGTGTCTGATCATGAAAAGACACACACGACAATAATCATGTATTGATAAATGAACAAAACGGAAGTTTTGAATGGCAACTGAACCTTTGTTACATGTGGCTGAAGAAGAGCAACGGGGCAAACACAAGAATGCAACTGCAAATTGTTCATCGATCAAACATATGCAACCTACACACTGTAAAGATAAAGTATGAGCTCGGAGGACATCATAAATAAGATCGAGGGAGTAGACACCATAGCGTGCCTAATGCAGTAACGCTGCACGCATTCATTTCAGGTTTTGTCCGTTTGTATACAGTCGCGCAAACTCTGCAATGCACTGCTAATAAGACACACTTTTAAGAGACCTTTCCTCTGTGTTCTTCGGTCAGCATCTAATCTCCTGCACAAAATGGGCAAGAAATAATATTATAAAAACGTATAGCTTGGACACCAAAGCCACATTTTTTTTTACTTCTAGCTGTGCATGCATTCATTATTATTTCTTGCGCTCAAGAACAGACGTTCATGGTTGAATTATTTAGCTTTGACTATTTCGACACATGTTTGGCTCAGGCACTTGGGCAGCTGACTGGGCATATGGTAACATAATTTCATTATCAGCTGACTGGGCATATGGTTACATAATTTCATTCTTTAATTTCACTAATCACTACCATAGCCAGCAACTCTTCATCGGGTGGGAGAGGGTGGTTTCAATCTTTAAAAAAATCTCATGTATTTGCTGTATTTCCATTTCCTATGTTTGTGTTTTCATACGGCACTCGATGCATTCTTGCGTATATGCAGGTTTCGCAGAGCATAAACCCTCAGCTTGATCTCCTAAAGATGGGCTCGGTTGTTCATTTGTATTGTAAGCTGCATAGGCACTGTATATGGAAGCTATGTTTCCCGCGTAGTAGCAACAGCAGCACACTCATTACACCCAATGATTTTGTTTTTTGCTTTTCCTAAACTGTCTCTGATTATAATCTGACTAAAGTAGAAAAAAAATTGAAAAAAAAACTCAGGAGAACTTACCATCTCGTTGATACATACGGGCGTCTAACGTAGGTAAGCTTCGCCGTAAATTTTTGCTAGGGTAGAAAAGATTCACCGGAGAGGAAGCCACTCTTAGTACAGTGAATGCAGCGCATCGAAAGTTTGCTATTACGTTTCATTTCCGCTTGCTTATGAAGCTTTTGTACCATGCTTGAACTGATGTGACGTGCGAGCTTCATCGAAGCACTCGCACGACGAGTATACGCCCGGAGCACAACACATCACGGGACTGGTGAGCGCTCCTCATGCACGGAACACAACACATCACGGCACTGGTGAGCGCTCCTCTTGACACCACACCCGCCTGTCCCGGCGCCTTAGTAGCCGTTGCCGATCCGTTCGAAGACAGCTCAGTGGTAATCGCTTACCGGCTCTGCCGAAAGAACGCGGCGGTGGCCGCTTAATTCATCGAGAAACGCCGTCAAAGTGAGACCGGCTCCGCCATGGACGCGATGTTGGCGCAGAAACTTCACTGGAGTGAGACGCTGTGCGGACGTGTTTCGCATGAGCTCCGGCCCGGTGACCGACTATCGGCGGACGCGCTTTTTTCTGGACTTGCTGTCAGTGAGCTCGTCTGCAGGAGGTTGCCCTGTACCTACGGACACCACTCGTTTAGGCAAGTTTGTCCCCGTTTTTGGAGTTTCCGAAATTTTCCTATCAACCCCGCGGTGGCAAGGCTAGGCCTATCTCCTAGGCCAAGCCTGGCCTGGGCCGCGTCGCTCGGCGACTGACTTGCACCCGGTGACCGTGGGTCTTGTTCGGCTGAAGATGGAGTACTACGTCGAAGGGGAGACTATAACACCCGAAGATTTTGAAGCGGTAGAGTGGGCTCCAGTGCTGAAGGCACAGGACCGATTTAAGAAGACTCGGCATGGCGACAACGCCAAGAGTAAGCCTTGTGAGACGCAGGCCGGCAGCGACGGGCGCAAGACGCACGGAGCGCAGCAAGTGAAGCGGGGGAAAGCGCCGGTATGGAAGAAACGCGGACCGTTTCTCAAGTTGCCAGCCACGGATTTCAAGATTGTGTACAGGCCCCAGAACTGGGACTTGAGTGTTGTGACAGCGAGAGAACTCGGATGTGCACTGAGAGCAGCAGCGCGTCTAACGAGTGCGATTGCCGCGGATGAAGACATTGTGCGGGTTAATCGCACAAACAACACGTTGACGGTGAGCACACCGTGCATAAATCGCAGTGGGGCATATGCGACTGTGAAGACGCTCAAGCTGGGTGATCGTGACCTGCCGGTTTCGGCTTTCGTGGCGCCGTTGGAGAACTCCGTGCGGGGAGTGATTTATAATGCTTATTATGGATGCCCAGTGGAAGAAGTTCGGGCGGGATTCCTGAAGAAGAATGAAGGCATAGACATTCTGAACGCGATACCTCTGGGAAAGTCAAAGGCGATTCAGATTACGTTCGGGGGAAAACGCGTACCCCGGCAGATTACTTACTGGAACTGTCTGTACGCTGTGATCCCGTACAGAAATTTAGTCGAGACCTGCTACAACTACAGACGAGTTGGACATCGAGCGGACGTTTGCTATCGTCCGAAGAGCAACCTATGTCAACGTTGCGGGAAGGACCATCCTGCCCCGCCAGAAGGAGAGCCACCTACGTGCACGCCGGTCTGCATCATGTGCCATGGTGTGCATCACACAGGGAGCCGGAACTGCAAGTTTCGCCTGGCTCGCAAGCCACCGACAGGCCGGCAGCAGAGCATCGAAAGAGAGAGCGAAGCTGGCAACGATAAGCGTTCCTCGAGAGCCACGGAGCGGTCACCGAGGGGTAAATAAGGCAGAAGCAAAAGCAGGGACCGGTCGAGTTCCTTCCCGCCATTGCCAGGGCGCGGGGGCGGCCAAGATGGTGGACGAGCATCCAGTACCAACAGCTGCGCACGCGACACCAACAAAAAGGTGAGCTTGTCAAGCACGGCCTCCCAGAACGAAACCGCTCGAGAGAGGGAGTTAGCAGCGCTGGTTCAGAGACAGGGAGACTTGATTAAAAGAATGGAAAACAGAATTGCAGAGATAGAACGCGCACTTAGAAACGACCAACGGCAGGGAACACAGGCACCAGCAGTGCAAGGCCTACAGAAAGCGACGCAAGAGGCGACTGCTCACGTACAGGAGAGTGCAGCTATGGAAGTGGAGAATCGGGGGACAGTGAAGAGACCACTGCCGGGGGATGAGGTAGCTGACGCAAAACGATTAGCCGAAACGTCACCTGTAGACATGCCACAGCCTGTTTTTAAGGTCATCAGTCTTAAGTCGGATGTAACAACACTTGCGGATAAAGTAGGCAAACAAGGGAAAAGACAGGATAGGTTGGAGGCTCGAGTCGAAAAGATCGAAGCCAGATTAGACACAATAGAGGAGCGTCTCGGCATGCTCTCCACTGAATTTAAGGATTCCCAAACCCAGGTCATGGGCATGTTTCAGCAGCTTCATACTCTATCGGAGGCAAGACTGCCTCCCGTGGGTGGCCATGTGCCATTAGTCAACCTGGTGCCTCATCATGGCACCTCGCCAGCAAATTGAGGTTTGGCAGTGGAACTGCAGGGGCTTTCGTCAAAAGCGGGGTAACCTGCAGTTGCACGTACAAAATCTGGAGAGTAAACCAGACATAATAGCCTTACAGGAGGCTAGTGGTTCCGTAAAATTACCTGGATTTAAGGCATTTACAGCGCCAGGAACTGATTCAAGGGGCGTATCACGCGTCTTCACAGCCGTGCTAGTCCATCGCAACATCACTGCCATTCAGCATTCCGTAGATAGCAGCAGGGAAGACTATGTCTTGCTTGAGATTTTGCCTAAACGAAAGTATGAGAAGAGTCTGTTTTTACTTAATGTGTATAGCTCTTCAAAAGATAAAGGATTGGGCTTGCCACAACTCCTGATTCAAACTCAACGGTTAGCAGCTCGCGCTCCGCTTAGAGTGGTAGGAGATTTCAATGCGCCTCACCCGGAGTGGGGTTATATTCGAGCCAGCCCAAAGGGCAATCGGCTTTGGCAAGTTGCCCGGGATCTGCGATGGACGCGGTTAAACAATCCACAAGATCATACGAGGATAGGCAACAGCATAAGCATGGATACCTCCCCAGACCTTACGTTTTTTAGAGGCATCAGTAATGCAAAGTTGATTAACACTTGACAAGCGCTAGGAAGTGATCACTATATCCTTTCCACGACGTTTAGCGCTGCGAAGCATAAAGACAAAGTGAGAGGGCATAGAATTACAGATTGGGAGAGATTTAGGAAAAACAGAGCAGACACTGTAAACGGGAAAATTAATGACCTGGATGCATGGGTACAGGCGTTCAAGGAGGATGTAAGTAATAGCACGGTAGAAGTGCCAGTCGAGCAGGAGGAGTTTACCACTGACTCGAGACTATTACACATGTGGGAAGCGCACGCGAGTCTCTTGAGAAGGTGGAAGTAGCGAAAACATAATGGCGTCCTTCGCAGAAGGACTGCCAAGTTAGAACGTAAAATCGAAAATTATACAATTGAGTTGCAAGCCAAGCAGTGGGGCCAGATTTGTGATCGCATGAATGGACAGTTTGGATGCAAAAAGACATGGCAGCTGTTAAGGCATCGTTTGGATCCGGCAGCAACAAAATCGGCGCAACGGGGGCAAATGACTCGGTTAATGCATCAATATGAAGGCACAATTGGAGAGTTTATACAGGAACTCCGGAATCGGTACATAACTGATGGAGTAGACGGCTGCTTACCACACTACTCGGTTGTGGAAAACTCAGACCTAGAGGAAGAGTTCACAATTGCGGAGGTGGAGTTTGCCATGGGGCAGCTGCGTACTACGTCTGCCGCAGGTCCGGATGGAGTTACTAATAAAATGCTGCGACACCTAGACTTCAAATCGGTCGGGGCGATCACTGACTTGATAAATGAGTATTGGGTGGCCGGGGAGATCCCAGCACAATGAAAGCATGCTAGGATTATATTTATTCCGAAGCCAGGCAAGAAACTCTGCTTGGAAAACCTGCGCCCCATATCGCTGACATCATGCGTGGGCAAATTGATGGAGCACGTGGTTCTCAACAGGCTTCAGAATTATGCAGAGGACAAGGCCGTCTTTCCCCCAACTATGATAGGTTTCAGGGCCAATTTGTCCACACAGGATGTCATGATACAGTTAAAACATGATGTAGTCAATCCCGGGCATGGCACGGGCACCAAAGCTGTATTGGGGCTTGACCTGAATAAAGCTTTCGACAATGTTTCGCATGAGGCAATATTGAATAACCTATCAGAAATTGGCCCAGAGGTCAGGACATTTTGCTACATCAGATCATTCTTGGAGGGCCGAACCGCAGAAATTTCAATAGGAGATATCAAATCGGACTCATTCGCGTTGGGAGGCAAAGGGACGCCGCAGGGTTCAGTTTTGTCCCCGTTCCTGTTTAACATCGCCTCAATTAAAATACCACCGAGGCTGGAGGAGATACCGGGACTCAAACACACATTTTATGCAGATGATATTACTCTATGGGTAACCAGGGGTAGTGACGCGCATCTGGAAGAAACACTGCAACAGGCAGTTAATATTGTCGAAGAGTTGGCATGGGAGGCGGGACTTTCATGCTCTCAGCCAAAGTCCGAGCTCTTTGTGGTTCGGGACAAACCCAGAGGGCTACATGCAAGACACTATAATCCGCCACCGCCGTTAGAGGTAAAGGTAGGGGGTAGGCCGGTAGCTGAAGTTCAAACGATTAGAATTCTTGGCCTATATCTGCAAACTAACAGGAAGAATAGGGTGGCCCTTGAAAAACTTAAGACCACGGTCAATGCTACTGTCAGGCTAATCAGAAGAATCGCTAACCGTAAGAGCGGGGTTAAAGAAAAAGAACTCTGTAAGCTGGTACAGGCGTTTGTGCTCAGCAGGATTACTTACGCGACACCTTATATGAAGTTGGATGCTGCAGAAAAAGGTAAGGTCGGGGCTATGATCCGGCAAGCTTACAAGGCAGCGCTTGGGTTGCCTAACAACGCGCCTACAGAAAGGCTATTAAAACTAGGGGTACACAACACCCTGGATGAATTGTGGGAGGCGCATCTGGTGATGCAGCACGCTAGGCTTTCGACAACCAAAGCGGGCAGGATTATATTAGAAAGGATTGGCATTAGAGCAGAGGCTCCCACTGGGGACACTAAAATTCAGGTGCGGCGAGAGTTACATAAGGCCCTGTACTAAAAACCTTTGCCCAAAAATATGCATCCGATTCACCATACGCAGCGCAGGCAGGCAAGAGCCAGAGCTTTACACGTTGAGTACGGCGAGTACAAAGCGGCAGTCTATACAGATGTTGCAGAATATAAGGACAAAGACGCTTTTGTGATTGTGGTGGTGGACAGGCGGGGGGCGCTTGATCGCTTCTGGATCGGTCAAAACCCGCTTCTCGGAAACTGCAGAGGAAGCGGCAATAGCGCTAGCTATAACTAATTCGCAGTCAGATTTGATTTTCAGTGATTCAAAGACAGCCATCCGAAATCTGGCGAGGGGCAGAATATCGGCGACCGCTGCACGATTTCTGCATAGGGCCACGGGACGAGAAATGAGAGAAATAGAAATTGTCTGGGTACCAGCACACTCTGGGAACCCTGGGAATGAGGCGGCTCACCTGAATGCTCGAGGTTTCGTCAGCCGGGTAGGTGAGCCGCCAGTTCCGGGGAGGTCCGCGAGAGATGGGCTGGTGTCCTTTCATGACATAACGAATCATTATAAACTAGAGCGGTGGTTTTATCCGCCCCCGCACAAGCGGTTGACTAAGGCGTCTGGAGAAAACTGCAGACGCGATCTTTTCCCAACCCTTACGTGTTGAACAAAATGTACCCGGAGGAGATTAAGCCGCAATGCAAATGGTGTCAGGCTGTGGCAACATATGATCACATACTTTGGGAATGTAGCATAGTGCCGCCGCCGGTGGATATTATGCGTGATCCCTCTCTTGAGCACTGGGAGGCCGTGTTGACCAGCTCAGACCCAGTCGTCCAGTTAAGCGTCGTAGAGTGGGCCACACAGGTCGCCGCCAACCTTGGGTTGATGGCCATCTAACACGGAATCATCCTCAGTTGCTTTCTGACGAAACAAAGTTTTTCCATCCATTCATCCATCACTTTAGAAAACGCCACTCAAGGAGCGTTTCGAATGAAGGGTCGAGTCGCAGAGCGTTTGTGAATACGGGAAAAAGACTTGTAAGCCAGAAGAGGAGGGATGCGAAGGAGAATAAATAGAGAAGGAGGAGCCAAAAGCAACGATGACCCGTTTTAATGCAAGAACATCGGTATTCTCACTGCGCATGAAATAAAGTTGGTGTATGCCTCAATAAATGCAAAGCATTTCTTAGCGAATTTCGCTGACTTTGGGCTTATCTATCTATCTATCTATCTATCTATCTATCTATCTATTTATATATTTATCTATCTATCTATCTATCTATCTATCTATCTAACCGCCTAAGACTTTTAGCTCTCCTGGCCGGTGCGATAATGGTATCGACACCAAACTTGGTATGGCATAACATGACTGTATGAAAACAAATTTGACTAGTTAAACAAGAAAATCATGATGTGGATGCCATGAATGTCATGATTCACATTTCATGGTGTTGCAGCTCTTGCGGTGGTTTCATTCACATGGCATGTTGCAAAACTGGTATGGTATGACATGATTGCATGGCGAACATAAGAGACAGACCCTAAGATAAAAATTATGACATTCATGCGTTGTAACAACATGACTACATGCCAAGCTCATGACGCGCTCGCGGCTGCTTCGCTAGCGTCCCATATATCAAGTTTGGCAGAGAGAGAGAGAGAATAAACTTTTATTACTAACAAATTCGCATTGAGCTTGCCTTGGGAGGGGCCCTCAGTCCAGGGCTCCATTGCCTTGCGCGACCCTGCGAGCCCGCTAGACCAGCTGCTGCTCGTCCTGCCAGCGTAAGCTGAGCAGTGCAGACTCTCAAGGGGAAGGGGTGGGGTTGGGAATGGGAGGAATGCTCTGTAAGGCAGAGCATTTCTACGTGGAGTAGTACCCTGTCGGTCAACCACATGAACTCTCGGGCAACCACATGAACGCGTTCATTATCGATGAGAGAGGCGCGTCCAGGAGTCCAGACGATACGCTCAGGATTTATTGCAAACGGTGAGACAGAAGACAAGATATTGTGTGCATGTGCAGCCACAAGTCCTCGAGCGAAAGCATGGCAAGCAGCTAATTAGTCTGTTACAATAGTGACAGGGGAGTCATGTGACAGTGTCGTAGCGTAAACGATTGCCAGAGCGCGAGCTACTTCCTCTGCCAGACCACTGTCTGTAGTGCGAAGTGTGGCAGACGCCACAAAGGCGTCTGTATCGTCTATCACGGCTAAACACATGGTTGATTTCTCTGGATAGTGGGCCACATCAGTGTAAAGGACTTGTAAGTCTGTGGTACCATCACCAAAGACGTGTGTCATAGCCTGAACTTAGGCACGTCAATAACCAGCGTGGCCGGAAGGATTCATATTGTGTGGAATCGGAGGCACTTTGATGAGTGCGCGGACTGTCAAAGCGAGTTTATGTCGAAGTAATTGTGCGGGTTTTTTTTGGGAATCGGGTAGCCAAGACGAGACAGGACGGCACAGCTCTGACGGATCTGCCTGAGTCATTGGAGCTGACTGTCATGCCGGGCCTCAATGAGTTTGGTTACGGTGGTATGGACTCCTAGTTGAAGAAAGCGTTGTGTAGATCCTTGTAGAGGCAAGCCGAGAGCGGCCTTCACAGCTGTCCGTAGAAGGATGTCCATCTTTTTATTTGAACTAGCGTGAGATTGTGAAAGGAAAGATGATAGGTGAGCTCACTAACTATGAGTGCTTGTACTAGGCGGAGGACATCCTTCTCTCAGAGGCCTCTCCTGTGATTGGTGATGCGTTAGATCATGTGTGTAATTTTAGTTATTTACGGAGGCAGAAGGTGAGTAGTGTGCGAGGCTTTGCCGTCGGACTGAAGATAGAGGCCTAAAATTCATGGTACCAGAGGGATAGGATGGCCATCTAGAAAGAGCAAAATATCAGGAGAATCAGCGGTTTTGCGGCGGCGCTTGTATACCAATAACAACTCCGATTTATCCACTGCCCACGTGAGGCTGCTGGCAGCACCATAGTCTTGTACCACAGACCTAGCTTCCTGTAGGGCGTCTTGAATGGTTTTGTTTGATCCTTTGGTGACCCAAATTGTAATGTCATCTGCACAGATGACATGCTTGATGTTGGGAACCTGTTGTAATAGATAAGAGAGTTTAGCCATAGCCACGTTAAACAAAGTGGGCGAGAGAACTCAGCCCTGTTGTGTTCTTCTGCTGGCGAGACGAATGACGTCCGATCGGAAGTCTCCAATTCCAATAGTGGCCGTGCGGTAAGAAAGAAAGGGCTGACGTAATTGTAAATACATGAGCTGCACTGAGATGAAGCGAGATTGTCAAGAATAAGGTCGTGGGAGACGTTGTCAAAAGTACCTTTCAGATCCAGGGCCAGAATAGTTCGGACCTGGTTTGAAGAGGGGCTATCCAACACGTCCTCCTTAAGCTGTATTAATACGTCCTGTGTAGAGATACCAGGACGGTAGCCGAATAGTGTATCAGGAAAAAAGTGATTGTATTCGAGAAATGAATGCAGTCGAGAGAGGACAATGCGTTCAAAGAGTTTAGCTACACATGAAGTTAAGCATATAGGGCGAAGATTCTGAAGGGATAGCGGCTTGCCAGGCTTTAGAATAAGTATGATTTCTGCGCGTCGTCACTCCTGTGGTAGCTTGCCGTTGTTCCAATATTCGTTGTGAAATGCGGTTAAATATTCGATCAACTGGTCATCTAAGTTACGCGGACGTGTGTACGTAATCCCGTCTGTCCCAGGTGCTGTGTAACTTAATGCTTTGCAAGGCTGCCCTAACCTCTGCTTCTGTAATGTCCTCATCTAGAGGCGTATCGTGTACGTGTGGGTAATCAGAGTAGGCGGGACGGGGGCCCGTGAATACATAGTGTTGCTTTAAGGTGGGCAGCAGAGTGGTATCGTCGAGCCCTGATTTGTGGAGAATGGTGTGGATTGCGTTAGCAGTGTATGATTTTGTCTGCGTGGGATTTAGATAGCATGGAATATACGCCACGTTCGAGGTGTACGTAGAGAGCCATTGATACGACCGCAGAAGTTATGCCAATTGTTGCTAGTGAGGATGTTCGCATAGTCATGTGCCTCATAGCTAGCTGGGTGATACGGAGAGAAAGTTTTTGGTTATCTTTCTGTCGCCGCCACTGTTTTGTAAGGCCTCTGTGGGCATCCAAGGAATGCAGCAGATGCCGGTTCACATCTGGCGTTTCTGTCGTCGCAGCGATGACTTTGGTAGCTGTTTGAAAATTGGACTGAAGTTGTATTATCCAAGCCTCTAGGGAGGGAGATTCCTGATGGGTAGTTGTACGATTAAGCCTAAATGCATCCCAATTTGTTAGTTTTATGATGTGCTCTGGGGCACGCGTGGCTGCTACTTGGAGCTTTGTAGTTAGTACATGTTGATTACTACCTAGATTCACCTTGAGGTTGCATCAGGAATGGTGATTAACCCCCTTGACTATTGTGAGGTTGGGACATGTGTCCCTGCTGACACTATTACCTAGGCGAGTGGGTTGATCAGATTCCGTCAGCAGGGTCATGCGATGAATCGCGAGAACCTGTGGGAGTCGTTGGCTCTTAGGCATTTCTGTTGCGTAGCCCTAAGCCGGATGGGGGGCATTGAAATCTCCTACAATAACTATGTGTTCACCCAACTTGCATTGTTGTGCAAGCAGATGACCGAATTCATCGTTCCTGGCGTTAGATGCACTGTAAACGTTAAGCACACACAGGCTGCTACTAGAACGAGAGCTCGGGGCTGATTCGAGAAGTACGTTCGAGATGGAGGTACTTTGAAGGGTGTGTTCTGTGACAGTGACATGCTTAGAAACTAATGTAGCTGCGCGATGCTGTGTATTGTTCGTTACATCCGTGTATGTGGTGTAACCCGGAAGCGTAGGGGTACATTGTACTTCTTGTAACGTTGTGACATCGGGAGTAATCCGCTGCATCGCACTGAATTGCATTAGAGCTCCGCAATTCCTACGATACCCTCCGCAATTCCACTGCCATACACGTAGAAGTTGCGGGGTGTCACGCGTTGACCTACGGTTTCTCGCCATGATTATGCGATAGCGGGGCCTCGGTAGTACACGGAGGTGTATCAGACTGTGCTAAATCTTGGTGGAGGGTGGTGGGAAGCGGGACTGCAGCAGCTGCGGCTGTTGGGACGGTTTTTCGGGACGGTGATAAGAAACAGGAAGAGCGTATGTAAGGATGTGGTCGCTGTGCTTCACCTGTCGGAGACGTGGTGCGTTTCGGTGCAGATGGCGCAATATAAAGTTGGCCAAGCGCAGCCGATATCTACATTTTAACATTTGTTACAATCTGCTGGACAGCAGGTTGCAGGGTCTGCTGGATCAATCGGTGGAGTGGAGCTGCTAGTTCAGCCATAATGCTATGCTTCATTTTCTGCAGTTCTACCTGCATCATAGCTGTAAATTCATTCCTTAAAGAAGTAGCTCTTTCGTTCAACGCCTCTCGTGTGCTATAGTTGGATTGTGCTTTAGTCAGCGGCATGTCAGGGTGAAGCTGAGTGTCCACTGACTTAGGTTGTGGTGTTATTTGCTGAGTTGATGTTTGTGTGAGGGGGTGGGACTGATGTGGAGAGGGAGGGAAAGGAGGGAACTCCGCTGACCAGCTTACCGTTTGTGCTTTCTTGCGGGAATCCCTTTGCTGGCCATGATGATGCGTCGTGCCGTCCATGCGCCAGCCTTGAGATCTCTGCTGGCCAGCGAAACCGCTCCGTGATGACGCGTTTTCTCACCTATGCCCCGACATCCCTGGAACGACTCGTTCGCCAGGCTACACTTTCGGACGCACTGCTCTGCCACCCGGAACTGCGGTATGGTGACTGGGCTTTCCTGGTGGGAGTAGCTGACCGAGGTGGTTTGTGTCGGTTGACTGGTGGCAAAAACCGCTTTGGGTAGGTTTGGAAGCCGTCAGGTAGTCGCCACCACAAAGCATGCAAGGAGGGCGGCACTCGTGGTTGTTAGGTGATAGTCAATCCCCGCACACTCGACATTACGGTGTGTCAGGAGGCTGTGGGCCTGCATGGTCGTGGTTTCCTGTTTCGTTGCACTTTCTACAGTGGGATATATTTTGTTTGTAGAGGTAGCAGCGAAGAGCCTGTCTGTACGCGTCGACGAAGAAAGGGACTTGCTTGCCACAAAATGTGAGCAGCATTGCTCCGGAGTTGCCGAGGCGTATGCACGTAAAGACCTCGTAGCCCGGTACCTAAACTTCTGTCAGGAAGTCGTCTGGTGCGATTTCATGGCTTATTTCGTTGACCACACCTTTGCACGAATTATCAGGCGCAATACCATAAAAGGTGATGTCGTAAGTTGCTGCGAGCACTGTAATTTTGCTGATTTGTCCAAGTGCAGTTGCGATGTGTTCATATGAGGTGCTTATTGTTAGCACATTTTGATTTTCGTCAACACGAAGCTTGATATCCGGCTTCCCACTGCGTATATTTGCTGCATGAGCTACGGCAAAAAGTAACGTCTTGGGGCTAACCTTGCTAAGATTTAATCCACCATGGGGACGGATTACTAGCTTGTAGTCCTTGGCAGGGAGCGGTGGGAGTCCCGGTAGACGTGTCTGGCGAAAAGCGGGCTGAAATGGCTTGCTGTACAGCTGTTGAGTCGGTACGGTATGGAGTTGCAGCTGTCGGCGTTTGTTCGCTCTATTGGATGTGCGTTACGCTATTGCTAGCCTGCGTATTGGCGTCTTGGCTGCGTATACATCATGTGGACCATGGAGCGAGAGGGAAATAAGTGCTTATCATCGGCTGCGACGCTCGCAGAGACGCTCACCAACCACTGTAGAGTGAGGTGGCGTTCTGTCCAAGCCGCGTCCCCGGCTTGTTAGGGTTAGCAAGGCGGACCTCGCCTAGGAACTTTTGAAAGGGTTAAGACGTTTAAAAGCACACTCACAGGTTGAAGTACGGCATAGGCTTGACAGTGGTGATGCTAGAAATAAGTTCCAATCATTGCAACAGGTCGCCAGGAAGACATTCTTGAATATGAACCTGAGCCCGAGCCGATGTGATTCGTGTCCGTAGGACTCAATCGCCAGGTGGGGGCCCCCTAAATTTCGTATTACGGTACGTGAATGGATGACGAAGGTACGTGACTGGTGCAAACAAAATAAACATTTGATGCGTGTCATGTAACAACATGACTACATACTACGCTCAAAATACGCTCGCGGCCATCTCGCTAGCTTCACATGTACCAAACTCGGTATAACGCGACGCGAACAGACGACATAGGTGAATGACACATACAAAGATGATTATGACGAAATGCGGGTCATGTTACAACACAACTACATGCTACTCTCATGATGCGCTTACGGCCGTTTCACTAGCTTCAAGTATGCCAAATTTGATTGATCGATTGATTGATTGATATGTGGCGTTTAACGTCCTAAAACCACCACATGAATATAATAGACGCCTTAGTGAAGGGCTCTGGAAATTTAGACCACCTGGCGTTCTTTAACGTATACTCAAATCGGAGCACACCGGCCTAAAACATTTCCTCCTCCATCGGAAAGAGGAGACGCTGCTCTCGTCGGAGCGAGTGGACGCGCGTCGTGTCGGCTCCGGTTTCAACGAATGTTTTGCAGTGGAAGTCACCTAGAAGCCCACGAGACTTTGGTACCCGCGTATTCAGCTTGTCAACAGGAATCGCCCGGCACCAAGTTCCAAGTGGGGACTTGAATTTTGACACCTTTACCGACGCATTTTTGTCAACCACGCTAGCGAGAGAGATAGGCCTAACGCCAGCCAAGCCACCGGCAGCGCAGCTGCCAGAGACGCTGCTGCCTAGGCCGGCCTAGCTCTGCGAGCATCAAGAAACGCTCGTCGGTGCGTTTGACGCGTCCGACTTTTTGAAAAGAAATGCAGGTCACAGTGGAGGGAGAACCCATTTCTCGTGAAGAATTCGAAGAAACTACAGGATGGAGCACCGTAGGATCAAAGAAGTCGACCCGCGTGCAATCACTAGAACCCGGTGCGGATTCTCAACAAGGGAATAACAGCAGGAAACGGCGTGAACAAAGCCTGAGTCAAATAACAAGATTAAGCCGGATGCCTCCACTGCCCCGAGGTGACTACAAGATCATCATCCGACCTAAAGGCGGCCTTCGACTTACCGATCATGGAGCCGCCCGACTGGCGACTAGCATTTACCACGCCGCTGAAATTCCGAGAGATGCCCAAGATGAGGACACAATATGCCCAAATTTCCAGCAAAATATCATCGTTGTGAGCACACCCATCGAGGCGCATGCTGATAGATACCAGAAAATTTCTCGCATTGTGGTCGGCAACAAGACGTACGATACCAGCGCATATGAAGCAGCACCAGACAGTACGTCAAAAGGCGTGATACGTGATATACCGTTGGAAGATACTGCCCGAGATATTACAGCTAATGTGATTACAACAAAGAACCCTACAGCCATCGCTGCAAAATGCCTCAGCAACACAACGACGGTGATCGTACTGTTCGCTGGTCTTCGCGTGCCAACATACGTTCGATACGGTGGGGCAATGTTGAAGTGCTCCCTTTACCGCAAACAGATAGAGACGTTTTACCATTGTGGTCGCCTGGGGCACCGCGCAGATGTATGCCCAAACCTGAAAGACCACGTGTGCCGTGGCTGTGGTACGACCAACCCCCCGCAAGATCACCAATGCCAGCTCACTTGTCAACTATGCGGCAGCGACCACCAGACGGCCGAGAAGGCGTGCAAAGCACGTTACAAGACGCCGTACCTGGTGAAACGCCGGCGATGGGAGCGACAACAACAACAATATGAAGACTACCCGACGAAGCCAATGCCTGTCGACAACAGCCTCGAGCAGCGGGACACTACCCCTACCCGGAAGCCCGGAAAGAAAGCCTGATCGAGATCTTGGTCGTGGTCTCGGTCGCGGTCTCGCCCCCGGCCCCGCTCCCGGCCCCGCTCCCGGTCGCAGTCAACATCTCGGAGCCATACATCTGGACCTGGCGCAACCTTCAAGGTGGGCTGGGTAGACGTAGTCAAGGGGGCGCGCTCGGGGTCTGAGGAGGCCGCTTCTCAAGGCAAACTTGATAAATATGAGGCTGAAATAGAACAGCTAAAGCAGATGTTAGCACAATGTAACCAGAAAATGACAGCTTTAGGAGAGGAAAACAGGACCCTCAAGGAGGAGTTACACTATTATAAAACAACAAAACATGCTCCACCAGTAGTACCACCGCTCTCAGCTGTTACACCCAGTGAAAAAATGGAGGAAGGTACAACACCACCACCTCCTAAGCGCAGAGCCGAAACCCAGGCCAATGAATACAAACCCGCACGCGTGACGCCCGAGAATAAAGTCCTGAAGGAAAATCAGCAATCAGTCAAAGAATTAAATGAGTGGATGAGCAACTCATCCCGACTGATCTCAGCCCTTACTGACCGCGTAGAGACTATAGCTAAAATTACCCAGCAAGAAAACGAACACCTACAACAGCGACTCATTACTGTGGAGGCTAGAATAACCTTTCTGCCACCTAGCGGACTGGACCCCACAGCGAATGTAAAGCAACCTTCCTCGTCGGTATTCAGTGTGATACAGCCGGCGACATTCCTACCCCCTGCATCTCATCATAGCTAGAAATCACGCCTACACAATTTTGCAATAGAATTGTAGAAGCTACGCGAATAAGCAAGCAAATCTTAACCAATACCTTAAGGGGAAAGTTAAGCCCGATATCATTTTATTGCAAGAGACACATTGTCTCGCTAAATTGGCAGGCTACCGCTCGATCGGACATGCCAACGGGGAGACGACTGTCCTTACCACCCTAGTTAGACGAAACCTTACGTTCACACAGCACGACACGGAAATTACCAATATAGACAATATATTTATTGAAATCGTTCCGCAACGCAAGACACAGGAAAGTCTTTTTATACTAAACATATACAGCAATCCTAAACAAAAGAAGCACAGATTTCTCACACTCTTTAAACGCGCCCTCGTCATCGCTGGCCAAAATCCCATCTTAATAGCGGGGGACTTCAACGCACCACACACTGCTTGGGGATCTCTTATGTGTTTCGTAAAGGTAGGGCCCTCTGGTTTGACTCGCAGCAAGAGGGATTAACTCTCATCACCAACCCTAGCACACCCACACGTGCGGGCACTAGCTCCAGTAAGGACACAACGCCTGATCTGACGTTCACGAGAAACACATCAGCAGCCACCTGGAAAAATACCCTAGAGGACCTGGGTAGCAACTACTTCATCATCAAGGTACATGTTCAAGGTGGCCCACGTAAACCCACGAGAAAAGAGCTAAAGTTGGTAGACTGGACCCAGTTCCGCAAATCACGTGAGAACCAGGTCCAACCCACTAGCGACAAAGAGGGCTGGATACACACGCTTAAACAGGATATTAATAATGCCACCCGAATTGTACCTCCCGGGGCACACCTCGAAGAGATCGATAGCCGGCTCTTCCACATGTGGGAGGCAAAGCAATCGCTCCAAAAGAGGTGGAGGACACAGAAACACAGCAGAAACCTCAGGAAACGCATAGCACTCCTCAACACAGAGATAAAAATGTATGCGACACAGCTAAGCCGGCAACACTGGGATGAAACCTGCGATGCGATGGACAGGCAACTAAGTCTTAGTAAAACTCGGCATTTTCTACGGTTCCTGCTCGACCCAGAAGACAGCAAAACCGCCCAACAACAAACCATCAACAAACTATTACATGCTTACGAGGGCACCGAGGAGGAGTTTCTTAGGGAGGTAGAGCTTAAATATATCTCTCAGGCTCCTACTCAGCAGCAACCAGATTATACGGGCCAGATCAACACTACTCTAGACGAAGAATTCACCGAAGCGGATATCCGTGCCGCCCTACAAAACCTTAACACCAAATCTGCACCAGGTCCGGATAACATCACGAATAAGATGATACGCAATTTAGACGATGAGTCGATCACGCATATCACAGACTATATTATTAACTGCTGGAAGACCGGAATCTTGCCCCCGCATTGGAAAACGGCCAAGGTGATTCTGATTCCGAAACCAGGCAAACCACTGAATACTGACAATCTTAGGCCCATCTCCTTAACATCTTGCATAGGCAAATTGATGGAACACGCTTTCCTGGCTAGACTGACAAATTACCTCGAAGACAATGATTTTTTTCCACACACCATGATTGGCTTCCGCAGGCATCTTTCAACGCAGGATGCCATGTTGCAGCTTAAGCATCACATCATAGACAGTACGGGACGCTCCACTAAGGGCAAAAGGGCATACTTGGTTTTGATCTGAAGAAGGCTTTTGACTCTGTCACGCATAGCTCCATTCTAAATCAGGTCAATACCCTAAACTTGGGGCTTCGCACGTACAACTATATTAGGGCATTTCTTACTGGCAGAACGGCCACGATCACTGTGGGAGCACTCAGGTCGTCCGAAATAACCATAGGAAGTGCGGGCACCCCGTAGGGTTCCGTGATATCTCCCATGTTGTTTAACCTCACCCTCATTGGTCTTCCTTCAAAACTTCAAACCATCCAAGGACTTCATCACACCATTTACGCCGACGACATCACCCTCTGGGTGTGCGACGGCAGTGACGGTTCCATTGAACAGAGATTACAGGAGGGGATTGACACAGTCGAACGGTATTTACAAGGAACTGGACTATCCTGCTCGGCGGAGAAATCTCAGCTACTGCTATATCGCCCTACACTTAGAGGTCGGCCACCCAAACAACATCCCCAAGCGCAGGAACACGCTGATATAAAACTCACTACAAGCGATGGTCACGCCATACCAACCATGGACAAAATCAGAGTGCTAGGTTTGATCATAGAAAGTAAGGGTACCAACGGAGAGACATTTCGCAACATTGAAGCTAGAGTGTCTAACACGATGCGCCTCATTAGGCGCATTACCAATAAACACAAAGGCATGATAGAGGCTAGCCTCATCCGTTTGACCCAAGCGTTTGTTCTAACTGACATCACCTATACGGCGGCGTACCACCGATGGTTCACCGCGGAAAAGTCAAAACTCAACAGCCTAATTAGGAAAATATACAAACAAGCGCTAGGTTTGCCTCAAAACACCAGCACCGAACTGCTCCTTCAACTTGGTTTACACAATACCCTTGAGGAACTTATTGAGGCGCAACAAATCTCCCAATTCGAGCGTTTAGCCAAGACTAAGCCAGGCCACCAGATTCTATGTAATCTCGGTATTACTTACTACACTCAACACAGAGACAAACACGACACACCACGCACTATCCGTGCTAAGCTAACAGTACCACCCATACCAAGAAACATGCACCCTGAACACAACAAGGGCAGACGTGTCAGTAGAGCCAGGATCATGTCAAAGATGTTTGGGTGCAACCATGAGGCAGTCTTTGTCGACGCAGCACGCTACCAGGAACGTCACCACTTCGTGGCTGCTGTCGTAGACCACACACAACAATGCAAAGGCAGCGCGTCAATCATCACACGGAACGTAGAAACGGCAGAGGAAGTGGCTATCGCGATGGCCATAGCCCACACTAACGCCTCATGCGTAATCACCGACTCGCAGACAGCCGTTTGAAACTACGCCAGCGGCAGAATCTCCACCGAGGCATTGCGGATTCTTAATACAGGCAAAATTCACGAGGTGGACAAATACGTACACATCTTGTGGTTCCCAGCCCACACACCACTAGGTAACGCGGAGGCCAATCCGAATGAAGTGGCGCACAACGTGGCTCGAGGTCCTACGTTCCGAGTCACGTCAGACGAAGCGGCCACCCAAACGGATCTTTCTGTGCCGGTGTGGGAATAGGACGATCGGCTCACTAAATTTAATGACATAATTCAACACTATCGACTGCAAAGGCGGGAGTACCCTCCGCCTCACTCCAAGCTAAATCGGGCCCAGTCCGTTCAGTGGCGACAGCTACAAACACGCGCATACACGAACCCTGTCATCATGCACCACATATATCCTGACGTCTATAGTTCTAATCTATGCCAGTACTGTACCACCAGAGCCACTCTCGAACATATCCTATGGGAATGTCCAGCATTAATCAGAAATTCTGGGGTCGCGGCCTCCAATGAAGACCTTCGGGCGCGTTGGTGGACTGCGCTGCTCAGTTCGGGTCTGGACAAGCAACTTTGGGCAATCCAGCAGGCCAAGGAAGCTGCCGGGAGACACGGTCTCTCCGTTGGCCCCTAGGTGGGAGCCCATCCCAGCAATCTGCCGGAAATTAATACAGTCTATCTCCCTCTCTCTCTCCATCGGAAATGCAGCCGCCGCAGCCGCGATTCGAACCAGCGAACTGTGGCTCAGCAGCTGGTTATCTTAGTCACTAGACCACCACGGGTGGGCACGTATGCAGAATTTTATATTACGTGGCGTCAATAGATGACGATTGTATGTGACTAGTGAAAACGTGATAATCATGAGATTCGTGTCATGTGAGCTCATGACTACATGCTACAGTCGAAGCGCCAATACGTTTCGACATAATGTGGTGGGTGTGCTCACCAGCGTTCGTTTTGTCGCGGACGCCGGCTTTGCCACGCCAGGTGCCAGTCCTGCCGTATATACTCGCAGGTGTGCACCGCGCTGCGTCACTTTGACGCATGTGCGTTTCAGCGCGTCTGGCGTCCCTTCGCCAGGAAAAGAGGTAGACGCAGTGTTGTCAAGGTAACGCATCGGCATGAAAGGCAGCATGTCGCATTTCGCGCTGGTTGCTGTCAGGTCGCGCCAACGTACGCTGGTTGCGCCGGTCGCGCCCGGCATCAGACTTTAGAGTGCTCGCGTTCTGCTAACGTAGCGTCGATGTACCGAGCGTGCATGTGTGTCAACGCTACATTGGAGTATACTGGGCTCTTCATGATGTGCTCGCGGCTCTCTTGTTAGCTCCACATATAAAAAATTTATTGTTACGTGACGTCATTGAATGACAAAGTATGTGGTTGGTGCAAACATCATAATGCTGACACGCGTGTCATGTAAGAATATGGCAACCTACTGCGCTCAGCGTGCTCACGGCCGTTTCGCTAGCTCCACCTATACTAAAATTTGTGTCACGTGACATGAATAAATGACGAAGATAAACGACACATTTAAACATGTTAATCACGACACGAAAGTCTAACTATATATATATATATATATATATATATATATATATATATATATATATAAATAGTTAGATCTCAATAATATTGTGTTAAAACATGGAAAAACGAGCCCGTACGTATACACTTCTTTGAAAGCCCTTATTTCATTAAACGAGGGTCTCGTACTGGCAGACTTATTGTCATTAGGTTGTATACGAGGGACTATTAATCAGCTGCCCACTCATAAAAAGTTCGCATGCTACGTGACGCCAAACATGCGCATAAAAGAGTGTTTTCACACTCGTCGTTTGGCTTATAGATGACGCTGACTGTCACTGCTGCTTCTAAATTCACATATAAACCCAAAAAAGTGGATGAAGGGCAGGCCGCTGTGGTAGCCCAGTGGTTAGAGCAATCGAACGCGTTATTGGAAGGTCGTAGGTTCGTTTCCTGCTCACGGCTGGTTATCTTTTCATCCACTTTTCTTTCTTCTTAATTATAATCCATTGGTTCTAATAACTTCCCCTGTACATTACTTGGCATTACTGTCTGTTAGATCTCAATAATATTGTGTTAAAACACGCAAAAATGAGCCTTAGGTATACACTTCTTTCCCCTATATATATATATATATATATATATATATATATATATATATATATATATATATATATATATATATATATATATATATATATACCACTTGTGATATGTCAGTTGACTTCTTTTTTTTGAAATATCAGCAAATCAGTGTATGATGTTGCCACGGGGTCATGTTACTTGGTCATAGCACTTTGAAACGCCGTACACGTTATTGTTAATGACAACAGGCAAAGACGCCAAGAGAATTATAGCGGATGGCATTACAAGTACTTGTATTGTAAATGTCAAGCTAGAAGCGCCGAAAAAATATAATTTGCCACACGAAGGTTGTGTGAATAGAAAAAGTGGTTAACGATTTAGAGTACTTGGCACTATACTATCAGAGAGCATGATTATGATTAATAGAATTTATTGACGCAAGGGTCAGATGTGGCCAAAGAGCGCCAGAGCAGTGATAATGAGCTGTGCGTTACGCAGTGTGGATAAAACAGATGTGACGTGGGTGTAAGTGGGCCTAAAAGCAGTCGCTGTAGGTGCGTAAAATATACATAGAGTAAAATTATGGCAATGACAAATGATGTGAGCTTTGGACACATAAAATGTATTAAAAATGATACGTATATGAAATAAAAACATAGCGTGGAGCCCTAGTGCCTCCGCAGAGTCCTTAAAGCAAGGACATGGAGGCCTGGGCTCATTGAAAGCTGCTGTCACAGCAGCATCTTCTGAACAGACGATGCGCTATAACTTGTTGGGCTAAAAACATTCAATGTCACATCTTTTAGAAAGCTTAGGACTGATTTTGCGTCAAGAAGCGTGTCTTCGCCGATAAACATATTAGGATGTAAAGGAAGATGATAGTGGTATGCTAAAGAAAAATATTTCTTTCTTTCTCTTTCAGCTTTGGGACACTCCAAGAGAACGTGGAGGACGGTTAGTTGCTCACCACATCTACCACAAATAGGAGGTTCACGCCTGTTAGAAGAAAGCTTTGGGTACCATATGTGTGTCCTATTTTTAGGCGACAGAATAGGACATCAGTTCACCGTGTTCTTATAGCAGAGGGCCAGTAACCGAACCGCAGCTTAATCAAGTGAAGCTTATTATTTATATCTGTGTCCCACAAGCGTTGCCAGTGGCTTCGCAGTTTCTTGCGTAGGAAGGGTTTTAGATCTTGTCAGGGACAGTAGCGGTAGGCTTCATAGCGCGCAATATAATTGACGTGGCTATTTGGTCAGCCAAAACGTTGCCCTCGATGCTTCTATGGGCAGGTACCCAGCAAATAGTAACATGCTGGTTGGGTATATACGCAGTACACTGGACGGAATACAGCTAATTATTACCAAATTTTTGAATCTGAAAACGTATCTTAATGCATTTACGAGGCTTAACGAGTCTGTAAATATAATTTATTTTTGTATGTTTTATTTCCGTATAAGCTTCACAGCCGACAATCGTGCATAACCCTCAGCTGTAAAGATACTTGTTTCCGGGTGCAGTACACCGGATTCCGAGAAGGATAGTCCGACGGCTATATAAGCCACCCCTGCATACGACTTGGAAGCGTCGGTATAAAACTCTACGCATGAGTAATCGGACTAGAGTTGTCGGAAATGCATTTTAATTTGTGCTTCTGGTGCATGTTTAGTGATCTCGACAAATTAGGTGTCACAATGTTTAAGCTACCACTGCCACGGCGGTAAAAGTTTCGCTGTAGGCATACGAAAAAGTTCAAGCAGTGGAACACCCATTTCCTCACTTAAGTTTCGCACACGCAACGTGAACGGCATTCTCGCTTCGGGTCGATTATGGAAGAGGGTGTCAGGCGTCATATCGTTTGTAGTTGATTAGGAAGGATGCTTGATGGTTGCACGTACTTTTATAAAATATGTGAAACTGGTATAGGATCGCTGCAGGTGAAGTGACCACTCATTCAACTCTACGTAGAGGCTCTGGATCGGACTTGTCCTGAAAGCACCGGTTGCAAGCCGGATACCCAGATAGTGAACAGGGTCTAGGATTTTTCAAGCGCTTGGCATTGCGGAATGATGAGTTATAGAGGTGTAATGAAGACGCGACCAGACAAGGCTTTTGTACAACTTCAAGAGGCACTTTCGATCACTACCTCAAGTTGTACATGATAGGAGCTTTAGGAGGTTCATCGCTTTCAGACATTTCTTTTTTACATATTGCTATGGGGTGCCATAAATGAACATTGTAGAAAAGAGGACAATGTTGAGGTCGAGCTCGTGCAGACTGGGCTCCATATTGTATGCCGGCCTGTTTACCAAAAATAAATGTATTTTTCAGACACTTTCTTCCTGCAACATTTTGGTGGAGAGTGCGGGTCTTCCCACAGTCAACAACACGACGATTCTACGCAGCGGACGTTTCTTCGCTGCCTGTGTGATGCCTGATCAAGACGAGCACGAAGATTCTTCGGAGGCTACCTCAACCGTGCTTCGTCCAACTACGCAGCAACCAACAGCACCACATCCAGCTCCTACTAACCGCACCGTCGTCCTGACTCAACCGCGTGCCCAGGCACATTTTCGGGCAGTGACAGTACTGACGTGGAGGAATGGTTCGCTCTACGAAAGGGTGAGTGCTCTTTACAACTGGGATCCGACGCTAATGTTGGCCAATATTATTTTCTGCCTTGATGTTACAGCTAAAGTTTGGTTTTCTAACCACGAGGAAGATATCACGAGTTGGGACTTCTTTAAGCAGAAACTCATCAATCTCTTCGGCAAGCTCATCGGGCGTCGTCATGCTGCGCAGAAAGAACTAGCGTCCCGACCCCAGTCCGGCACCGAGTCGTACGTCACATACATACATGTGCTCGCCCTCTGCTGGAAGGTGGATGACAAGATGCCAGAATCTGAAAAGGTCGCGCACATCCTAAAAGGAATCGCCAATGACGCCTTCAATCTCCTCGTATTTCGAAACTCATTGACCGTAGCCGACGTTATTAATGAATGCCGACGCTTTGAAGACGCGAAATGTTGCCGTATCATTCCACACTTTTCGCGTCTTCCCAACACGGCTGCAACATCTACCTGCGAGGACGCCCGTCTGCCACCAGCCCCTGCTGCTTCCGACAATATCGTGCACATCGTGCGCCACGAAATCGAGGCAGCATCTCCCGTGTCTGACCAAGTCCAGGCCCCGACGACTCTCGCGCCACGATTTCTTTGATTAAGAGTGTCGTACGCCAGGAACTGGCCAACGCCGGACTTCAGACGTCCTACCACACGCCGTTGACCCTGCTGATCCTGCGCCACCAAAGCTATGCTCCGCCGACTTTGTTCGCCTAACTTGTCGACCTGTAACGTATATAGACGTCTCTTCTGATCCAGCTATGGCTGATGGCGAATATGTCATTTCACCTAATCCTACAGTACTCTGTTCGCTCAATGTTGCGTTCCCCCACACCATCATCACAATGAAGGACAACGTGGCATGTCTACCTATTGTGAACCTTGGACTTTGCTCTGAAGTGCTGCCACGAGGAATATCCCTTGCAACCTTGCCCCGGCCGGCGACAGAGGATACACCGGTCGGCCTTAACAGAATATACACCGTCATCTGCAAGTATTCAGTCGCACAGTACACTAGACTACATAACTGAACTTATTGCCTCTGATCTCCCGGCCGAGCTTGTGTCTGCGCTTCGTGGCCTTCGTGCGTCATATCAAGACGTCTTTGATCTCTGCGACCGACCCCTAGGTCAAAAGACCGTCGTAAAGCATCGGATCAACACCAGTGATGCAAATTCAGTACACCGGCAACCCTATCAGGTTTCCTCCACTGAGCGCCACGTGATCCAGCAGGAAGTCGACAAGATGCTTGCCCGAGACAGGATTGAACCTTCTTCAAGCCCTTGGGCTTCTCCTGTTGTGTTTGTGAGAAAGAAGGACAACAGCTGACGCTTCTGTGTCGACTACAGAAATCTTAACAAGGTTACATAAAAAGACGTTTATCCTCTGCCGCGGATAGATGACGCTCACGGAACTACTAAAAAAATGTGACTTTTGTGTGGGGACCTGAACAAACCAGAGCATTCGATGAACTGACGAGTAGACTTACCACGCCACCGATTCTCGGACACATTGATACATGCGCTCCAACGGAAGTGCGTACCGACACCAGCGGCCACGGAATCGGAGCCGTTTCGGCACAACAACAGTGTGGCTGCGAGCGCGTTATGGCATACACTAGCCGTCTTTTATCGCCAGCAGTGAGAAATTACTCTATCACAGAACGCGAATGCCTCGCACTCGTCTGGGCATTGGCTAAATTTCGGCCGTATTTGTATGAACGCCCGTTCACGGTTGTCACTGATCACCACGCCTTATGCTGGTTGTTGTCCAGATCCTAGTGGACGTGTCGGCTGGTGGGCTCTACGGCTACAGGAATATTCCTGCACGGTTGTCTACAAATTAGGTCGGCACCATCAGGATGCTGATGGCTTGTCGCGTCATCCAGTAGACCCAGCAGACCTTTCTGAGAGCGATGAGTCTACTTGAGTTTTGGCACTTTCCGCGTTTAGCAACATCGGAGATCAGCAACGCCGTGATCCTCACCTCAGAGATATAATCCTTCGGCTTAGTGGTCCCAGAACTCCTCCGTCTCTCCGTATGTTCCTGCTCCAAGATGACGTCTTATATCGCTACAGCATGCATCCTGACGGACCTGAGCTGCTGTTGGTCATACAACAACATATGCGTCAGACTGTCCTTGCACAGTTGCATGATATTCCGACAGCTGGTCACCTGAGAGTTTCAAGAACCTATGACCGCGTTCGACGTCGCTTCTTTTGGCCCGTTATTTACCGATTCGTCTGCCGTTACGTCGCCTCATGCAAATCTTGTCAACACCGCAAAAAACCAGCAGCCCTTCCAGCGGGACGCCTTCAGTCCATTCAGACCCCATCCGAACCATTTTATAGGGTAGGTGTTGACTTACTAGGACCGTTCCTTTTATCGGCCAGCGGAAACAAGTGGATAGCAGTCGCCACGGATTACACGATTGGTATGCCATCACACGGGCCCTTCCTACCAGTTGTGCGACCGACGTCGCTGACTTTCTTCTTGACGACGTCATATTACACCACGGCGCTCCTCGGCAACTGCTTACCGATCGGGGTCACTACTTTTTATTGCAAGTTATCCAAGACATATTACACTCTTGCGCTAGAAAGCACAAGTTCACAACGGCGTATCATCCTCAAACCAACGGGCTCAGGGAGTGGCTAAATAGAACCATCACGGACATACTCGACATGTACGTTTCTTCAGACCATCGTAACTAGGACTCCGCCCTTCCATTCGTAACAATTGCCTATAATACGTCTCGGCATGACACTGCAGGTTTCTCGCCATTTTTCCTCCTGTACGGACGAGGACCTACGTTGCCTTTCGACACGCTCCTTCCTTCCGTTAGCCACACAACAGAATATGCCCGCGATGTGACCTCTAGAGCTCTAAAGGCACGTGAGATTGCTCGCCGGCGTCTGAGTGATTCGCAGGAACGACAACGACAGGTCTACAACGCGTGCCATCGTGATTTCCACTTCAGTCAAGGTGACACAGTTCTTTTCTGGACGCCGTCGCGGCGAGTTGGCCTGGGCGAAAAGCTCACTTCACCGTACTTTGGTCCGTGCCGTGTGGTGCGCCAAGTCACCGACGTGACATATGAAATTGAACCTTTTAACGCCACCTGCGCGCGATAGTGTTCTGACGTTGTTCACGTCACTCGGCTGAAGCGATATTACTCGGACCAACCAAGCACCGAGACGGTGCCTTCGCCGCTGGGGTGATGCTACGGGTTGCCACAAATGAACATTGTAAAAAAGAGGACGATTTTTAGGGCGAGCTTGTGCAGACCGGGTTCCATATTGTATGCCTGCCGGTTTACCATAAGTAAAGGTATTTTTCAGACACCTTCTCTCCGTAACAATATTTAATATGGGGAATGAACGTGAGCTTAGAATCTAAATTGTTTCCCAGGAATTTATGCTCGCGGCTCACAGAGAGTCGGTCTCCCTCGATCGCAACATTTGGTGGTGGCATTACCCCTCATTTGTTGGAGAAGAGTACGCAAGTGCTTATGAGGGTGTTCATTTTAAAATTATTCTCATCCGCCCATTTAAAGAATTTATTCATGCCAAGCTGCACTTGTCGTTCACAGATAGACATATTGCATGATTTGAAACTCATCTGCAGATCATCAACATACACAGTTAATTTCCTCCTCCTCGACTAGCTTCTACAATAGCTAAGGAGGGAAGATGTTTGAGGTTCGGAATGGGTCCCCTCGATGACACAAGTGCACGGTGGCAGCGCGAAGGAATAGCCGTAGTCCGATGAAGAGACGCTTTATTGCAGCCTCAGGCGTTTTCCCGAGTCCAAGCCCGAACCTCCGCTCGTTAACCGTGCGAATGAAGGAGTCTCCTTTCTTTCCCGTGCTCGGGGTCTTCCGCGTTCGCCTTCGCGGAACCGATCGGCTTCGCTAGTTGACGGGCCTGGAACTGGCTACGCGCTCTACATCAGCCGCTCTAATTGCGCTACACCCAACACGCCGGTAATTGGTGCCTCATACTAACTTGAAAAAAATAAAACATTGCGCTTGGAATTACTGACTGCGGGGAGTTCATTTTTACAAGAACGGCTGTGCAACTACTAAGCACGCCCCCTTGCGGAACGCCAGTTTCTTAGGTAAATGATCTAGAGAGAGCATTTCCCAACTTTACGCGGAACGTTCGATTAGACAGATAGCTTTCAATTGTGTTTACCATGTTCCCATGGATGCCCATGACAGCAATTGGATTGGATAAACTTTTATTTGGTCCTCCAAAACACAGATCACTGTGTTGTGGGTAGCTCCTACGTGGGGACTGAGATTCCAAGCTCCTCAGCCGCCTCGCGAGCTTGGTGGAGAGCCCAGAGCTGATCTGCCAAGGACGAGCTGCGGATTGCCGCCTCCCATCTGGCAGAGGTGATGTTCGATAAATGAGCGAATTTGGTGCACTGCTAGAGCATGCGTTCTAATGAAGCTATTTTCCCACAATGTGGAGAAAGATTACTTGGGTATAGGTCAGGGTACATGATGTGTAACATTTTCAAAGTAGGGTACGTCCACGTTTGCAAAAGCTTTAATGTAAGTGCTTGGGGCCGAGTTAGATTTTTGTGAGGTGGAGGGAAAATTCTTCTAGACAGGTAGAAGTGTTTACTGAGCTTGTTATATATTGTAAGAATTTCCCGGTTATCCCCTTCAGCGGTAGAACGCACCCACGGGGAGGCGCGGTTGGAGAGGTCTCGTGCCGCCTCGCGTGTTGCTTAATTCATATTGGGAGGGGAACCGTTGTTTTGTCCAAGGTGAGCTGGCACTCAACTCAGAAGATGATGCGTTATGTTCTTACCTTGCAGTATTCTCAGCGTTTGTTCAGAGACCGTCTTCTTGGCGAACGCCCGTAGTGCTGCCATGGAATCACTGTAGACGACTTCAATGTTATCCATCTTGAGTGCTAAGGCGATGGCCACCTGTTCCGCAATGATTGGGTGCTTCGTCCTGACCGTCGCTGAGTGGACGACATGGCCAGCCCCATCGACCACCACTGCCACAAACGCTTTCCCATTGGCGTAGGAAGTCGCGTCAACAAATACGACCCATCGTTCCTTGTTTGAGACTTGACGAAGTATAGCCCTGGCCCTCGCTACTCTTCTTCCGACGTTGTGTTCTGGATGCATGTTTCTTGGTATAGGAGATATCGTGATATTCTCTCTGGTGTTGTCGGGGATATCATTATAATTGCGTCTGATTGCCATTAGGTGTTGGCCCAGCTCCTGCAGGATCATTCTCTCCGAGCGTGTTGTAGATAACCTTGGAAACGGCGCTCTCTCGTGGACTTCTCCTATTTCTTCGCGCGTGTTGTGAATGCCAAGATCAAGCAGACGCTCGGTGCTGGTATGTATGGGTAGGCCCAGGACCCATGACAAGAAGATCGCGTAGAATCCCGAATCGCCAAGTGGTATCGTACGCTTTCTCTACGTCTAGGAATACCGAAAGTACAAACTGCCTATGAATACATGCATCTCTGATGTATGTCTTTATACGAACAAGGTTGTCCATTGTCGACCTCCCCTCTCTGAAACCACAATGAAGGGGGTCTAGTATACTGTTACTTTCTAGAATGTGGATTAGGCGCCGGTTTAACATTTTTCTTAGAGTTTGCATAGACAGCTTGTTAACGCTATTGGCCTGTAGCTGGCGGCCAAGGATGGGTCTTTGCCTTGTTTAACTACCAGGATGACTATCGCTTCTTTCCCTGACAATGAAATATACCCAGCTTCCCACATTGTATTGAAGAGGGTTCGGAGTGTTTTAGTGCTTCGGTGTGAAGGTACTTAATCATTTCGTACATTATACAATCGCCACCTGGCGCCGAGTTGTCTGCAGTACGCAAGAGATGCCTTAAGTTCAGCTAATGTAAATGGGCAGTTGTAAGTCTCACTGGATGGACGTTTACATTTAAGGAGTTGCCGCTCTTCGCGGTCTTTGAATCTTAAGAACGTTTCTGTAAAGTTTGATGCACTTGAGACATATTCAAAGTGTTTGCCTAGGCAGTCCACATGCTCCTCCAGGCTCTCTCTTCGGCTACTTACCAAAGCTAGGGGGTGTGACTCCCGACCCATTAACTTGTCTGCCCTATTCCAACCCTTCATTTCGTCGGTGTAAGAATTTATACCGGAGATGTACCTATTACAACTTTTATTCTTTGCAAGACGACGCGTTTTTCTGGCTAGGGACTTCACCTGTTTGAAATTGACGAGGTTTTCAGCCTTTGGGTAATTTCGGAGTAATCTCCAAACTTTATTTTGAATATTGCGCGCTTTCCGACAATCGTCATTCCACCATGAAATGCGAGGCTTATTAGTCATTCCGTTAGTTTGCTTGATATATTTCACTGCAGTGTCAATAATAAAACCTGTTAGGTATGCTACAGCATCGTCTATATTAAAATCAGCAATGTCATCTCCGTCTAAAAATGTAATTTCTCGAAACAGTTCCCAGTTGGCTGACTTGGTGTTCCAACGGGGAAAGTCAGGCGAGCATGTATCTTCTTTTGTTAACTTCAACATAATCGGGAAGTGCTCTCTCCCAAAGGGGTTCTTGAGAACGAACCACTCCAGATATGAAATTAATGTACTCGAGACAATACTCAGGTCTATGGAAGAGTATGTGTTGTGTGTAGTGCTAGAATATGTTAGTTCTTTTTTGTTCAGTAGACATGCACATGGCGAAAACACAAAGTGTTCTATTAGCGTCCTCGCGCATCTAAACGGGAGTCGACCCATAGGGGATTACGTGCATTTAGATTACCAACGACTATATATGGCGGAGGAAGTTCATCAATGAAGCTTTGAAGTTGTGTCTTCGAAAGTTGATAGCACGGAGGAATGTAAATAGACGTAATTGTTAGTAGCTTCCCGAACAGCACTGCTCGGACAGCAGCTGCCTCAAGAGAAGTTCGAATGTTTATTTGCTTAGAGGCAACACCTTTATTAACCATTCTAGCAACACCACCCGATGAAGTGGCAGCGACGTCACGGTCGTTGCGGAAGATGGCATATTGCTTTAGAAAGTTTGTTTGTGTGGACTTGAGATGTATTTTCTGAAAGCACAGCACCTTTGGAGTATGTTTAATAAGAAGCTCTTTAATATCATCGAGGTTATGGCGAAGTCTTCTCACATTCTGCTGTAAGATTAGTGTGCCCATTTTATATGTGTTTTGTGCTGTGTGCTCAAGGATGGAAAGTTAGATCACACACCCTTTCCAGGGGCCATGAAAGTAGATTTTTCTTTTTTGGATCGGTTGACGGAGTCACGCCGTTTTTTAGGCGCTGGCTGCGCCCTCACGCTCAGTGTTGTGTCCATCGCCTCTTGCGAGGCGCTGGACACGCGCTCTTGCGAGCGCTGCGTTTGTTTTGAGGGCCTCGCCTCAAAAGACGAGACCTTCACGGCCCCCAGCCCGGAGGTTGGTGGGTCTTTCTTGGATGGCGGAGCAGCACTGGCTGCAACCACCGAGGGGGCGGATGGCGTCACCGCTGGCTCACTACGCGTGTGCCAGACAGCCGCCGGAGGCCATCGTGGCGCTGCCCCCTGACGCGCCACTTCGGCAAAGCTGGTTTCTAGAAGGTAGGACACCTTCCTTCGTGCCTCCTTAAAGAATATGTTTTGTTTCACTTTAAATGTGACAATTTCCTTTTCTTTTTTCAGCATGGGCATGACCGTGAGTATGCGGCATGCTCCCCATTACAGTTCTCACATTGAAGAGAATTTTCACAGGCACCAGATGTGTGTTCTTCAGCACTGCACTTAACGCAAGTTAGGAGGCCTTGGCAGTTCTGTGAACTGTGGTCGAACCGCTGGCATTTGAAACATCGGAGAGGGTTTGGTATACATGGCCTCACTCGAAGCCTGATGTACTCAGCCTCGATGGAGTTGGACAGTACACGTGAATTGAAAATAAGTATCAGGTGCTTTGTCTTGAATTCTTTGCCATTACGCCTCATCCTAATTCGTTTCACGTTGATGACATTCTGTTCGCTGAAACCCTGCAGGAGTTCAGCCTCCGTCAGCCCTAACAGGTCATCATCTGAAACAACGCCACGGGTGGTGTTCATGGTTCTGTGTGGGGTTACTATTAATTTGGTATCTCCAAACTTCAGTAGATTAAGCAATCTCTCATACTGTTTCTGGTCCCGGAGCTCAAACAGGAGGTCACCACTTGCCATTCTCGATGCTTTATATCCTGGGCTAAATATTTCCGTCAAAGACTTTGAAACTAGAAAAGGTGAAAGTATTCGCACTGGTTTGCCGGGTGTGTCAGTGTGGATAACTTAAAATTGAGGAAGAAATACTCTATGGTGACCGAAAACCTGGAAGACTTCATCGGTGCGCTCTCCTTTCTGAGGGCGATCAGGGAGTGGGGGGAAGGAACTAGCCATGTAAATGTTTATTTTCGGCAGCGGAGCCAGCCACCGAACTTGGTGTCCTACAAGGGAACGCCACAGGGTCAGCAAGAACAGGCCCGGCAGACACCAGCTGTATACCACCACTATAACCGAATATGGTGTATCCTAGGTAGGATAGCCCCACAGGGTTAACCCTTGCGACCAGAAAACACGGAATTCAATGGAGGTGAGTAGAGTACAGGAAAGATTTAAAGAGAAAAGACGAAAATGTGAGGGGGAGACAGGAAAAGGCGACTGCCGATTCCCCCGAGCGGGTCAATCCGGGGGTGCCCTCTACGTGAAGCCTGGGCCAAAGGGGTGTGTTGCCACCGCTGGGGGGCCTTACAGGTCCAATCACCCAGCATTGGCTCAAACCCCAAAATCCCCTTTTCCCCGGACACGACAAAGCCACGCACGGCTAGGCGTAGGAAGGGGTCGAAACCCCCCCGTTTAGCTCGGTCTGTGCTGTCGCTACACACTAAACGCCTGCTTGCGCAGACGCCCCTGCGTGGTATGCGGGAGCATAAAGCCGTCCCGAACGTTCGAGAGCGTTTGTAAATCTGCGACCTTTAAACAACGCGTCTGATCCTCCACCACAGAACTAGTGGGCGGTCATCCGCACGACACTATATAGAGTACATATTTCTATTCCTATTGGGAACGCCACTCAGCGCTGTCTGTACCCCTTATGGCGGGTGTTTGGACGCGTTATGCCAATGTTTCTGGCACAGATTTTGCATGGCCAAGTTATTTTTTGTCCACTTTTTAAATGCAAAACATTTCTTAGTGAACATCAGTGACTTCGAGCATATCTATCTATCTATCTATCTATCTATCTATCTATCTTTCTATCTATCTATCTATCTACCTATCTATCTATCTATTTATCTATCTATCTATCTATTTGTCTATCTATCTATCTATCTATCTATCAGTCTATCTATACATCTATCTAGTTGCCTGTGACTTTTAAGGTATTGTACTGTAAACTTGTATGGCATTGCATGATTGCATGGCGAATGCAAGTGACAGGCCCTAACATTAAAATCATGACATGCGTGTCATGTAACAACATAACTACAAGAAATGCTCATGATGCCCTCGCGGCCGTTTCGTTAGCGTCATGTATACCAAATTTGGTATTGCAGTACGTGATTGGATGACGAAGGTGTGTAACTGGTGCAAACATAATAATCATGAGATGCGTGTAATGTAACAACATGACTACATGCTACTCTCATCATGCGCTTGTGGCCGTTTCGCTAGCTTCACATGTACCAAACTTAGTATAACGCGACGCGAACGCACGACATAGGTAAATGACACATCCAAACATGATAATCTCGACATGCATGTCGTGTAAAAACAAGATGACATGCCACACTCAAGATGCGCTCACGGCGGTTTCGCTAGCTTCACATATGGCCCCGCCGCGGTGGTCTAGTGGCTAAGGTACTCGGCTGCTGACCCGCAGATAGCGGGCTCGAATCCCGGCTGCGGCGGCTGCATTTTTGATGGAGGCGGAAATGTTGTAGGCCCGTGTGCTCAGATTTGGGTGCATGTTAAAAAACTCCAGGTGGTAGAAATTTCCAGAGCCCTCCACTACGACGTCTCTCATAATCATATAGTGGTTTTGGGACGTTAAACCCCACAAAATCAATCAAATTAGCTTCACATAGGCAAAATTTGAAATTACGTGACGTCAATGGATGACGAAGGTATGTGACTGGTGAAAACATGATAATCATGAGATGCGTGTTATGTGAAAACATGACTACATGCCACAGCCAAGGCGCCAATACACTTTGACGGGACGCAGCTAGCATGCTCACCGGCGTTTATTTCGTCGCCTCACGCCGACGTTGCCACGCCAGGCGCCGGTCCTGCCATATACTCGCAGGCGCGCATCGCGCTGCGGGCGAGCGCTCGATGGTGACGGACGCACTCCACATCGCCTCCGTAGATTTTCTACTATTTCTGCGGACATCCACCCTGGTACCCCTGAAACTTGGGTTTATCGTCACCGCCAAGTTCTCCACTTCGCCTAGACAACATCTTCGTCCAGGTGGGTCCAGTTTTGACAACTTGAGGGACATCCTTCACTCCCGGCTACAACACCTCCTTGCTAAGGGCTCTCAGCCCGGCGATGGCGGCCACCAACGTGGTTACGGGCTATGATCCTACCTCAAGCCAAGTACGGTCCATGGAGATTTCATCCTCCGTAAACAATATGCCATCAGAAGACGAATACCTCGACGACATGGTGAGACTGTGGCAACGCAATCAAGCCAAATCAAAGTCTGCGTCTCAACAACAACGAGACGTCACAGCTGGCCGCCATTCCCCAGCCTTGCAAGGAACGCCGGCGCGCCATCCCTCCGGTGGTGTGCCTACCTCTGCTCCGTCCTCGCGGGGGGCGCTGCAAGCGCGCGATGATGTAGGACGTGCTGCGTTTCGGCTCCGCTGATTTTCGGCTGGAACCACGGGTAACTTCACTGTACCCCGTCAAGACCAGCATCAATCGTTTCGGCAACTCACGGGCAACACGTGGATATCAGTGTCATCCAGGTGGGCCGGTTTTTGACAACTTTACGGCCGATCATCACCCGACCGCGTTGGCGACGTCGTTAAGCCAAACGGCGACGCCGACGCCCGGCGGCGTGGGACCGGCTTTCTGAGGCAACATGGACGCTACTCTTATGCAGCGTGGATATGACCCGCATGCCATGACGTGGGAAACGATTACGATTTCCGAAACGCCAAACTCTGCTTCTTTCCCGAGGTTTCGGAGCCAAGCTCTCAACGACGCGGTGGAACGCCGCTCGCAAGCCAACACCAAGAAGGCGGCGTCCGCCGCTGCTTCGGCATCCGGCACGCCAGCTGACAAGACGCAGCCTCCCGCTTCGCGCGCTGTGGGACGCAAGGGCAAGTTTCTAACCAAATGGAAGCCTCACCCGTTTCCGAAACCGGGTCCGGACGACTATGTAATAGTCGTAAAGCCACGAGAGTGCATCTCATTGCATGATACTTTCTCAGAGAACTGGTACGGGACTGCGTTTAAGGCATACCTCTGGCCCAAGCGAGCTGAGACGCTGACAGTTATTCCATCGAGAGAGCAAAATTTGATCGTGATTTACACCCCGGACCCTGACACGGACAAAATGATCGGGGACTTCGCGGTAAACATCGAGCACAGGCAGGTTCTGCTCAACGGGTACCTGCGACAAGATGGTAGCAATGTCTGCCACGGAGTCATCGTAGTCCGCAACACAGATATGACGGAGACGCTCCGAGAGAGCGTGCGCTGGAGGTCAGGCACCATCGTCGAGGTGCGTAAATTTGGCACATCGAACAAGGCGCGTGTAACCTTCGCCGGCAAGGAGAAGCTACGCTTTGTTCACTACGACACAATGCTGATCCCCGTCAAACCCTACTACCGGACGATCCCGGCCTGCGGCAAGTGCGGTGTCGTCGGCCATCGGATGGACACTTGTCCCAACCCACGACCGCATACGTGTGGCCTGTGTGGACAGCAGGTTCCGCTTGTGGAGGATGGGGTGCGGGCCCCTCATGAATGTGTACCCGTATGATCTGTGTGCGGTGGAGCACACGCCACAAACTCTCGAGCATGTACGGCTAAGTACCGTAATTCCAAGGTGGCCGCACAACAGGGCAGAAAGTCCAAAAGGGCGTCCAAGAAACGACGCAAAGATCAGACCGCCAGTGAGCCACCACGCCGGGAAGTCGCCAAGACAGACAAGCCCGCTTCCCCTACTGGAGGAACCGAAAAGCAGCCGACGGCGCAACCATGCGGCGAAGCCGGGCCATGGGCCAACGCCGTCAAAAACGGAAAGCAGGTGGGTGGTACGGGTAGGGCTGCCTCCTCATCCCCCCTATCATCCCCTCTTCATCGCGTAACGCCGACCAAAATATTATTGCCAAACTTTAGGCACAAATCGAAGCGTTACAGAAAAGACTAGCGGCAGCCGAGGCCAAACAGACCCAACTAGTCTCCCCTCTTCCTCCTCCTGCAGTAGAGGTAATGGAGAGCGAGACCGGGGCGGGGCGGCAGACGCGGTTGCCGCACTCGAGGCTCGTGTGAACACCCTTGAGGTCCGTATGGACAGCCGTATAACTGTCCTCGAAACCCAAATCTCAGCGGCTGTAAATGCCGCCATTGCTAAAATGACAGAAACCATCCCTACCCTGATAGCCCAACAAGTTGCGCGTTTCACCAAACGAGCCGGCCCAATTAAGGACGTGTCTGGCCGGTACCTTAAAACGCTTCGACGACAGATCGAATTTGAGGATGATGACAGCTGCTCCGCCTCCGGAATTGAGGACACCCCCTCCCCGCGAGTGCTGGCTCGGGAGCACCGCCACCGCAATCGCTCGTTAACTCCACTGACCATGGCGGGCACCCTTAGAATTCGGAAGTCCCCACGATCCAATACGGCCACTCCCATCCAAATCACCCAGTGGAATTGTCGGGGCTTTAAGGCTCACACTAAGCGCGCCAACCTCCGGCTTTTCCTCGCAGCATTTCAAAACCTTCCTGCTGTGGTAGCCCTCCAGGAGCCAGGGAGTGCTGCCACACTCACAAACTATACTACGTTTCAGCAGGACCCTTTATCTTGCATCTGCATGCACAAAAACTATACGGCCAACCTAGTTGATCTTGACCTTAAGCCAGCTTTCTCGTACGTGATGGTGACACTCCTTCCGCTGCGTGAACAGGACCCGCCACTGCACGTGCTAAACATTTATTGCTCACCGAAACTAAGCAACATTACATTCGCAGACCTTTTTAGCCACGCCTTAAAGGCTGCAGGCAGGGACCCTCTGGTGATCGTGGGTGATTTTAATGCCACCAGCACACTCTGGGGGTATGCACGTGAAGAGAAACGTGGACGTAAATTAGCGGAACTTATGTCCACGCTGGGCCTAACTCTTCACACCAACCCTGCCTACCCAACTCGCGTGGGTAACTCCGTGACCCGGGACACATGTCCGGACCTTACCCTCACAAAAAACATTCAGTATGCGGATTGGGTCAACACTGAAGAGACCCTCGGCAGCGACCACTGCATACTCAACACTATCATTCTCACCTATCCTTTGGCAAGACCCTACGGAGAGGCAAAATTACCCGATTACACGAAGTTTCGGCAAATATACGCCAATTCGACACCCATTGAGGAGCAAGGATACCATGCTTGGTCCCAGCAACTGGTTTCCTCATTATGCTCCACAGAAACACAAATTAAACTCTCCGAGGCGACTCCAGCGGTGGATAACCATCTCCTTCACCTCTGGGAGGCCCAGCGCAGCCTCGTCCGCCGATGGCGCCGGCAAAAACACAACCGAAAGCTCAAAATTCGCATCGCTGAGCTCACCCAGCGAGCAGCAGAGTACGCGGCCCAGCTCGCTGACTCTAACTGGGTGGGCCGTTGCAACGCGGCCGCTCGACAAATGTCCAGCCGGAGTACCTGGCGCCTCTTCCGCGCCTTGATTGATCCGACCCAAACTCGAACAGAGACACAAAAGCATCTGCAACGAGCATTTCACAGCTTCGACGGAGACACAGCCAAATTGGCATGTAAACTCCGAGACCAATATCTATGCACACAGCAGGACTCCCGAGGGCCGGCGTACTCGTATGCAGGTACCGAGAACGCGGAGCTGGATGAACTGTTCTAGTTACACGACCTGAAGGCAGCCCTAGCAAAAATGAGGCGAGGAACGGCGCCGGGAAGGGATAAAATCACCGTAAAATTACTTGCCAATCTTCCTGACTCGGCCTACACCATGCTCCTTGCCTACATAAATTCCATTTGGATCGGGAAAACAAGCCTACCAATTGAGTGGAAGACCGCCCTGGTCACCTTCATACCCAAAGCGGGCAAAGCCATTAACAGAGACAACCTCCGCCCCATCTCCCTTACTTCTTGTGTGAGAAAATTAATAGAGACGATGGTGCGCGACAGGTTGTGCGCGTTCCTGGAGACCAAAAATGCATTTGCAGACACCATGTTCGGGTTCCGCCCACACCGGTCCGCGCAAGATGTCCTGCTTCAGCTCGACCATGAGATCCTCGATCCAGTCGAGTATCCCCTGGATGACAAAGTTGTGCTCGCTTTGGATCTGAAGGGGGCTTTTGATAACGTGACCCACGAAATTATTCTAACACATCTCTCACAGGTGGATTGTAGCCAAAACACTTTCAACTATATTAAACAATTCCTCACTGACCGACAATCATACATTCGGATTCAGGACATTGAACACGTCCCTTACTGATTAGGCACGAGAGGGACTCCGCAGGGAGCGGTCCTCTCGCCCCTCCTATTCAATGTGGCAATGATGAGACTCCCCGCTCAGCTGCCGAAAGTCGAAGGCATACAGTATGCGCTGTACGCCGACGACATCACCATATGGGCGTCACACGGCTCGACAAGAGACATGGAGGCAAGCCTGCAGCAAGCGGCGGACATCGTGGATGACTATGCCCGTCGCTGCGGCCTTCAGTGCTCCCCGTCCAAATCGGAATTCGTGCACATATGCCCCTCACCAAAGTGCACCACAAAAATTGACCTCTCCCTTCACAGCGGACCAATACCCGAACGCGTTGAGATTAGAGTACTGGGGCTTTTTATACACAAAAATCGCAGAGCAGACACAACATTGGCCAAATTGCGTAAGGTGGGAGACCAGGTGGGCCGGATGGTCCGCTGGGTTTCCAACAAGCGCGGGGGGTTACGATGCAAAGATGCATTGTGGCTGGCACATGCATTCGTAACCAGCCGAGTCCTGTACTCGGCTCCATACCTCCACCAACGCAAATCCGACGAGAATGCACTCGAAGTCATTCTCCACAAAATCTACAAGCGCGCCCTCGACCTTCCTGTCAGCACCTCTAACCCGCGCCTTTTGGGCTTGGGAATGGTGAACACCTTCAAGGAGCTGAGAGAGGCGCACTTGACAAACCAATATACTAGACTCTCTAAAACACCGTCGGGTCGCCGCCTCCTTGCCCGGCTACACATCAATCATTCAATACACACGGAAGAGCGCGTACGGATTCCAGAAGTTTGGCGACACTCCTTGCACGTGCGCCCTCTTCCGGCTAACATGACCCGAGACGACTACAGTGGCCGACACCTCGCGCGGGCGGAAGCCTTGGCTCGACACTACGGCCACAAATTCGGAGTATTCTACGTGGACGCCTCCGGCCCGCACCACGGTGGTTGGTACACGGCTGCGGTCGTCCACCAAAACACCGTTGTAAACGGACTCACATTTCGTGCACATAACATTACGCACGCGGAAGAGATCGCCATCGCACTAGCCGCCGCAGATCGGGACTCGAGGGTCATCATCACCGACTCAACGGGTGCCTGTCGCAATATTGAACAGGGATACATTCCGTACCGTGCTTACAAAATTTTGCAGAACAGCAGCTACCTAGGCGCCCCCGCGCACCGAACGATCATATGGGCTCCGGCTCACACGGGCCTCGATGGTAATAAGACGGCCGATGCCGCCGCCCGCGCGCTCACTCTCCGGGCACCATCCTCGTCCCCTACCGATCTGGAACTCGAACCCAATCACGCCTACACCTTTAAGGAGGTCACACAGTTTTACCAATCCGGCCATAACGTCTATCCGAAACCCTGTAAGGGCCTCACGAAGGCGGAGGAGCGAATCCTCCTTCGCCTTTATACTAAAACTCTATTGTGCCCGGCAATCATGAAACACTTTGACCCCGCTTGTACGGGGAAGTGCCCGCATATTGAGTAAAATTCCTCTGACATTTTCCACATGGTGTGGGCATGCCAAAAAACCCCAAACCTTACCCCACTACCCAACCCTTCGCGGGAGGACTGGGTGGCAGCCCTGCTCGGCTGCTCTGACCTGACGGCCCAACGGGCCCTGGTCGAGCGTGCCCGGGCTGCGGCCAACGCCAATGGGCTCCCGTAAGAGGGAGCTCACCTAGTGTTTGTACGGGGCGGCCCTTTAAGGACCGTTCCCACTCTCCCTGTAAATAACATCTGTAAATAAATGTTTTTCAGCAGCAGCAGCCGTCCTCGCAGCCAGCGAAGCAACGCAAGTGGCGTCCGAGCCAGACTCCTCGCCTCTCTCACGACGACTACATCGTAGTAGTGAAACCTCGCGTTCCCTGCGAGCTACGCACATTCGTCCCGGCCGATCGCGCTGGCGACGCCATCCGCAGCTTCCTGGGCGACCGGACTACCACGCAAATTCAAGTGTGGCCAATCTGGTAACAGAACATCTTGGTCTGTAGCCCCACCATTTTGCCTATGGCACAGCGACTCCTCGGGGACTTCCAGCTGCAAGTGGGGGATCAGCAGCTGCCCGTTCGAGGCCATGCCAAGGCACCAGGGGATACATGCAAGGGCGTCATCAACGTAAACCCTGCTGAAAGCCCGGAAAAGATAATGTCTGAACTGTTTTCGGAGATTCCGCGGCGGCGGTGGTGACTTTCGAGGGCACGAAGTTACCCCGCTTCCTCTTCTACCACTGCGTGGCGACGTATATCCGCGCCTACAAGAAAACGATCCCTGTTTGCACCAAGTGCGGTACCATCGGCCATCGACCACCTTAGTGTCCTCACCCCGCTCCAACGCAGTGTGCCGAATGTGGAACCCCCGCACCTGCAGGTCTCTATACCCATGACTGTCACCCCAAGTGCCTCCTCTGCCACGGCGCCCGTGAGACTGGGACCAGTGGCTGCACGGCAAAATATAGGAAACGCAAGAAGTCCTCAACATCTCCTCGAGGAACCACCTCATATTCGTCACAGCCAGACAGCGGCACCAACCTGCATCAATCGGCTCCACCACTCCACGCCGACACTCAGGCATTCCCACCGCTCGAAGCACCAGCGGCGGTACCTCAGGTGAGCAGTTAGGCAGGGAAAGCTGCTTCTAAGCCTCTCTCATCCCCTTCTGTCGATCCTCCTTCTCCCGAACTCGCAGCCCTTCGCCAGCAAGTTGCGGCACTTCAAAAGCAAAATTCTCTTTTGACTAAACAACTCGAACTCCAAAATAAGCGACTTCAACCCCAACAACAGTGTACTGCAAGGCCATCCGGTATTGCCTCCCCTGTCCAGGCGGCTACGCCAGCTACGTCCAAGCTTAGTCCTCGCGCTAAGTCCACTCCCGTTAAACCGCCGGTTCAAGCAGCCATGTGTACTCCAGCAATCGGAACCGGTGCCACATCTACTCCAGAAGCTCTTGAGGCTCCTGGGGCACCTCAGGTTCTCCTGTCTGCTAACCAAACTCTCCCTAGCGAAGAGCGCACCCCGCGCGTAGAGGAACGCCTCACGCGCGTTGAAGCTTCAATTAATCACCTCCTCACCAGCTTCTCGGTCCAACGCATAGTAGTAGAGGTTACCCAGGCTATTCAAGCCTGGGCAATCACCCAGTTTCAACCCAAGGCATCGCGTTCCCGCTCTTGCTCGGTGAGCAGTGAGGGTAAAGCTCCACGGCGTCGTCGTAAAGTGGCGACCACCACCCCGCCGTCAGACGATCCGGCCTCTGTGCCCCTCCCTGCCTCTGAGGATTCCGAGCGGGACATGAAGGGCCAAATATAAAACCTAAGACAATCACGATGGCTACCAATCGTACGTCCCGTTCAAACATTGCGTCTAAATTCGAGATCATACAGTGGGACCCTGGCCTGGAGGCTTCGGGAACAGGCGAAAGCGTTCACATCTTTCCCTTTTCCTCAGCTCACTTCGCTCTCAGCCGGCCGTCTTGGCGCTCCAAGAATCTGGCCCTGCTCCATCCCTTTCTGGATACTGCTCCTATGTAGGCGGCACCACCACGTCTCCTCGTGCTTAAAGCTTACACGGCGATACAGATTGACCTCGATCTGGATCTTCCTTACGACAACTGCATGATATCAGTGCTGTCTCAGCGGAGGGGCCAACCATCAATACATATCTTAAACGTGTACTGTCCCCCTCGCCTTGCGAGGGCTTCGTTTGCTCATCTCTTCCATCGGGCGCTGCGTATAGCAGCCCGACAACCACTGGTGATTGTCGGGGACTTTAATGCCCCCAGCCCTCACTGGGGTTACCACTACGAGAAGACCCGGGGCAGAGAGCTCAAGGAGCTCATTTCCTCGCTGAGCCTCACGCTTCTTACCGATCCGGCACAACCCACACGTTCCGGCAACTCGGTCATGCGAGACACATGCCCCGACCTCTCCCTCACCCGTCACATCCGCGATGCTACATGGGAAAATTTAGGCGAAACCCTAGGCAGCGATCACTTTTTACTGCGCATTTCGTTCACACCGTGGCAGAAAATGCGCCAACACTGGGGCCAAGCCCGTCTCACTGATTGGACTCAGTTCAGAATACAACCATCTCCCGCCATCCTCTCCTCGACCGAATATGCAGCGTGGGCATCATACGCCCTCCATTTGAAACAAGCGAACACTCGCACCCTTGCAACCTCTAATTTGACTCCTGCTATCGATCCACACTTCCTATATCTTTGGCTGCTCGCCGCGGGCTCGTAAGGCGCTGGAAACGCAACAAACTTAATCGGAAACTTCGCGCTTGCATTGAGGTGCTCACTGCAGAGGCGGCCGCATACTCTGCACAACTTTCCGATGCTAACTGGGCAGACACCTGTTCGAAGGCTGCAAACCAGATGAGCTCTAAGAGTGCGCGGCGACTCTTTAGAAGCCTTCTCGATCCCTCCACCTCCAGGGGAGAAACGCAACGCCAGCTCCACCGTGCTCTGCATGCCTTTCAAGGCACTACGGATCAACTCGCGCGAGAACTTTGTGACCGCTACATCTGCCGCACAATTGATCCCGCGGGCCCAGCATATACGTATTCCGGCGCTCCTAACAACGACCTCAACGCCCCATACACGCTTTCCGATTTACGATTTGCACTCACGAAAATGCGACGGGGAACGGCCCCTGGACGCGACGGAGTCACAGTATCGCTCCTGGCAAATCTTCCCGACCAAGCACACCTCTCGCTACTCCACCTTATTAATTCGATATAGGACAGCTCTCCGCTGCCAACGGAATGGAACACATCGGTCTTGACATTCATACCCAAATCGGCAAAGTCCGTTAGTATCGAGGCACTGAGACCCATCTCACTTACGTCCTGCGCAGGCAAACTCATGGAAACCAGGGTTCGCGAACGCCTTTCCGCCTACTTTGAGGCCAGGAGGACCTTTGCCGACACGATGTTTGGCTTTCGCCCGCATCTGTCGGCGCAGGACGTCCTGCTCCAGCTTCAACACGATATGATAGAGCCGACTACTATGCGCCATAACGATAAAGCCGTGCTCGCTCTCGATCTCCGCGAGGCGTTCGACAACGTCAAACACAGCACTATACTCACTAACCTGTCTACCACGAACTGCGGGCAGAAGACTTTCAACTACATTCGCGCCTTTCTATCACATCGCACCGCCTTCATTCGCCTTAATTCTACCGAACACGGCCCGTACTTATGAGGTACGCGGGGTACACCTCAAGGGGCAGTCCCGTCTCCTCTTCTTTTTAACCTGGCGATGATGAACCTCCCCTCTCTTCTAAGCGAGGTCGAGGAAATACAACACGCACTATATGCGGACGATATCACAATCAGGACCAACACCGGCTCCTTAGCGCAAATCGAAGAACGCCTGCAAAAGGCTGCCCTTCTGGTGTATACCTACGCTGGTTCATGCGGCCTGGAGTGCTCTCCAGCGAAATCGGCTCTTCTTTCGGCCTCTCCGCTACCGTCGCCTAAAATTTTTCTTCCGTCCGGGCCCGTCCCGTCAGTGCAAAATATTCGGGTTCTTGGCCTTCACCTCACATCGTCCTTGGATCCAAAGGGCACAATAGCAGGCCTCAGACGCACCAGCGAGCAGGTGAGCCGCATGATACGGCGAGGGTCTACCAAGCGTGGCGGCCTCCGCGGGTCTCAGTCCCTCCAATTGGCTCACGCGTTTGTAACCAGTCGTGTCTTCTACGCCTTGCCTTACCTTCGCCTGCGTCGTCGACACGAGCACCAGCTGGACGTTCTTCTTCGTTCAGTATACAAACGCGCTCTGGACCTACCTATTGCAACTTCTAACAGCCCATTCGCGGCTCTGGGGGTACACAACACCTTTGCAGAGATGCGCGAAGCTCATCGCGTTAACCAAATCAGTCGACTGTCGCAGACGCCTTCAGGGCACCGTCTTCTACACAGACTTGGCCTTAACCCGATATCTCACCAAGACCCTCTCCAGCCGGTACCAGAGCTCTGGCGTCAAAAGCTATGGGTGGAACATCTACCCCGTAATATGAACCCCGACCTGCATCCTGGCCGTAGACTAGCACGCGCCGCGGCCCTTCATACGCGACACTCCGATCGTCCTGGTGTTTTCTACGTGGACGTCTCGGGTCCCTCCCTCTCGGGTCACTTCACGGCTGCCGTGATTACAGAGGGCAAACACGTCGATAGCCTCTCCTTTCGAGCAGACACAGTAACGCACGCTGAAGAGGTTGCCATAGCTTTGGCCGCCTCTCACCCTGCCTCACGCACCATCCTGACGGACTTGCGCTCGGTCTGTTCTCAGTACCTTCAGGGTTCCATTGCCCCGCTGGCAGCTAGCCTACTACAGGCAGCCTCTTGGTGCTTTAACCCTCATCCCATTCGTATAGTCTGGACCCCAGGCCACTCGGGCCTGCCCGGCAACGAGGCGGCAAATGCCGCTGCCCGCGCTTCTCCTGTCCGGGCCGTTGCCCCTCATGTCCCGAGACGGAATCTGGCAATACCAACCTGACGCGCTTTCGCGAAATTTTGCCTTATTACCGGGCTTCGCGCCGCCTCTACCCGGACCCCGCACGCGGTTTGGAGAAAGCGGACGAACGACTGCTATGCCGCCTGCAGACTAACACCTTTATCAGTCCGGCGGTCGCCAGGCACTTTTTGCCGGAAATCAATGGCACCTGCTCGACCTGTCGTGTCCTCGCCGACACATATCACGTCGTAGCATCGTGCCCAGTTAATCCCGTTTCTTTCTCATCCCCTTTTCCTATTCCAACTAGAGAGGCTTGGGCGGAGCACCTGCTCGGCTGCTCTACCTTGGCTGCGCAACGCTCCTTGGTGGAGCGCGCACGGGCAGCTTCCAGCTCCACTGGCGTCCCGGAATAGGGTCTGGCCACTCTAGCACGCCGATGGGCCACGTCGGCACTCTCTAGTAGACTTTTTCTGAAATAAATGTTTTTTACCACCTCCACCACCACCACCATCGCGCTGCGTTGCTTTGACGCATGCGCGTTTCAGCACGTCCAGCGTCCCTCTGTCACGAAAAGAGAGAGGCACAGTGTTGACTGGGTAATCAGTGCAAAATGCGACATGGTGCATTTCGCGCTGGTTGCCGTCAAGCCGCGCCGACGGACGCTAGTTGCGCCTGGCGTAATGCTATAGAGTGCTCACGTTTTGCTATTGTAGCGTCGCTGGGTCCAGTGTGCGCGCGCGTCAAAGCTACATAAGAGTATATTAGGCCCTTCATGATGCGATCGTCGCCCTTCTGCTAGCTCCTCATATACCAAACTTGGTGTTACGTGACGTCAATGGATGACGAAATGTAGGACTGGTGCAAATTTGATTATCCTGACACGCGTGTCTTGTAAGAACATGACAACATACCGCGCTCATAGCGTGCTCGCGAGTGTTTCGCTATCTCCACGTACACTAAATTTGGTATCACGGGACGTGAATGGATGACGAAAGTAAGCGACACATCCAAACATGATAGTCATGTAACGGAAGTCATGTACGGCATCATTTACCTCCACCTCGAGTTGGTGTGCTGATTTTGAATTGAAATTCCTATTGTAAAAACCAGTGCCACAGGGTTCCAGCGTCCAGCGCAATGGCACAGTATTGGCCCAGTAATATGGGCCCAGTATTGGCGCTGGTACCAGCGCCTCCCAGCACAGGTACTGGGATGCCGGAGCGGCAGCGTCCGAGTACTCTGCGCAAAATGGCTTCACAGGGTTAAAACGCGAGTGCCCATTCGCCATAAATAAATATATAGATAAGTAAAATAGCGCGCATTAATAATTAAACAAAAAAATAAAACGTCTTCTGACAAGATTCAAATTCGCCACCCCCTGATTTTGAACCGAGTACGCTACCCACTACACCACGCCAGAACATGCAAGTGAGGTTGCAAAATGAATATTCAACTGAAGAACGCACCTTTCAACTTCATGTTTACAAGTCGAACTATCAAGACTGACACGATATTCCTTTCCAAATAACAATTGCGTCTTGATTCGGCAGTGATGAATGGCTTCCGGGCACTGAGTGACGTGCGGATATTAGCAAGAGCGCAAAGTTTTTTGAAGCATCCACATCTTGACTCTGAAAAATGTCAAATTGACTGGAGGAGCAGCCACAGATTTTCAGCTGTTGCTGCCGATAGTTTTTTTTTTCTTTGATAGTCGGTTCTCGCGCTTGCTGCTTGTCAACATGTCCAGTTGATTTAAATGTCCGTTTCAGCAGATATCCGCGCACACGAGTGAATATTGAGTTTTTTTTTCCGTGCAAGCGACGATGTAGCAGTACACACCCGGCGTGCCAGATTACATATTTGCAGTTATATCGATACCTTCAACTAAGAATCCACCGAAGAAAATACTTATGCAATCCACTGAAAAAGTATGCCAGCGTGTTATTTCACTAAGGTGTACCAAATTACCTATGCGAAATTGCGTGTTCGTACATACGAGTCAGAAAAGTACCGGCTCCTGCACTCAGAAGGAAGCTTTCGGTGACAGCCTACGTTGGTGAAAGCACGACACATCGATCGTCGCCGCTCCTTGTGTGGGCAGCGCACACACGAATAAGTGGTCGATTTAGGCTCAGCAATGTGTAAACTGCACTTTACAGTCATTTGTACAATTTAGAATTGTGCCTTCCTAAAGTAAAAAGCGCCCGTAGCATGTACACCGACGCGGCCGGCAGGATATAGGCCTCGCTGGGACGGGGCACTGGGTAAGGCTGCTCTCGAAGGAGCTGAGTTGCGATGCTTCAAGTTTCTGAATTTGAGCTTTGCAACATTTATAACTGTTACCTAAACTGTACGTAGAGTAAGTGGAAGGTCAATCAATGCTAGAAATGCAATTACGGAGTGACGATGCTGAGTGACGGTCGTTTTTCTGACCTCCGCTGACAGTATACAGCGGGCGTGCCAGTGCACAGTTATATGCAGTTATATCAATGCCAATAATTATAAAAAAACACCCATAGAAATACCGTAGCAATCAGCTGAAAACGTATGCCAGGGAGTCAGTTTACGACGGCGTACCAAATTACCAACTGAAGATTGCGTGTTGTTAAATATCAGTCAGAGAAGTACCGGCTAAGTGCGGCCAGCAGCTTTCGGTGACAGCTTGCGTAGCAGAAAGCGCGACGTTCGATCGTTAGCGCTCCTTGTGCACGCGAACATTGACACAAGGCAAAATCGTTGATTTAGGTTCATGTATGTCTAAAGTACACTTTACAGTTATTTTCACGCATTAAAATTGTGTGTACCCGAAGCAAGAAGCGCCGGTAACATATACACCAACGCGGCTGGCACGATATAGGCTTAATGCTCGCTAGACAGGGCTCTGGGAAAGACCACTGTCGACGCGGTGAGTTGGGATGGTTGAAGATTCTGCATTTGAGCTTCGGAACATTTCTAACTCTTACCAGAAGTAAGTAGAAGGATACGCATGGCCTGACATACATTTATGTGATGTGGTGGAATCGAACGACAGCTTTTTTCTCTCCTCCGCTGGAAAACCTTGCGAAGCGATCGAGAGAGCTCATTTACGTTTCGTAAACTTTGCGGCAAAAACAATCTCCTGTTTCTGTTAGGAGTAGCCTGCAGCTCCAGGCTTACAAACACTGCCACTTGGAATCGTTACAGCAATACACGGATGATGCGAATGTGGCCGGTATACACTGGGGCATATGTGAAAGAAACTCCCAAGCATTTCCCCGAGGTTGAACATGGTTAAGTGCGAATGCACGGGGTAATGCTATTAGGGGGAGTAAAGTTGAAATTCGCTGACATTCACCAAGTAGCTAATGTAAACTCCCCTGTGTGATAACATTGCGATTCCCAGAAACCTTTAGACCCTCTTGGGAAATCTTGGTGAGTTTACGCGTATATCTAAGAGTAAGTTCGCACTATAATGATGTTTATGCTTGCGACCCGCTTCGCCCGCTTGCGCTCGGCATCACGGGCCCTTCGCCGCGCTGTTGTCTTCAACCGGCGCGACATCTTCAACGATGCGTGCAATGCTCGCATTCGGTTGCGTTGTACTCGTTGTTGGAGGTATCGCAGTTGAGGTTGATGCCTGCGATGGATCCATACCTATGACGACTTGCCGATCTCGAGCAAGTCGTGGCTGCGCGGGCGCAGAGGGCGGAGCACGCGCAATCACGTGGTGTGTGACATCGCTGCGCCGTTGCTACAGACGCTCCTCTCCGCTTCTCGCGCCGTTGCTAGGGGAGAGGAGAAGGCGTACCGTGGACGGCGGATTCAGGGTCGCTTGTAAAGTGCATTCGCACTTAAAAGGTGCATTATAATTGCTTCGATACGTACGTGCGCCGAAAAAATTACGTATGCTCAGTATGTGTTAGGGTAGCATCTCTCCATGCCGTCGAATCAAGCGTTTTATATTCAACGACACCGAAACATAGCAAGGCACATGCTACAATAACGTGCACGCTGCACTGGTTGAAACAGTGCGTGCTCCAGTATTCCCCAGTGCTTGCTAGTGAAAATTCCAGCTCTTCCAGTGCTTCGCAGCGCGCACCAGTATCACAGCGGTTGAGCTAGCACCCCTTCCAGTGCGACACAGCTTTTCACCAGTGGACCCAGCGAAGTGCAAGTGATTACAAGCGTGTACCAGTGTCTCTAGCGTGTACCAGTGCCGAAAAACGTGCTGGCATCACGCTGTTTTTGCAATAGGGTTATCAACACTTCTCATTCGTGCTTCGCATATCATCGATTCTCGCTGTACGTGGGATCTGCCAATTTGTTTTCATTTTTCTTGTTTATATTAGAATTACTTCTAGTAACATTCGCTATAACGTTTTACAATCATTGTCTGTTCGTTCTCTTCATTACTGTTTGCAACCGAAAAAAATGAGCCCTCACTTATTCATACTTTTCCGTATATATAGACTGATGTGCCACATTTTACACGAAGAGTTTATGGTCATTTTTCATATAAGTGTATAACCTGAAAATGAAGAGACCTCCAATGCAGTGCTTATAAGTTACAAAAAGCAGTTCACCACGTGAAGGAACGTCAAATGGTGCATTTGGTGACTGTCTCTATGGAATGCGTGAGGAAAGTGCGGCACCCTTGCGCTTGAAGTTAAACATTTTTTATATGTAATGTATATGTTAGGACGCTTCTTCAAGATTAAAATACTAGATGTCAAGGGAGGATATCTGAGCTTCTTTTGTTATTCCGGTGAATGCGTATTCAGGCTACGTTCTTCATAATCTGGCCACGTGATTTATTTTACGAAGTCAGAAAAGCACTTACTGCAAATACAGTCACAGGTACCCTTATTGTTATCTTTGCAATGGGAAGTATCACCTTCGGGACAGGCTGCCCACGCTTGGCTACAAGCATTTCCAGCGGCTGCAAATAAAATGAAGCATGTCGTCCAGGAAAATACTCTTTCTCGAAAAACACCAACTTGGGTCTATTTGAGACTCTAACTGAGCGCTCGCCAACAAGCGGCCGCGCCTGGAAACGGTGCTAACAGGGTCAACCTTGAAAAAAGACATGTTACCACATTGCACTCGGTGTGGACCGGACGCACAGTTCCTTCATTTTCACCATGCCAACCGCGCAAGTCCAAAAAAGAAGAAAGTTGGCTCCAAAGACTATTCCAGTGTGCCACAGTGCCTTCATTGTGTTGAATAGTGGCAACATATTGTTTTTTGACTTTCTCATCGATGCAGACGATGCGTGGTGCAGAACGCCAAAAATAAGGCACTTATGCATTGGAAAAAAGGTGATAGACACTACGTTAGCTTGTTTTCATCAATACACTAGCGACGTCCTCATTCTGCTCAATGAGTCCACAATTATTAGGCTTGTGTGCATTCTTATGAACATTCAAGCTTCTGTAAGTGCGGAGTATATTTTCATATATGTAAGCAAGCACTTTGAGAAATTTATTGCGTTACGTGAGGGAATTTCTTTTTGCATATGCTTGTTTTCTGCGAAAGTCATAGTGCTACCTATTCAAAATTTAAGCGGCGGAAAACCTTCGCCCCTCCCCCCCCCCCCCGAAAGCTTTGATTTCGCATGTATGTATAAAAACGCGCATACAAAGACGCGAAGGTCGCACGTGCGCTTGTGCATACGTAGTATGTTTCTGCGTTTATACTTCACGTCCGTACATTCATAGCATGCGCAGTCTGCGTGCACATATCGGCTTTGAATATATACTACTGCCAACACGAACAAGCGAGTGTTCAGAAGGACACCACCTTAGTCATCAGAAAACTACTGGCATGAATCGTCTAACGGAAAAAGAGGAGCACTCCTATTACAAATAAAACTGCAATTTGCTTCATCTCAAGGAACAGATCAGGCATAGCTTCATTCTGTAATTAACTGAACGTCATGCGTATTGAAATTTTGAAGGAACAACGGAGCTGAGTGGGATACATGCTTTCGGCAGGACGTTTGAAACAGAGTAGTTACGTCGAAAACTGTATAAGTCTTGGTAGCAGTGTGTCAACGCAGCGCAAAAGTGCTAGCACCTCTAAAGGAGGCCTGCTACACATGGGCATTTGCCTCCTTCTACCTCGGGCTCAATATACAGGGTCGTCAACTTCAAGTGAATCTGGTGCAGTTCGCCGAAGAGTCTCAATATTTGTGTGCACAGCACAACCATTTCCAATATTTCCCCTGCGAAATTCTTTATGTCGGTCAGATTGAGGTAGTCCGCTGCCAGCGCGCTTTCGCCTTCGACGAAGCAACTTGATTCGGCGCCACAATGTATAAAGTTCACCACAACGGCAAGCGTAAGTGCCTCGTTGACCCTGTTCACCGTAGCCATCTTTGTTTTTCTGTCAGTGTTACCACCACATGGAGCATTTTTTTGAAGTTGCGAATAGTGAGAAAATTGAAGCGATACCCTTTTGAAATATTCCATGATTCAACTTTGCGGGAAGGCTGAACGAGTTTGAACGGCTTCGGAAGGTTGAACAGCTTCGAACCATACCTCGAACGGACAACTTCATCCGCAGCACACACTAATATTGCTTTAGGCGCTCATACTTGGGTGATTGTCTATTAAAAAGGAACTATTGCGGATATCTGAGGCAACAGAACAACACGTGAATATTCTGTATATGTGTTGTTATACCGGGGAAGGCATACAGAAATACTTCCAAAAACCGTAGCATTTATCATGCTGAGGTGACAATGCAACACTACGCCTAAAAAGGCAAGTGTTTCCAACGCTTGCTAAGACGACGCGGTGTTGAGACCTGCCCATCGCTTTGCGTTCTACACCTTATCGACTCCAAGACAGGCACGCACGCATTCCTTCCTCTTCAATGACAACTACCACAAAACACTCGTGTCTAACGTGCCCCGATGCACTTATTCGCCTTAGCTGCACAAATAAGACACTCTAACAGAGTGCCTACAGAATACAATTCGCCAATTTTCTCTCACAAAACATCAAATAAACGTTTTGTTCACTCTCTCCAGACGCAAGACTATCGTCTTTCGACGACATTTAGGATGAAAGAAGAAGATACGTGGTCAAAGTTTTAGGGGCGAAGCTCCTTAAAGCGGCACCCGTTCGTCTTTCGTAGTCGTAGTCGTATTCATAGTGTGTAACCAGTGTTACAATTCGACCTGCAAGATGGTGCCGGTGGGAGATTTCTCCTGTGCTTTGCTGAACAATAAAAAGTTTGCGGCGTGCGTTTTAACTAAAAGCCTAATGCTCCTGTGTCTCATTCTCCATGAGCAGCCACTGGCATGTACATTGAGCACTATCTGACAAAAAAGAGGTGCTAGGTTATTTATACTCGCTGGGTGTAACCTCCTTAGTTTTAGAAAGGTTTAGCGAGCGTTGAGCCGCAGTGCCATGAATACAGTAAACTAGTATATACCATGAACTCGAGGTGGTTAAAAATGGGAAGTACCCGAAGGGCAAGCCCTAAGAAAGTGTGCGTGTGCCACCTCTCATTTAGTTCTTGGATTGTCCGCTGGATGGCGGTGCTTCTATATGGGGATTATATGACAAAAAGTGCGAGATGGTGGTACATGGAGTGTTGAATAGATAGACAAACGGACACACAGACAGAAGCATGGATGGACGCATGAGCGGATGCAGGGGCGGATGTTTGGACGAACGCAGGGACGGACGCATGAACAGACGCACGCATGGATGGACGGATGGACACATGGACGGTCACACAGACGGGTGCATGGACAGATGGAAGCGAGAATGAATGGACGGACGAATGCTTCGCCCAACTCTCCATCATTCACTCTGTGCATATGCTGCCTTTTTTACGTTTACATTACTACATAATCTTGCCTGTGAATTGTGTCAAAATAACCTCGGACCTTTAGGTTGTGGCTCAGGAAATGTTTGGTCTTATAATTACGGTTTGTATTTTCGCGACGAAAACACGTGGCCCTTGAGACGCTAGTTTTTTGTATGAAGAAGAGGTGAGTCCTGGCGGGAGGGCGGTGCAATACCTTATTTTTTGATGCGCGAAGTAGCGTCTACAAAAAAAATATGAATGCATGTGTCATTGTATAAGAATTTTCAATCGTCGCACGCTACATGACAAGCAGTAATTAAAGTTACTACATATGCAGAAATATGTACATTTGTTCAAGCAAGTAAATGTTCCAGCACAAAAGGTCAGAAATAAACGAGACGCAGTCAGTGAAAACGAGCCGGCTTTCTTTGTTGAAAAAAATATTTATCTGTAAAATCAACGCCATGCAAAGAAATACCCATTATTCAAGAAACATTTTACTTGTCTAAAGTGACAAAGAGAGATGGGGTACTAAAAACATAAATTTATCATCTTAGAAAAAAGGTATGGTTATATAACTGACACATGCCGCAGTGTTTGTACAGCAAAACGAATAAAAAGTAGCTGGCGTTGTGACTATGCTAAATGGGAACCTGTTAGCCAGGTAGAGCCATGAAGCTATTGAGCAGATACAGCAGCGAATGCCCCACCTGCACCTATTCCCCAAGCGGCCGTGAACGGTGCTTCAGACAGTACCGGCCTAGAGTTACTCTATATGCCACCTTTAGGTAGCAATGTTGCGCCACTGATAGAACTTGCCGCTCACGCCCCCATTCGCTCAGCGCGTTCACGTGCGCAAAAATTGTTCGTTTTCTGGAATGCCAACTTCACGGCGATGCGTTGCTACGCGTTCCTGGCTCACGAATTCACTTTCGTTCTTTTAAATGCGAAAAAGTTCTTAGTGAACTTCGGCTACTTTAAGCGTATCTATCTATCTATCTATCTATCTATCTATCTATCTATCTATCTATCTATCTATCTATCTATCTATCTATCTATCTATCTATCTATCTATCTATCTATCTATCTATCTATCTATCTAGCCGTTTACCACTTTTAGCTCTCCTGGTATCAATACCATGCAGCTTAGCATGGCATAACGTGACTGATGGATGAGTGTAAGTGACTAGTCATAACATGAAAATCATAGTATGTATGTCATAAAAGTCATGATTAACAATACATGGTCTTCCAGCTCTCGTGGTGGTTTGATTCCCATGACATGTTGCAAAACTGGTATGGTATGACATGACTGCATGGCGCATGCAAGCGACAGATCCTAACGTAGAAATCATGACATGCATGTCAAGTAAGTCATGAGTCAAGACTACAAACCACGCTCATGGTGCGCTTGTGGTCATTTTCTAGCTTCGCATATACCAAATTTGCTATAATGGGGCGTGAATGTATGACAAAGGTATGTGACTGGTCCAAACATGATAATCATCGGGTGCGTGTCATGTAACAAAATGACTACATGCCTCCCTCAGGGCACATTTCAATACACTTCGACGGTATTTAGCGCACGCGAGTGCCGGGGTTCGTTTCGTCGCGTCACGACGGCGATGCCATGCCAGGCGCCGATCTGCCTGCCGTATACTCATGACGATATATGGTGTTTTTTGGGGCAAGGGATCATTTGATGACCAAACAGCGCCAGTTCATGGGACAAAGAGTGTGGACAATGATTGTGATAAGCGGCTGTATAAGGGCCATAAAATTACTCGCGGTAAGGCGGGTAAAAACATACAAGTAATAAAATCATGACCATGCCGTGAAAGGTGTGTGTGGTGAGAATAGATGACAAGAGTTGGTGATTATAAAAAACGATGGTGGATATGAATGGCATTAGCACAAGTGCCTCACTCAGTCATACCCTTGCGTCCAAGGGCCGTGAGGCAAGCGCTTTCTTGTGTAGCCACCGCAGCAAAAACCTCTCTGGAGAGGTTATGCTACGGAATGCCCGGGTATATGATATGAAAACTATGAATTTCTTTTAAAAACGTTAACAATGATTTATGACTAAAAAGCGGTTCCCTACCGACGAGCATTGCAGGGTGTAAAGGTATATGTTGTCGGTAGGGTAACGGAAAATGTTGTTTTCTTAGAGTTTCTAAGTGTTTGCATTGGATTAACATGTGAAGGACTGTTAATGCTTCACCACATCTGTCACACAATGGTGGATCGCCACCGGACAAAAGATATGTGTGTGTCGTGTATGTGTGTCCTATCCTGAGTCTCGTTAGTATTACCTCTCTATGACGCGATTTCGATACGGGCAGCCAATAACCAAGGTGTGGCTTGATAATGTGTAGTTTGTTTTGTGTGTGTGTATCCCACTTGCTCTGCCAGTAGTCCCTGAGGTTTCGTTTGAGAGACGGCTTAAGATCAAGGGCCGGGATTAATATGGGTGTAGGGGTAGTGCTTTTGTGGACGGATGCAGCGAGCTGATCCGCCCTCACGTTGCCTTGAATCTCACGGTTCTGGCACCCAGCACACTACAACATGTTGTTTGAGTGTGTAGAGTGTGCACAAAATGGAGTAAAGTGAGACAAGGACTGGGTTTTTTTGTTTATTAAGAGTGTGCAGAGCCATTACCACACTGAGGGAGTCCGTATAAATTACTGCTTTTTGTATTTGCAATTTTTCATGTGTTTAGCCGCCACAAGTATCGCATAAGCTTCCGCTGTGAAGATACTTGTGCCTGGATGTAGAGAGCCAGCATCCGAAAAGAATGGGCCGACAGCAGCGTAGGACACATAGGAGTTTAACTTGGAGGCATCTGTAAAGAACTCAGGACGTGTTTATTTGTGTTGAAGTTCCAGGAAGTTTGTTCGGATATGGGCAATAGATGCATGTTTTGTAACTTCTAGAAAAGACACATCGCAGTCTATAGTCTGCCATTGCCACGGTGGCGGGTATGTTACAGGAACCATTAAACTGTGTTCAAGTGAGACTCCAGTTTCCTCAGCTAGACTCTTCAGGCGGCTCGTGTGCTCAGATTTGGGTGCACGTTAAAGAACCCCAGGTGGTCAAAATTTCCGGAGCCCTCAACTACGGCGTCTCTCATAATCATATGGTGGTTTTGGGACGTTAAACCCCACAAATCAATCAATTAGACTCTTCAGGCGAACTGAGAAGGGCTGCCTCTTTTGAAACATAGTTGAGCTCGACAAATCTATAATAGTAGAGTATGAGGGGTGCTTCTTGTCTGCTTTCACCTTAAGGAAATAAACAAAGGACATGTAAGTTCTCCGCAGATGAAGCGACCACTTATTTGACTCAACACAAAGGCTCTCTACGGGGCTGGTGCGAAAAGCACCCGTAGCAAGGCGGATGCCCAAATGGTGCACGGGGTCCAGCATCTTCAAAGCACTTTGAGTCACAGACTGATAAACAACGACCCCATAATCCAAGCGGGTGCGAATGAGGCTTCTATACAGGTTCATGAGACATTGCCTGTCACTACCCCACGTAGTACGTGACAACACTTTTAAAACATTCATGGCTTTTAAACATTTTGTTTTTAGATACTTGATGTGCGGTACGAAGGTCAACTTGTTGTCCAAGATTAATCCTAAGAATTTATGCTCCGCATTAACAGACAGACGTTGACCGTTCAGTTCAATATCGGGTTCTGAGTGCATGCTTCTCTTTCGGGAGAACAAGACACACGTGCTCTTTTGTGGGTTCAGTCGGAATCCGTTTTCCTCTGCCCATTTGGAGACCTTTTTTAAACCTAACTGAACCTGCCGCTCACACATTACCAGATTGCAAGATCTAAAGCCAAGCTGGACGTCATCGACATATGCACAATAAAACATATTGCGAGGGATGCACAAGCGCAAGGAATTCATTTTGATGAGAAAAAGTGTGCAGCTAGGTACACCACCTTGTGGCACGCCTGTTTTTTGGACAAATGTTTGGGAAAGAACCGTGCCCACTCGGACACGGAATGTCCGCTTTGACGGGTAACTTTCGATTATGTGAAACATTCTTCCGCGCACGCCAAGGTGGGACAGGTCTCTTAGAATTCCGAAACGCCATGTTGTATCATAAGCCTTTTCGATATCGAGGAATACAGAGAGAAAATATTGTTTATGGACAAAGGCGTTCCTGATCTGTGCCTCGATACGAACAAGGTGGTCTGTGGTGGATCTACTTTCTCGAAACCCGCACTGAAATGGGTCATGGAAATTGTTTGTTTCAAGGAAATGTACAAGTATGCAGTTTATCATTTTTTCGAAGATTTTGCACAAGCAGCTTGTAAGTGCAATAGGCATATAACTCGAAGGTAAAGAAGGGTCCTTGCCTTCTTATAAAATGGGAATAATAATAGCCTCTTTCCAAAAGGTAGGGATAGTGCCAGAAAACCAGATAGCATTGTACAAACAAAATAAGGTTTTTCGTGTTTCGATTGGTAGGTTTTTTAACATTTCATACACTACATGGTCGGAACCTGGGGCAGAACTACTGCAGGAGTTTAGAGACGTTCGCAGCTTAGCTAGACTGAAAGCTTGGTTATATGCCTCGTATCTACTGCATTTGTGTTCGAGTTTCTGCTTTTCTATTCTTGTTCTGTATTTTTGGAAAGTGTCAGTATAGTGGGATGAGCTGGACACTTCCTCGAAGTGTGCACCGAGGAAGTTTGCCTGATCTTCCAAGGTATCACCCTGAGTGTTTACGAGTGGAAGTGTGTGTACTTGTTTTCCTGCTATCCTACCGACCATGTTCCAGACTTTAGCCTCCTGTGTGTATGAATTGATCCCTGACAAAAACTTCTGCCAGCTTTCTCTTCTGGCCTGCCGACGCGTCCTCCTGCCTTGAGACTTTATTTTCTTGAAGGTGTCAAGACTTTCGGCTGTCGGTGAGTTCCGAAGCAGCCTCCAAGCTGTGTTTTGCTGTTTGCGCGCGTTTCGGCATTCAGAGTTCTACCATGGCACACGCAGTTTTCCAGGGTGTCCATTTGTTTGTGGGATGCATTTTGTTGCAGCATCAATAAAAACCGCTGTGAAGTAGTTGACAGCAACATCAGTGTTCAGAGTACATATGTCATTCCAACGTAGACGAGCGATGGTATAAAACTGTTCCCAGTCGGCTCTATTTATGAGCCACTTGGAAACACGTGGTGGACACTCAGTTACTGTAGTTGTTCTCAAAACTACAGGGAAGTGGTCAATTCCGTACAGAATACTGACGACTTTCCACTGGAGTAGTGGCACAAGAGATGGAGATACCATGCTTAGGTCTATGGAGGAGTAGGTGTTATTAGCGAGATTATAATAGGTTGGTTCTTTTCGATTTAGGTGACACGCGCTCGACGAGAGAAAGAACTGTTCGATCAGTCGACCTCGCGCGTCATACCGAGAGTCACCCCATAGCCTGCTAAGCGCATTAAAGTCTCCAAGGAGAATATAGGGCTCCGGAAGTTCATCAATTAAAGACTGTAAATCACGTTTTAGCAGCTGATAGCTAGGAGGAATGTAGATAGTGCAGATTTTGATCAGTTTATCAAAAAGAACCGCTCGAACAGCCACTGCCTCAAGGGATGTTTGGAGTTGTAAGTGTGTGCATGCAATTCCTTGATTCACTATGATGGCAACACCTCCGGATGATGTCATGGCATCAACACGGTCCTTTCGGAAAATAACGTATTTACGAAGAAAATTTGTGTGTTTTGAATTAAGGTGTGTTTCTTGTACACACAGCACTTTTGGTGAGTGTTCGTGTAAGAGTTGTTGGATGTCGTCAAGGTTTCTGAGAAGGCCCCTGACGTTCCATTGTATAATTTGAGTGTTCATGGTGAATGTAAAATAGTGCTGTGTGTACGAAAAGCGAGTGGCTGTTTAGACAGGGAGTTTGAGTTCACTTAACAGGGCCTTCACCAGGCCCTGTTATCTGCTTTTTTGTTTTCTTGGCGCGCTCCAAGGAGCCACGCCGCTCTTTCGGCACCAAGGGTACCGACGTATCCATTGCCTCCTCGGAGGCACTAGATGCCCGCACGTGAGGGCTGCTAGTTCGAATTTCGGGCCCCGCCTGATGAAGTGAGGCCTTCAGACCCGAGGCTTCTGGAGTCTCCGGTCTCTGTTTGGGAGTAGGCGGTGTAGCTTGGGCTACAACCGCCTTAGGGGCAGGTGCCACAACCACCGGCTCGGTATGCGCGGGCCGAAAGAGTGGCGAGGGCTGGTGCGGCGGTGCCCCCTGACGCGCCACATCAGCGTATGTAGGACCATAGAATGGAGCGACTCTTCGCCGTGCTTCCTTAAATGTAATGTTCTCCTTCACCTTCAACGTAATTATTTCTTTTTCTTTTTTCCAGTATGTGCAGGAGCGTGAATATGCGGCATGGTTTCCTTCGCAGTTTACACAGTGTGGCAGTTGTTTGCAGTTCTCGGACACGTGGCCTAGGACTCCACATTGTGCACAAGTCTGGCGACCATGACAGGTTTTAGAGCCATGGCCATACCTCCGGCATTCGAAGCAACGACGAGGGTTTGGTATGTACGGCCTGATAGATGTCTCTGTGTATCCTGTTTGAATAGATTCCGGTAGTTTACTGGATGCAAACGTGAGTATTAAGTGTTTTGTCGGTGTTTCCTTATTATCTCTTCTGATGATGATTCTCTGTGCATTAGTGACATTTTGGCTCTTCCACCCCTCCAAAAGTTCAGTCTCAGTCAAGTTAAGTAAGTCCATGTCAGATACCACTCCGCGAGTTGTGTTCATTGATCTATGTGGTGTTATAGTTATTGGTATGCCACCGAAATCTGAAAGACGGTCTAGCTTTTTAAATTGTTCTTTGTCATGGATTTCGAGGAGAAGGTCTCCACAGGCCATTTTGGTTACCTTGTATCCTGTGCCAAGAGTTTCGGTAAGACATCTAGAAACTAGGAAAGGAGAGACGGTCCTGTCTTGCTTTTCAGTTTTTTCACAGTGAATGACGTGGAAGTGGGGAAAAGTTTCTATTGGCTGATTGAAGAAATTTATGTCGTCGGTGCGTACCCGCTTTAGGCCGGTACGATCAGACAGAAGAGGGAATGCTCCATGCATGCCGGTCTTATTTTTTTCAGCAGCGTTGGCGGCCACCCACCACGGAGCCTAACAAGGGGACGCTGCAAGTTTGCAGCTGCTGAAAGCTTGCAGACGTCAGCCGTACAACACTGCCATAACCCAATGTGCCTAGACCAAGGTAGGCTATTTGCACAGGGTTAACCCTTGCCGCCAGGAAAAATGGAAGTTAACTGAAGAGAGTAGAAACAGGACAGATAGATAGTGAGAGATAAAGACGAAGATGTAGGAAGAGAGAGATAGGAAAAGGCGACTGCCGATTTCCCCTGGGTGGGTCAGCCCAGGGGGGCCGTCTACGTGAAGCCGGGGCCAAAGGGGTGTGTTGCCTCTGCCGGGGGGCCTTCAAGGTCCAATCACCCAGCGTCAGCTCAAACCCCAGGATCCCCTTTTCCCCAGACACGGCAAAGCCACGCACGGCTAGGCGTGGGAGGGAGTCAAAACTCCCCCGTTAGCTCGGGTCCGTGGTGTCGCTACACACCAAACGCCTACTTGCGCAGGCGCCCCCGCAGGGGCGCCTGCCGTATACTTGCTGGCGCGCGTCGCGCTGCGTTGCTTAAACGCATGCGCGTGTGAGCACGGTGGGCGTCCCTCCGTCACGAAGAGAGGCAGACGCAGTGCTGTCTGGGTAACGCCATTGGCACGAAATGCACTATCTCGCATTTCGCACTGGTTGCCGCCTGGCCGCGCCGACAAACGCTGGTCGCGCCGGCCTCGCATGGCGTAAGACTGTAGAGTGTTCGCGTTGCTAGCGCAGCGTTGCTCTGCCCGCCGTGTGCGCGCGTCAACGTTACGTCGGAATGTATTAAGCCATTCATGACGCGCTTGTGGCTATTCCGTAGTTCCCCTATACCAAGTTTGGGATCAGGTGACGTGAATAGATAACGAAAGTAAATGACACGTTCAAACATATTAATCATGACAAGGGCGTCATGTAAAGCCTAATTTACCTCCACCTCGTGATTTAGTGTTCAATTTAAAGTGACATATCAACCTTCCTCACTCGTGCTTCGCATGTCATGTATTCCCATTGTACGTGGCATCTTCCAATTTTTAGGGGCGAAACTCCTTATAAAGGCACCCGTTCGTCCCCCGTAGTATGAAACAAGTATACTATTTTGACCTCCAAGGTGGTGCCTGTGAGAGACTTCCTCTGTGCTTTGTTGAACAATAAAAATAGTGCTCAGTGTACATGTCAATGCCTGTTAATGGGGAATGAGAGACAGGAGCATTTGGCTTTTAGTTAACGCGCAGGCTGCGATTACCATTAGCAGCCATTCGCATGTACATTGAGCACTATCTCACAAGAAAGGGTTGCTACATTATACTCGCTGGGTGTAACCTCCTTAGCTTTAGAAAGGTTGAATGAACTCGAGGTGGTTAAAAATGGTAAGCAGATACGAAGCGCAAGCCGTAAGAAAGTAAAAGCCAAATTCTCCGCCTCTCATTTCCCATTAGCAGCCATTGGCATGTACATTGAGCGCTATCTGATTGAAGAAGTTTGCTACGTCATACACGCTGGGCGTAACCTCCTTGGTTTTCGAATAGTTTAGCGAGCGTTTAGCCGCAGTGCCATGAGTACAGTGAACTAGTATATACTATGAATTCGAGGTGGTTAAAGGTGGAAGTGGACCCGAAGCGCAAGCTGTAAGAAAGTGTACGTGTGCCACCTCTCGTTTAGTCCTTGTAATGTCCGCTGGATGGCAGTGCTTCTATATGGGGAATATATGATGAAAAGATGCGAGATGGTGGTACTTGGAGTGTTGAATAGATGGACGAACGGACACATAGACAGATGCATGGATGGACGCATTAACGGACGCAGGGGCGGCTGCATGGACGAACGCAGACACGGACGCACGAACAGATGCACGCATGGACGGGCTGATGGACGCATGGATGGTCACACTGACGGACGCATGGACGGACGAATGCAAGAACGAATAGACGGACGAATTCTTCGCCCCACTCTCCATCATTGACTTCGTGGATATACTGCCCTTTTTTTAATGTTCGTCGAATGAACGCCGCATGGCAACATTGCGAGCGGACGCGCTCTAGGCTCGTGTGGCGTTTCTTGTATGGACGCCCAGATGCTGCCGGTGAACACGGCTGTATGAACGCGAGGGCTGCTGACGAAAGAGGTGACTTTCCTGCATGACATGAATGTCTCAGCGCGTAAGATGGTGGACCTATGCGCAACTCTGTTACTTAAAGGTAGCATATGCAGTAACTCTATGCTTGCCTAAGGTCCTTAGATGAAACAGGTTTCCAAGGTAGCAACACATTTCCATTTCCTCCTCGCTTATGTTCCTGAAGCGCCCCCCAAAGGGTTCAAAACTTTCCTCAAAAAGCGAATGTTCGGGTTCAGCTGCTGTGGTGAATAGATGTAAATGAGGCAAAGTAGAATGAAATGAGCCGTAAAATGGCCAGTTACCTTTATGAACATAAACGGTACAACACAAGAGAAAGTTGGATGTGCGTTACTTAACTGGCAACGTTGTGCAGTTCTACATTTTACACCACTAGCCATGACGTCCCACGTCGTACAACTCATAGAATTTTCCTATAGGGAACTCTGGCACTAGTGTATAAGGGAGATGCAACGCATGGCGCTTCAGAGAGCATGGAAATGATGGGTAGTACACACATTTGTCTAATCATTGTACTTCTGGCCTGCTTTTGACTCCGCGTGTGTTTGTGTGTCTTGGAGCTGTTTTCTTACGAAACAAAAATTAGGAAATGTTCAGCGGTTGCGCTTCACACCTTTATTCTTTTAGACTTGCCTTTCGAAATCCGGTCACGAAGTCGAAAAGGGTTGAGTTTTTTTTTTTCAGAACAAAACCAAAACGCGGCAATACATGAAGCCGCAAGTACGATTCACCACCCAAAAGTACGAAGACTAGCCAAACGTGTGTACTACCCAAGGAGGATTAAAGAAAAATTGCTGGAGTGGAAGCTCCAGCAATGCCTTGCCAGCAGAAGTGAAGCCATCTTTTACCACTGCCAAGATGGCGAAAACATGCTCTTTTCTGATGGTGCCCACTTAAAGATCAAGTTTCTTTGATATGTTATGTAAATGCAACGTTAGTTCTATGTTAAAAGATGGTTCTTCCCGACAAAATAACACACAGAAAGAAGTATAGATGACTGAATCTTCAAACAACTTTGCCTCCAATTAGAGGCTCACTTAGGAAAACTAGTAACTGTCAGACGCACTTGGAGCATAATGTGACCAGAAAAAGTTCCCCCATTAAACTTGTTGGGCGTGCGTGGGAAACGCTTCGTTTTTTTTTTTGCTGAACGGTGATAATTTTCATGCCCCTAGTAAGCTGGCCACCACAGTCGCCATCTTGCCAGTGGAACGGTTTCACTCCTGGGCAGTTATTTCCACTCCAGCAATTTTTTTTAATGCTCCTTGGTACTACCCATCATTGCCATGGTCACTGAACGATCGCGGCGACAGAGTCCACTCTAGTTACTTTTATAAAACTGTATGGTACAATGTAATTCGTCCAGTTATAACTGGTTCAGTTCTCCGAATGTGTTTCATACCTGCTGTGACACAGTGAACGCGCTTCTTGCTGAATCTTGTCAGTGACCACAGGGCGCGTGACGTTGTGATGAGTCATTACGGCCGGCTTGTGAAGGGTAGGAGGAGGAAAAAACCTTTATTGATGCTGGCTGTGCCAGATAGCCCTTATCCCCACTAGCCTGGTTGACATCCCTAGTCCGGGACGTCATTAGTCGAGGCCGCCACCCGAGCCCGCTGAACTAGACTTTGCTGTTCCTCTAGTGTGGAGCTATTGAGTAGGGTCGTCTCCCAGTCCTCTTTGGTGGGGTTGAGAAAGGGGGTTAATTTTGGGTTCATTTGGCAGGCCCAGACCATATGGTAAGTGTTGGCCACTTCCCCACAGTACTGCCACTGCCCACTTGTTTTTGGGTCGTAATATTTTAGTATGGCTGGACAGAGCAGCGTATTTGTCTGTAGGCGCCGCAGGATGCGCTCCTCCGTTTTCGAGGGCTTGTGGAAACGCAAGAAAAAAAAAACCAGGCCAGACTTGTACGAACGCTTTCTGGCCGCACTGCGTTGACGGCATTTCCTTTAATGTGCCGTTTGGACAATCGTGATGCCAGGTGATTCTGGTGTGGTGCGCAGAACTTCCTGAAAAGCGAGAGTTCTACTGAATTGTTCCCCCCAAGCAGTGCATTTCGGCTATATTAGGCCACGTTCTGGTCAACTGGTCAAGTTTGAAATATTTTTGAAGGTGCGTTGATTACACCCCCCAGCTGCTGTGTATTCCTAACTTTCACAGATTGTGGCGTCGCCATGCGGCATGCGTCGTTACTGTCGTTTGGGGGATGCCCATGCCATCAGCCCACGCCATAATTCAGTCGGCCTCCCTTTGGCGGCTCGCTGGTGCTTTATATTAGGAGCGAAGCTTTTTATATCGGCACTTGTTCGTCCCTCGTAGCCGTTGTAGTATGTAACAAGTATAAAATTTTGACCTTCAAGGTGGTTCCGGTGAGAGATTTCTTCTGTGCGTTCTTGTACAATAAAAAAATAGTGCTGAATGTACATGCCAATGGCTGCTAATGGGGAATGAGAGACAGGAGCATTCGGCTTTTAGTTAACGCGCACGCTGCGATCCCCATTAGCAGCCATTAGCATGGACATTGAGCACTATCTGACAAGAAAGGATTGCTACGTTATTCTCGCTGTGTGTAACCTCCATAGTTTTAGAAAGGTTTAGCGAGCGTTGAGCCGCAGTGCCATGAATACAATGAACTAGTATAAACCATGAATGAACTCGAGGTGGTTAAAGGTGGGAAGTAGATACGAAGCGCAAGCCATAAGAAAGTAAAAGCCGAATTCTCCTGTCTTTCATTTCCAATTAGCAGCCATTGGCATGTACATTGAGCACTATCTGACAGGAAAAGGTTGCTACGTCATACTCGCTGGGCGTAACCTTCTTGGTTTTCGAAAGGTTTCGCGAGCGTTCGCTGCAGTGCCATGAATACAGTGAACTAGTATATACAATGAACTCGAGGTGGTTAAAGGTGGGCAGTGGACCCGAAGCGCAAGCCGTAAGAAAGTGTGCGTGTGCCACCTCTCGTTTAGTCCTTGCAATGTCCGCTGGATGGCGGCGCTTCTATATGGGGAATATATGATGAAAGGATGCGAGATGGTGGTACTTGGAGTGTTGAATAAATGGACGAACGGACACATAGACAGATGCATGGGTGGACGCATGGACGAACGCAGAGACGGACGCACGAACAGACGCACGCCTGGACGGGCTAATGGACGCACGGACGGTTACACAGATGGATGCATGGACGGACGGAAGCAAGAATGAATGAACAGACGAATGCTTCGCCCCACTCACCATCATCAGTTACTGCGAGTCGTAGTAGCAATGATTCAATCTTAATTGTTTGCTTGCTGAGCTAGAAGAATCACAAAATATGTTGAACGCCGCAGTGCAAATGCCGTGCACTCAAAGGCGAGGTTTCCTGCTTTGCACGAATGCAGCCATTCGGTCTTCCCTAGCCATGGCACGATTAGCGTTCACAAAAGCTGTACACCACAGCAGACGATGTGCCCGCGTTCGAAACTTCTTTTCCATCAATATACGCCACAGAAGCGTTTCTCAACACGCAGTGTGGGATGTAATACAGGCTAGAGTCAATGACCTTCTCAGCAAAGCTTTGAAAACAACGCGGCTGCAGCCGAAAATACCACACAGGTCAAAGTGACGGGCACACAGGTGGCGGCTGCCGGCGCACAGGCTGCATGATCCCCCAAACGACGGTCATGTTTGGCTTGCACCAGTGCCCTCTCTAGGCGGTGAAATGTGCGAATACGTGCATACACACAAGTATTTGTACCAACTTGCATGCAATCGACGCGCACTAGACGCGCGCCCGGCGTTTCAATAAAAACACACAAATAAATTCGCTTAGCAGATCCGCGTCGGCGTACGTCGAGGGAGTTTGCACGAAAGCATTTGCGTGAAATGTTTTTTACAGCTACGATTCACGGTGTGCTTCATATTGGATAGCACGAGGTAAGTTGAAGAGAGGGAAACTGTTTTCTGCTGTTTAACGGAAACCCATCATTGTTGAAAAACGCGGATGTTGCATTGAAAGAGCACCGTGAAACAATCTTCGCCAACTTCGCGCATACTAAAACGCTCCTCCTCTTCAGTTTATGTCCTGGCTACGATTTCGTCTTTGGTCACGGAGAGAATCCGGCTGAAGCCCTATGCACATTCTTACTCACTTTCAACCTTTTGCACAATAATAAATAACACCCCCAGCTGTTTTCAAGATCACTTGCAAGGAATGCACCAACTACAGATAGATATAGAGAGGTTATTTATAGAGGAAGATATAAAAAGGACGCTATTTTCTGCCACCTGTCGTGGGGGCACAGCTCAGCGCCTCTAGAGATGGGGGAAGGGGAAGTAAACATGATAGGAAGAAGCGAGGATGGAAAAAATAAGTGAATGGCATGGCAAGAGAACGTCTTGTCAGCATAGTCAGCAGTGCGAAACAAAAGCGCTCGTCTATAAGGCGGCGAAGTCCGCACGTCCACCGAGCTCGATGAAGTCTCGAAGAGCTGTTGTCTTCGAGCGCGCGGGAAAAAAGTATGTCTTCCATTGTTGTGACAGGTAGACCAAGCAGACGATGGTGGCTCAGCAGTACACAACGCTCTGTGGCCAGGTCATAGCAGGATCAAATATTATGCAGCATCGTTTCGTCATCACCGCACCAGCGGTACGCTGGTGATGAAGAGCGACCACCGGGATACATGCGTGCCGCAGGCCAGGCGCTGTCGGTACCCAGGCGAAGCAATAACCACCACTCGCATTTGTCCAGGCAGGTCTCCAGGAGGGAAGGTGGAGGTTTGCCACTTGCCACACGTCTGTCAGGGTGGGCCGTTGGGAGGAGCATCCGCAGGCGCTCCCGTGAGTAATCTGACTGGGCTACCGCCTTGGTGACTCGCATGTCACATTTGTGTGCAGCCTTAGCGGTGGCGTCAGCCTCCTCGTTGTCAGCTATTCCAACGTGAGAGTGAAGCCAGTGGAGGGACAGGCGCACATTACTGTCTTTGATGGTGGTCAGTTTGGCATGCAGCAACGCCACAGTCATGCCTGATTGGCCCTGGAGTAGCGCTTGTAGGGCTGGTTGTAGGGCTGGTTGGAGTAGCGCTTGTAGGCAGCTGGGGTAACGTAGAAGTTAGGTGGTCGGCTGCCAAGTGAAGGCCGGCCAATTCAGCTGCAGAGGAACTGGCGTGAAAGGGAAGTCGGCAACAGACGGTTGTACCATTCGAAGGTATGACGCAGTCAGCCGTAGCTTAACGGGGGCTATCCCGAACGGACCCGTCCATGAACACCAGTAGCTGCCCCTAAGCCTTCATGAAGTTTCGCCACAGCTGCACGGTGGAGTTCGCATGCCGCTGTGCGCCTTTTCCTGAGTTTGCCCAGTCCTAATTGTACGTCCAGAGGCTGCTGATGAGGTGGAGGGTGCTGGATAGGACTGGGAGTATCGCGGAGAAGCCTTTCAATAAAAGCGCAGATCTGTGCCATCTGTGATGTTGGTAGGCTCCGCAGTTTTCAAACAAGGGCAGCGCCCCCGGGGGCCACGTTAAGGCGATCAACGTGATGCAGCGCCTGTCCTAGGATCAAAAGTGACAGAGGCCTGGTCTGAGCGTCCACCAGTGTGGAAGCTATGTGCGACTGACGGAAAGTCCCATGGAGCACCGAATCACAATGTGGTGTTGCTGCTCCAGCTGCTCCTTGCAATGTGGCACCAGCTGAACCAGGAGCAGTGCGTAAGTTTGCGCTGCCGTTGCAGCCCTTTCGTAGAGCCTGAAGGCCAGCCGCGAGGTGCACCCTTGGCCCCTGCTGAGCCACTTGCTAACGGCAGTCTCGACCCTGGTAGACATAAAAGCGGCGAGTTTAACGGCCGGTATCTAGGTAAGACGGTGGTAGATCCTTAGCCTCACCTGCGTCACTGCCTCGCTCCACGGGATCGGTCGATCACCTAGTACAAACCTTCGAATGACCCTCCGTGCAGCGGCTCTGGGGTAAACCAACAGTGCCTCCATCATCCCAGGAGACACGTTCAGTCCGATTGCCTTGCAAAAAGAGGTGGCAGCATTCAAAGAGTGTCACAGAGAGCGCTTTATTGCCGTGAAGTTCCACCTAGGAGCCCTAACCCACAATGCCAAATCGTCTGCATACAATAAGCACAATTTGGGCAACGCTTGCGCCCGGAATCGTGGTCGGCAGCCCCGCTAGCACCAGGTTGAACAAAAAGAAGCTCAGAACAGAACCTTGTGGAGCGCCTGCTGTCACTGGTCGTGGATCGCTGAGTGCGCATCGCACTCCGACCCGGAGAGGGCGTCCTGCCAGAAAGACACCAATGAAGGTGCGTGGGCAGCCCATGATGTAGAGTGTGTCCAAAGCACTCTCTGTCGCTGTATGAGGGAGGCTGTCAAAAACGCTCTGGACATCCTAGGAGGACGAGGAGGGCTACTACGTCGTTGCTCTTGGCCTCCTCTAAGGTAGAGACGACGTCTGTGATTTATTCTGCTATAGATCCTCCGTGGCGTCGGAAGCCCGCCTGCTGTTCGTTAAAAAGTTCTTTGCCCCCACAATCCAATTTAGGCGTGCCAGTGCTATGGTTCATATGAGCTTGCAGGCAGCAGAGGTGAGAGACACCGGCCTTTAGGACGTAATGGCGGCACAAGAGCAGCGAGGTTTCCGAATCGGCACCACAACAGCGGTTAGCCAGGCCTCAGGTAGGATTCCGCTCTGCCAGATTTCATGAAACGTCCTCAACAAGTGTCGTCAGGAGGCTACATCCAGGTTGCGCTGCATCTGGTATGTGAAGCCGACGGCACCAGGGGAACTACTACGCTTGGTTCTGGCTAAAGCAACAGTCAGTTCGTGTTCTGAAATTGGCTCCTGACAATGAACTGCAATCTGGCTGGCCATCCAGGCAGGGTGGTGACCTTGTGTTGGCTTGGGAGCAGGCGTGGTGATGAAGGCTGCAGGCTTTCCTAGTGGGAGTTCTGTGAAGATTTTGGCCTGCCGCTCTGCCAGTTTTTCTTTTTCACTAATGCCCAAGTGGATGGCCACCGCAACGGCGGGTTGCCGCACCATTGGTCTATTGACGAGGAATCGTAGAAGGCGCCATGCGTTTGCGCCACTTGTTGCTTGGCTAAGAGAGTGGCAGATGCCCTGCCAGCTTTGTCGCCTGCGATGGTTAGCATGTCACCGACATACCGTTTCCACATGGTTTAGAAGTGTTTGGTGTGCTGGGTCATGGGCCTTTAGGTACCTTCTCTTAGCCCTGCGCCTCGCAGCCCGTTATTTCAAGTGATAGAGGTCTGGCAAAGAATGGTGCTCTGACACCCTAGTCTGAATGCTTGTCGCCTGCGCTGCCGCTGCTAGAAGAGTCAGAAAATCCTGATCCTCCGGGACGTCTCGAATCTGCCTTTGAAAAGCACACCAATTGACTGTACTACATGGCCTTCTCCTTGTGATCTTTCCGCCCACAGGTGAGATCACGATCGTCCGATGGCCTGAACCCAGGAGTCAAGCTCTGTTGCCCAATCGTACCAGTCCCCCTTATTGACAGGGTGACGCCGATGGCGGAGCATGACGGTCGTGCTGTTCTGCGGACGAAAGTGAAGGATCCAGTGTTCAAACCTTGTAGTGCCAGTTGATGGATAACGTCCTCGAGAGGAACAGGTAACCTTTCTCGAGAGGAACAGGTGCTACTCCCCCATATGGTGAGATGAGCATCTATGTCCCCCATATGAGGTAGTCTCTTCCGACTTTAGCTTTGAGCAGTAGCAGCATGGTGGCGTCCAACCGTTGTCCAGGTCGCACATACACGAAGGCCCCTGTCGTGTCCGCACAGCAAAGCCGCACCGTCTCGGTGCATTACTAAGAGCCCCTCCATTGACATCAGCCATGTTTATGTGCACATGTGGTAGTTCTCGTCGCACGTACACAGCAAAACGTGGTCGAACCTGCGGATGTGCTCTCACCATGCACGGCATGTCGTGACAAGTGTCTAGAGTGCACGACGTGACTCTGGTTGCCGATGTATCCGGGAAGTCACAAGTCGGTCGCTGCTACGTACACTTCCTGCAAAACAAGCTCATACTCACTCTGAAGGAGATGTGAGAAGAGGTCTGTGTGTTGACGCCACAACGAGTAAGCGTTCCACTGAAGCACACGCGGCCGGCGGCTGTGGCGGTTCCCTGCAGCATGCAGAAGTGTGTCAGCCATGGTGGCTGCAATGAGGGTGCACGCCACCTGCCTAAAGGCAGATGGAGCAAAGCTGGTTTGCAGAAGGCAGCAGGTCCGCAACCGCTCCTAACCGGAGCCTCAGGTTTGCATTTTCCTTGTTCAGATGGCGCTTGGCAGGATCTATCGCGGATGTACGAGGTTTGGAAGTGTCCGGTTGCTTGAGACCAGCTGGCGGGCCCAGCTGTTGTGTGCCTGACTGGCCCAGATGGGTCAAGCTGTCCGCCATCTTAGATTGTGCTCCGTAGCTTTTGCCCGTGATTTGCTTCAGCTGATGACCGTCAGTACCACTAGGACTTGCCCGCAAGACTGCTTGAGCCTTGCGTTTAGGCAGGTAGGTGGGTGCTGACGCCTTGATGGTGGCCAGGCACCGCTCTTTTTGCCAGATCTGACAGTATGCAGAATCAGCGGATAGTGGCCGGTAGCAGTGCAGGCATCTTAGTTTGCCGCTACAGATGGCGTGTTTTCTAAGGTGGCCACCACACCCAGGCACCGGCCTGGTCCTCAGCAAGCAGAGGCGATCTTTTCATAGCGTCCACACTCTAGGCACTGAAGCGGGCGAGGTCACGATGGTCTCGCTTCGAACAGCATGCGAACAAGGCGGACTGGGGTGGAAGGCACGGCAAAGTTGAACTGCAAGACTAGTGGTGTCCCTTGTTCTTGGCTGCAATCACCGAAACCTGGCACGTCACGGCTGCCAGGAAGGCTTCGCGGTATAGTCGCCATCACCACCTTGCACCACACCACTTCTTTGTGAACGGTGAGCGCTAAGGCGGGCTGTCACGGGCATTCCTGCGAGCTCCGATGTTTCTAGGAAGCGATCCATTCATTCTGGTGTAGACGCGTTTGCTGCCACCATGTTGTTTTAAGGGGCGAAGTTCCTTAAAGCGGCACACGTTCGTCCCTTCTCGTAGTGCGTAACATGTCTTACGCTTTGACCTGCAAGGTGGAGCCGGTGGGACATTTCTTTTAAGCATTGTTGAACAATAAAAACTTCGCATCGTGCGCGTTACCTAAAAGTCGAATCCTGCTGTCTCTCATTCCCCATTAGCAGCCATTGGCATGTATTCTGAGCACTATCTGACAAGAAAGGGTTACTACGTTATACTCGCTGGGCGTGACCTCCTTGGTTTTAGAAAGGTTTAGCGAGCATTGGGCCGCAGTGCCATGAATACAGCTACTGAACTAGTATATACCATGAACTCGAGGTGGTTAAAGGTGGGAAGTAAACACGAAGCGCAAGCAGTAAGAAAGTGTGCGTGGGCCACCTCTTGTTTAGGCCTTGGGTAGTCCGCTGGATGGCGGTACTTCTATATGCGGAATATACGATGAAAAGATGCAAGATGGTGGCGTTTGGAGTGTTGACTAGATGAACGAACGGACACACAGACAGATGCATGGACAGACGCACGTATGGCTGCACGGACGGATGAACACAGGGGCGGATGCATGAACGCAGGGACGGACGAACGGATGGACGTGCGGACGTGCGGACGCACGAACACACGCATGCACGGAGGGGCGGAAGGACGCACGAATTGTCACACAGACAGACTCAAGGACGGATGGAAGAAAAAACGAATGGAAGGAAGAAGGCTTCGCCCCACTCTCCATCATTTACTTCGTAGATATGCTGCCATTTAATGTGTTTTCTCGCACCTCTTTGTCTCCGGGCAGCGCAGAGTACGCTTGCGCAATAATAGCAAGACGGGAGGTGCGGTGAAAAAAGGAGATGCGAGAAAATTGGCAGATCCCACGGAAAGTGGGAATCGATGATATGCGAAACACAAATTATAAATGTGGATATGTCACTTTAAAATCAGCATAACGTTACGAGGCACTGGTAATTGATGACGTACATGACTTTTGTGTCATAATTATCATGTTTTGATGTGTCGTTACCTTCGTCAACTACTCACGTCACTGATTGATTGATTGATTGATTTGTGGGGTTTAACGTCCCAAAACCACCATATGATTATGAGAGACGCCGTAGTGGAGGGCTCCGGAAACTTCGACCACCTGGGGTTCTTTAACGTGCGCCCAAATCTGAGCACACGGGCCTACAACATTTCCGCCTCCATCGGAAATGCAGCCGCTGCAGCCGGGAATCGAACCCGCGACCTGCGGGTTAGCAGCCGAGTACCTTAGCCACTAGACCACCGCGGCGGGGCAACTACTCACGTCACGTGATACCAAATTTAGGATATGTGGAACTTGTGAAACGGCCGCGAGAACGCGGTGACCGTGGTATATAATCATGTTCCTACATGACACGCGTGTCAGGATTATCATGTTTGCACCAGTAGTGTATTTTATTATCCATTGACGTCATTTAATACCGAGTTTGTTAAGTGTGAAACTAGCAAAACGACCACAATCGCATTATGAAGGGACGAATACATCCAATGAGGTGTTGACGCGCGCACGCTGGGCACAGCGACGTTGCGTTAGCAAAACACAAGCACTAAATCGTCTGACGCCAGGTGTGAACAGCGTCCGTCGGTGCGGTCCGACGGCAATCGGCGTGAAATGCTACATGCTACATTTCGTGCCGATGCGTCACTCTGAGAACACTGCGTCTCCCCCTTTTCGTGACGGAGGGACACCGGACGCACTGAAATGTGCATGCGTCAAAGCAACGCAGCGCGGCACGCGCCGGCGAGTAATGCCAGGACCGGTGCCTGGCATGGTAACGCCGGCTTGATGCAACGAAATGAACGCCGGCGAGCACGCGCCCCGCATCACGTCGAAATAGGGAGTTTTAGTGCTGGGTACCCAAGCGGCTTGCGTACCCAGGACGTTGGGGCGGTGGTATGCGCATACGCGCAACCCCAAACAGGTGCGTCGCAAGATCGCTGGGGCGATGGGGCCATGCGTCCGTGCGGTCCGCGTTCGGAAGAACTCACGGTATCCGCACTGCGGATACTCTAGCCGCCGAGTTAAAATAAGCCAAAGTGCGAGCACTCATAGCGTTTACACGGTTTCAGCCAGATTTCCAAAGCTAGAATGGCCTAGAACATAGAAACTAAAAGACATATGCCAGCCCCCGACCAGCTAAATGGGTGGCGCCATCGAGCGCGGCCATAGTGAAAGAGACAACCACAACTTTGTTATTGCAGAAACATTGGGCATTGTACATCTGGTGCAAAAACTGCGCAGCGACAATATTACAAATAAGTAACCTTTTTATTCATTTTCACCTCAAAAACCTTACGCGTAAGCTAACATGTCCATGACTGCGGTTGCACGAAATGTCACAAGATGTCGACACTGTCTTTACAGTAACCTTGCATTTTTCACTTTTTTGCGTATACCAGATTACTGTACACACAAAAAGGTGTCCTGATCACTATGTATGTTTATTTAACATTTTAAATCTTAAAAAGACTGAAATAATACTTACGCGACAAGACGCTGTGGCGCTGCGAGCGTGTGTGAACTTCGTGCGCCTTGCGTTTGCGTGCGTGCCATCGTGGCGCCAACTAAAAAGCATTGCGGTTAGGTATGGGTTGGGCACGCAACGCCACGCGCTTCCAAGCCAGCAACGCCCCAAGAGAGTGCGTACCTAGCACTAAAACTCCCTAATGTATTGTCGCCTTAGCTGTGGCATGTAGTCATCTTCTCACCAGTCGCATACCTTCTTCATCAATTGGCGTCACGTAATACCAAATTCGTCATATGTGAAGCTAGCGAAACGGTCGCGTCGCATCATCAGTGTATCATCATTTGAATGCGTCATTTACCTATGTCGCCCGTTTACGTCACGTAATGCTAAGTTCGGTACACGTGAAGCAAGCTTAATGGCCACGACCGCATCAGGAGTGCAGCATTTAATCATGTTACACGACACGCATCTCGTGTTTATCATGTTTGCACTAGTATCATACCTTCGTCATCCATTGGCACGCCGTAACACCAAATTTGGTAAGACTGAAGCTAGCGAAACGACCACTACGGCGTCATGAGCATGGTATGTAGTCATGTTTGATGACACGCATCCAATTATTTATATGTTTGCACCAATCACATACCTTCGTCATCCATTCGCGTACCATAATACCAAATTCGGTACAAGTGACGCTAGCAAAATGGCCGCGATCGCATCATCAGCGTGGCATGTAGTCACGTTGTTACATGACACGCATGTCATGATTTTTATGTTAGGGTTTGTCGCTTATGTTCGCCATACAATCATTCCATACCATACCGGTTTCGCAACATGCCATGTCAACGAAACCACCACAGTAGCTGCAGGACCATGAATTATAAATCATGACATGCATGACACGTGTCATAATTTTCATGTTATGACTAGTCAAATATGTTCCTCATTCAGTCTTGTTATGGCATACCAAGTTTGGTATCGATACCTCTATCGAAACGGCCATGAGAGCGAAAAGTCGAAGGCGGATAGATAGATAGATAGATAGATAGATAGATAGATAGATAGATAGATAGATAGATAGATAGATAGATAGATAGATAGATAGATAGATAGACAGACAAACGGACAGACAGACAGACAGACAGATAGATAGATAGATAGATAGATAGATAGATAGATAGATAGATAGATAGATGGATAGATAGATAGATAGATAGATAGATAGATAGATAGATAGATAGATAGATAGATAGATAGATAGATAGATAGATAGATAGATAGATAGATAGATACTCTCCAAGTCGCCCAAGTTCGCTAAGAAATGCTTCGCATTTAAATAACAGTGCCTGAGTCTATAGGTGATGGCGAGGCCAGCACGGCGTGTTCAGCGGCACGCACCCTTGCAGGAGCGGTCTGAGCCTCTGTGGGCGCATTGGCAGGCCCGGGGGCAACGTGGGCAGGCATAGCCGTAGATGGAGTGGAAGGACGAGGACCAGTGTGGGCAGTGGGTCTCTCAGATGTCGATGCTCGCTGTTTGAGCTTATTCGACTTGGAGAGGATGGTCTGAAACTCAGGCTCATTGGTTCGGTCCGTTTCGTGGGTGATGGAGTCTTCATGCGCATCCGAATACATTGACGGTGTCGTAAGTAACGTAACCGTGGCACGTTCGAGCGCCACGGCGTACATCTTACGCTAGGCACCCTCATCATCGTTGCCCGACTCGCTAAGACGCGTGCGCTTTCGCACTGACGTTGTTTCCATGTCGGCACGATCAAGTTCCTCGTCTAATGGCAGTGGTACGTTCAGCGAATCGGTGACGTCCGCGCACGAAAAGCCCAAATACAGACGCGGATTGCAGAAAAAAGTAGGGGTAAGTGAGAAAGTGAGAAGGATGGCTAGAGAACAATGAGTCATGCTACTTTGGAGACTTTTTTCTTCTAGGAACGTTATACTGGCCTACGCTGGCCGCATAGTGCGTTGCTCACGCTGAAAGTAGTCGCATGATATGGTGTTCACGCCCAAAGTGGATGCCTGTTAGCTTGCACAAATTACATAGCAGCTTTTATTGTGGAAGAACTGATATCCGTACAGTGAAACGGTGTAGGTTAGCTCAAGGGGGAATAGGCCATTAATTCACTGTAGTTGGAATACACGTGTCAAGGCCTGCTACTAGTCCTTTGATGCGCATTTCAATTCTGAATTTACGGGATCACAGAGACGTACGCAAAATCACACGTAAAAAAAAATCACCAAGAAAGAGCAGCAGCTGCAGTAATTCTGCCGGTTGCACGTTGATAGGAACAACTGTAAACTTCATTTTCAATAGATGCCAAGGCTTGTGAGGCTGTTTTGTTCCTAAATCCGTGGATGACTGTACGTTGATGACGCCACGTCGCTAATCCTGTTACATGGCCTCCTCCTTTTTATTGGGCCTTGGGAACTGTACATGCATGCAGATGATATTGTTCCTAGCCAATAGCTCATGTTTCCTAGTGTTTCAGATGTGTCAAGATTTGATTTGAAGCCCACACCAAGTTTCTTTAAGATGTCTTCTATAGAAGCAGCCAAGGTAGGCAAAATGCTGGATTGCACTATATCGAACACCAATATTTTATATGAAACATTGTGCGGAGCTTTTTCTCATGCACACGGTAAATCTCATTATTTTTCTCGTCATCAATGCTCAATGATGAAAAATGCACAGTTTTTCACAAATATCAGGATCAGTGGAATGCAGCTTAAGAAATAATTTACCCGACGTGTTATGAAGTGATGAAGAGAGAGCTGCAGTAACAGTGTCGCACCTGTTCAAAGTGCATTAGAGCAATACATATTCAAGAGTGTGTACTTACAAGCTAACAGGATCATTTGTAAAAACAGGAAGTACCCGAATATCAGTTTCAGCTGCATTATATTGGGCTCTGAAAAAAAAACGATATATACGTTTTGAGCATCTCCTTGACTGTTCATTGTTATGTGTCTTCATGGTGAACATCGCGTGGTGCAATGAAAATGAACAAGCACAATAGCAATAAAATGATGTGGTAAATATCGAACATTTCAATGAAAATCGGCAAATTTAAAGTTTTGTGATTGTGTTTGCAGCATGCTAGAACTTTCTCATGAAAACGTCAATATAGTTGTACAAGCAGCAGTTGTTCGTTTATTTATTGCCGTTGTAATGAATAACCTATAATAATATAAGAGCTAGAATTACATCTGGTAATAATGCAATCCTTCATAAAGGGGTATCATAAATAAAAACATTCATATGGGATAAAAGGGAACCAAAAATATTGCCAATGTTTCAAAACGTCGCAAGGAACTACCAGACGCCAACTTAGTCATGATGTTTCACAGGCTGGTTGCTATACATAATTGTACCCTTCACAAAAATGCGCTACGATAACTAGTACACAAATTTATTATAAAATGCATTTTACCACGCAAGAGAAAAAGAGAATCAATTTATAGGACAGCTAGAGACCCTAATGAATGTTCCTTATTTTCACATTACACTATATACACTATTTACAACGTCCCGATCACTTCCCGGCTGCGGCGGCTGCATTTCCGATGGAGGCGGAAATGTTGTAGGCCCGTGTACTCAGATTTGGGTGCACGTTAAAGAACCCCAGGTGGTCGAAATTTCCGGAGCCCTCCACTACGGCGTCTCTCATAATCAAATGGTGGTTTTGGGACGTTAAACCCCACAAATCAGTCAATTAACGTCCCGATCAGGCTTCTGGCCCGCAGGGACGTCAGTAGCGCTTTTGTGCCAAATAACGCACTCGAGCTCTCTTACCATGGGCCTAAAATATTTTTCAACTCCAAGTTTCAGTCCCGTTGCAGTTCTAAAGCCATCTTCGGAAACTTTCTCTCGGATGTGTATATCTTGCCCTTAGAAAGGACACCATTGATGTCGTCTACGACGTTACATTGGACACACAATAGTGAGTCTGCCGCTCCAGTCAAATTCTAAAGGAGTTGGTAAATCCAATGTTTAGTCGTACGTGGTGTAAGCGTGTTTCGCCTTGCCTGTGAAGGCCTCGCGGCATACTAAAGTGACGCAAAACATCGAATTTGTACAGAGGTCTACACTGGTAACTAGCATCTCTTCACAGGAATCGCTGGATTTGCCAAGTTTGTGCCAACACTATTGTTGCAGTGCCTTGCTTCTAGAAAAGCATCTCCACAACTTTTATCGAGGCGTCATGTCCAGTTTTGGCAACGTCATCAGCCCGGAAGTTGCCTTGTATTCCGCAATGGGCACGTTTCCACTGCAAAACAATGCGGTGATGCAGGTCGCAGGCTTTATTGCATAAACGTTTGATGTCCATCACAAGTTGCTTCTCCGTGCATGGAGACTTCACTTGCAGGTGCGCTCCTCTTGAGCCAAGAAAGATGAACGTGAAGTCGGCTGAATGGTCTACAACGTACTTGATAGCAGCCTGTAGTTCAACGCTTTCAGTGGCTGTATATCAGATGCAGTGACTGAGAGTGGCAGAGCTGGTGACATTGGCAGATTGAACCCAGACGCCAATGACGGTTAATGTGCGCTCTACAGAGCCGTAAGTGCAGATATGACGGTGATCTCTGCAGTCAGTTTCCATGTGCTCTAGAGGGAAATACGTGAGTGCTGGTAAATGAATACAAAAAATATCGCTTGTTTACAACATGGAATAATAGCTAGTGTGGGACAGCGTGTCGTCCGAGCCGTGTTGTAAATTGTACTACCCATAAGTGCGGACACAGAGGTTGATTTTGTGCGCGACGTGGAAACATTTTCTAGTGTTTTTGAACGCACGTCAAAATTTCTATGCACACATAAGCGTCCTTTTAAAGACGGAAAGAGGGCTTTCGTGCCACCTCTGCTCTCCCCCCTCCCCCATTGGCAAAAATGAAGAGGGTGAAAAACCTCTCGGACATTTCCTGAACAGCCACTAGCAGCAGAACTATGGCAAACTAATAAATGTGTTGAATAATTCTGCACTCAACAACATTGTCACACAGCTACACAACGATTCGTAATGGAAAACTTTTATCACTCGGTCAGGTGATTTTTTAAGCACAACCAATTTTCTTCCTTTCTATCACGACCCTCATGTTGACAGATCAGCACTTGCAGAGGTTACGAAAAAAATCATATCGGAAAATAGTTTATTGATGTCGTCTGAATAGAAAACATTACTCCACTGTTATGTCGCAGAGGTAGTCAGACGGGCTTATCATTATGCCCTGTACTAATGGCTGGCTCACACCAGCTACCAGCAGCGGTCGTGCGATAGTTTTCAACTGGTCGCAAACAGTTGCAAATGGTCGCAAAGCGACTGCTTTGGCTAGTCGCTTCTTGCACAATTTTTAGTCACGAGACTGCAGTCGCAAAACTACTAGAACCAATCAGCGATGGCAAGAAGTAACACCAGCATTCATTTATATGCAGGCTCACTTTTTTGTTTCATGTTTTTTTTTTCATTGCGCTGGCCTCCTGTCACGAGATACAAACGAGCGCGCTCCTCTGGGTCTGTGACACCATCGCCACAGCCACCATTGTCACACCCACCACCGGGTTTTTTTCTCGGGAAGCTTCTGTGCTGCCAGCGCTGACACCATGCCACAGCGCATCAGCGCCATGACAATCTCTTGTTCTTCGCTTGAATTTTTTTATTTATTTATATACTTATACCTACAGCGCCCTCTGGGGGGCGTTGTTGAAGGGGGGGGGGGTTACAAATTCAAAGTACATTTATATCAGTGGGGACAAGTTGAATTGCACGGCACTCAAAAAATAAAAACAGATCGAAAATACCTACATCACAGCATACAATATCATTGTGTGAGCACATACTCCTTTAAAAGGGAATCGAACTCCGTGGCACTGCTGGGAACGTTGTGAGACAACGGAGAAAAACAGCAAATGCGGTGCGCTCGGTTCACTTCGCTCGCTCAGCTGGTTGCGGTCAGCTGATCGGCGCCCGTCTCCAGAGTTCTCGCTGATAACAAAATCTCGACGTGCTTCTCCGGTTTTGCGACTTTTGATCGATTGCTTGCAGCCGCTGCCGGTGGGAACATCAGTTGTTTTTTTTTTTGGTCGCCAGTGGCAAATGGTTGCGCTACCAGTGCTAATAGCCGGTGTGAGCTGTCGGTGGCATGAGAAAAACAGAGCGCCAGACCCGCTGGGAATGCCCAGCACAGTCACAGCGAAAGCTAGAGGAGCGTAGTAACTAGAGCCTATTCCCAAGTTAATTTTCGCTACTAATGCAAGTACGCTTGTAAGGTACCCACTACACCATAAATTGATGTGGGCTCTCATAGCAATGAGGGGCCATTTGTAATGGGTTGGAAGCTTTTAACGACCCACTTGACATCCGATTCATACTCTGTGATGCCTGTTCACGCAATTCACATTGTAAACTAAAACTACAACGCTAAGCTCCGGTAGCAGTGGCCTAGAATGACGGCCTGTTGGTTAATTCTTCTGCATTGCTTACCATCCATGCGCCACAGGCGCTATTATCCCAAGCATAATATGCATACACACAGGAAGTGTAGTCGTTTGTCGGTTGCTAAAACGACGCTCGCTCATAGCGCGCATCTTAAGATAGTATGGCAGTGGCACTTCAGAGCGAAAAATGTGTGTCTTAAGGCACAATATTAGAGTAATACCTCTCCCGAAATACATGATTATTCAATCATACAATATTAAAACGTAAAGGGAAAAGGCTCTACAGTGTGAAATCGTATAAAAAAAGCAATATTAAAGATAGAGAACGGCATATAAAGGTAACAGACACATAGGAAGATAAATACTGCGCAGTTCGTGCAGATTCAACTTTAAGGTAAAATAGCTCTGAATATTTAAACTGGCCGGGGGGGGGGCGCTTACGATCGGGCCATTGGTCAATTGTACTAACTCAGACATGTACTAAAATGACGCACTTCACACGAACGTCAAAAGGATGTAGGTGCCACCCAGAAGAAACGTAAGAGGCAGGGCACGACGACACATAGAAACTCCTTGGAAACGTATCAATTATGGAAGTATGAAAGGAGCTTGGTGGCCGTCAGATCCACGGCTCGACCAGTTCGACTGAATACAATGACAAGAATATTTTTGTGAGCGTTCGTTTTTGCATCAGCAATTAATGAAACTGAGAACTGCAACGTCATTGGTCAAGTTTAATTGTTTGTTTGTAGCCTCTAATCCATGGCTCATACCCACTCTAAGGGATCGGCCAAGAGAACTTATAGTCTCATATGGACGATAACTGCACTATGGCTTACAACAAAAAAAGAAGAAAAAGTTGTAGAATAAAGACACTGTATTAAAAAAACGAAAACAAAGATTTAGTGAGTAAGAAAAAGATCAATAAGAAAATAGACACTAATAACTATACCTTTATTTTGGGAGCCGACCAGACAGCTGGTTTTGCCAAACGAGCTGTCTCGTTGGCTCCTAGGTTTCAGAACAATTCTTCGTTATCGAACATTAAAAGTATCTTCAAAAGGAAGTTCAGGGACTAAAAGATATGTACAGGCAACGCCGCTCAACCACCGTGCGCTGGCTTTGAGGATTGTTTTCTGATTTGTCGGCATGCTTCCTAGTATGCTTCGCTTTACATTGATTATTAAAGTCCGCATGCTCTTTTTTCTGAAGGTCGACTTTCACGGCTCATCGCTGGCGTACCGCTTATGCTTGCGCGGCGCGCTCCGAAAGCTTATTCGCTCACAATATAAAAAGAGCTGATAAATACAAGGACTGAAGAAGAGATAGCAGGGCGCTGAACTCGAAACTAAAGGTAATTGGAAAGCACGCGCACATATATCAAGCAATTGACATAGTTACGCGGCATACCGTGGTGGCTGTGAAGCAGAGAAAAAAGGGTGCTAAATATACCCCATCATGTTGAAAAGCAACACGTCTGTAAACAACCAAGAAAGAAGCAGAAAAAAGAAAAAAAATCTTGTACTTGCAAGAATATTCGTAAGAGCACAAAAAATAATTATCGCTTTAATATGGTAGCTCTTAACCCAGCTATTAAACCTCCTTTTCACCAAGCCCCACACGTGGTCTACTCACGAACTTTCCTTTCTCATTCAATGCCTACCTAGGTCATTTGTCTCGATAAAGAGAGAAACAAGGGGTTTCCTCTATCATGGGCTGGTAGTCGAACTCCTTCAATGAAATGGCAAATGCAAACCACGAAAAGTTGTTAACGAGGTTAAGTGTTCCCTTGGTGTCTAATTGATGTGCCGCCTGATTCCTCTTATATGATCCCCACGGCTTAATAGCGGCACGGTTAATTGTTCTTGAATATTTAAGACAAGGAAGAAGCCAATGAAGTGTGGCGCGAGAGGAGAGCTCGTGCGTAACGTGCGCTGAACAAACGTTTTTTCGGTCATGGACGCGTTTCGGATCTGTCGGAGTTCTGAAACATTTGCGTTTCTTCTCTATAGATGGTTTCAGGGTCACAACCGCTGTACCCCAAAAAACTTCCTGTCACCTTATTTACCAGCTCCTAACGTCGAAACAGCAAGCACGTTTTCGATTTCTTTTCAAAGATAAGAAAAATCTATTTTTGATTTGCACATAAAAGGAACGTGCATGAAGTACTAGGGAATGTTTTATAATTTTACATAGCTCAAAAGATTATTGATTTTAATAATTGTTACGAGGAGGATGACAGAAACGGGCGTAATATTATAGTGCACAGTAGTGATGGCAAAAACAAGCAAGATGGTGGGAGCAGGCACCACCTAGTCCTCTTCTTTTTTGTCCTCTTGGTAAACGGCACATAACATTACTCTTTTGTGGCGAAGGCAGTGACTCGGTGCAGCCGGAGAAAGGCGGTAGTGAAGGTGGTCACTATACATGTGTGTTGGGGGAGTCCGGTGTAAGGTAAGGCTTCAGAATGACAACGTGAACGATGTCTGTGTGGGGTGTCATGGACGAGGACGAATACAATTGTTCGATTTCATACGTGACGTCGTTCACTTGGTGATGCACATGGTATGGTCTGGGGTATGGGAAACGTAGCTTTTCAGAAAGCCGAATACAGCGCTCTGGATGCCACAGGAGGACAGGAGATCCTGGGGGAAAATAGGCGTTTCGGTGACGGCTGTCGTAACGACAGTTTCGGCCCACTTGCGAGTCAGTTATTCCAACACGCGCAAGTTGACGTGCTTGGCCGGCGCGAGCTATAGCCTCTTGAGCGTATTCAGTGGATGAGTACGTCAAAGGAGACATCATCGTGTTCATAGCCAAAGATGAGTTTCAGCCAAATAAAAGAAAGAAAGGCGCATAGCCCGCCGTCTCGTGCCGTGACGTATTGTAGGTGAATGTGACAAAAGGCCACGCTGCATCCCAATCTTAGAGGTCGGCTGATACGTACAGTGCCTGCATGTCGATATTGGTTCGGTTAATCCGCTCCGTCAAGCCACTTGTCTGTCGATGGTAGGCCATGGTTAGCTTAAGTTTAATCGAGCAAGTTCTAAAAATATAATTGACAACCCGAGATGAAAACTGCCTTCCACGGTCTGTCAGATGCTGCCGTGGTGCTCCGTGCTGAATGTTGACGCTGTGGAGCAAGAACTCCGCTACATCGGTCGCGCGACCAGTGGGATGTGCGGGAATAATTGCTAACTGGGTGGCATAGTCCATGGCGACGGCGAACCATCAATTTCTCGAGACAGACGTAGGGAACAGACCAAGCAAGTCGAGGCCGACACAATCAAACGGTTCATATGGAACGTCGAATGATTGACGACAGCGCGCAGGTAGGACTGTTGACCTCTTTCGGCGCTGACAAAGATCGCACGAGGTCACTAACGACGTACTGACCTATAGATTCCTGGCCAGTAGAACCAACGTGTGCACGATCATAGGTGCGCGAAACGCCGAGGTGCCCCGCCATCGGTACGTCGTGAAGCTGGGCCAGAACAGTCGAAAAAAGGTGTGGTGGAATCGCAAGCAAGAGATGAGGACCATCTGGTATCAGACTACGACATAGCAATACGCTGTCGCGTAGCACAAAGGGACGAAGGGATGAATCGGGCGCTGTAGATTTGAGGCGGTTGATAATGTTGCGAAGAGTCGGGTCACGTTGTTGCTTAGCAGAAATATTGAACAGGTCGGTTATAAGCACAGACGGAATGGTATTGTTCGCCGAAGTGTCTGGTGGGTCGACGGGAAAACAACACAGGCAGTCGGTGTCTTGATGCAAGCGGCCAGACTTGTAGACAAGAGTGCACGTGTACTCTTGAAGTCGTAGTGCCAAACGACCAGGTCGACCATCAGGATTCTTAAGTGAACACAGCCACCATAAGCCGTGGTGATCACTCACCACGGTGAAGGGTCTGCCGTAAAGATAGGGTCGAAATTTCCCGTCAGGCAAAACAAGACCAAGGCACTCTTTCTCGGTTATACAATAGTTCCGCTCAGCTAAGGAGAGGAGGCGGCTGGCGTAAGCAATGACGCGGTCATGACTACGTTGATTTTAGCCAAGGACAGCACCGATGCCATGACCACTGGCATCATTGCGTACTTCGGTCGGCGCAGAGTCGTAGAAATGGGCCAACACAGGGGGGGGGGGGACGTGAGTCGGTCGACGAGATGGGAAAAAGTCGATGGTTGGTCAGGTACCCAAGAAAAAGAGGCGTCTTTATTCAAAAGACATGTGAGGAGCTGCGCAATGACTGCGAAATCCAATGACACATAACAAAAATTTTCCAAATAAAAGAAGGAAACAGTAGAAATTCAGCAGGCTTCTTTCTAATGCTCTTGTCCACCTATGCCAGTAAAGCACACCGGAGGGCAAAACCGAATGTCATTAGGGCCTGTGTTTGGAACCCTTGAAATGGTCTATACTGGCGAAGACAATTTTCGTTTACATTTTATGGGACTCTGCGATCGAAGCGGCCCAACGCAACACAATGAAGATGGAGCGCGGCAAAGACAAGATAACAACTCAGTGAGCTATGTACATGCGTTTACGAACTAAAAAACAGTAGCTGATCAACTCTAACCTGTTCGCCTGATCGGATTTTCATGTGGTCCACAACAAGCTGAAGGCATGCAACCAAGATCTGCAGGTGCTCAAGTTAGAGCTGGAAGCACACACAACGATGAGCAAGTCGCAGAAGATTATGCCTTGTTAGCAGAATATGAGGACAACTTTGCTGCTGCGCTGTAGTAGCTGAATCACTACATACAGGAGCCCGAGACTTTGACGTCCGGGATCCCCGACAGTGCGGCAACCAACATCGAGAACGAACGCATCGCCATCGCAGGTGACCGTGTACCTGGCTATCATACGACACACAGTCTCGTCGGCTCTCGCGTCCTTAAACATGAGCTGCTTCCTTTCAAAGGAAGCCCATCGCAGTTGCAACCTTTTTCAGACATACTCAGGCATTTAGTTCACGAAAACGCCCCTCTGTCAAACATCGAACGGTTTCAATATTTGAAAAGCCTAGTGATATGACAGGTGTCAAAAGCTATCGACGGCATTCAAACCGCAGAGGAGTAATACGAAGACGCCGTCACCCTTCTAAAAAACCACTTTGGAAACGAAAAGAGTGTTGAATAATAATACCTTGCAAACCTGCGAATTCTCAAGCCAGTAAAGCCCTCCAGTGATGTGGCTTTGCAGCGCAACCTGTTAGACACCATGAACATCAACATCAGAGGCCTTGAGGTGTTCGGATACCCGAAGTTCTCCTGTGCTACCATACTCGTCAGGCTCCTCACGAAAGAGATTTCCAGAGTTGTCTGGGTAGACTGTTTCAAACAACAGAGTCACCAGATGATCGTCGAGGCGCTTGCAACATCGGAGATGGAAGTTCGGGAGCAACTAGATTACGGGTGCATGGAGATGGAGGCTTGACGTTAAAGTTGGAAAAGACCAGAATGATGTACATTCCCCTTGTCGTGGTGGGTTGTTTCCGTTCCACCGACTAGCACTTCAGCGAGTGCACGTCACGTGTTTATTCGACTAGGCATTCCCCTCCTCCTCTTCTGACGTCAACGTGGAAGTCTCCCTCGACTATAAAAGGCTCAAATCGACACGTCTCGCAGCAATCAGTCAGCGTGTCTTCCAGACAGCGCTTAACCTTTTTTTTCAGGAGATTAGGTGCGAATCACAGCACGAGGATTGTAACGTCACCGACGCGCACCGCAACGCACTACGAGCAGGAGCATCTTGAGAGGTTCTGGGTCATTCTTCTAATCAAATGAAAGTAAAAATGAGTTATTAAGATGGGTGTACGAAATATCTGTGCATAATAGTTGAACCTACACACCATTTTCTAAACGCGCTCGAGTGCCACTATCTTGGGTTAATAACGTTGCAGTTTAGTATTCGTATCAAATAAAGAAATATTGTTACGGTGAGCTCACGCGCACAGAATCACGTTGCTGGCACAATAAACGTTTTATAGCCATGATTATTGATATTGTGACGTATAAAATATACAAAACAAATGCTCATCAGTCTAAGATGGCAGCGGCTATTAGTCGAAAAAAATCGTGTATAGACTACGTGCCTAGAAGCTTGTTCAATACAGAAGATACATATCAGTTAGCCACGCACATGATCGGCCAAGAAAAGTATTGATTTTGCACATATTCAAGTTTCAACGATCTACAATCTACGTATGAGAGCTGATTAATACTCACTAGACCGAAAAGAGCGTTTGATAGCATTGTTGAAGTTATGCCTAGTTTCCATTTCTAGAGGAAAAATGTTGCAGGGTCAAGCTTCGAAGACGTGCAACAATTGCTCGCCATAAACATTGTTGCAGAAGGGAATATTTAAATTTTAGGCTGTCTCCGGATCAGCCGGCGCAGCGCGGCGCTTGCGGGTGCTTCGGCGGGGGGCGCACCGCGCTTTCGAGATACTGCCGACGACGGCGACATTAGGGTATTAGTTCACTATAGTTATAGGTTCGCCGGCGTTCGCCTTCCGCTGTCCCCGCTTCCACTCGGCTTCCTTGGCTCGCTTACCGTCGGTGTTGCCCACGCGCCGTCTCCATTTTCCAACGCTATCGGCGTGCTTCACTCGGACTTCGTCGGTGTCGCTGGTCTTCAACTGCCGACGCTTGCATTCGTGCTTCTGTGGTTAGCGCCTTGTCCGTGTTTCAGTTGCGACGTCGTCATTCCCGACCTCGATTGGCTCTGCTAACCTTTGCAAAGCCGGCGACAGCCGCTTTAGGCCAAACCGCTTCGGTGCATGTTTCAGCAGGCGAAGGAGCTTCGCTTTCCGGTGAATTCTTTATCGCAGATAACGAGCCAAAAGAGTGTTCACTCGACGTGCGCTCGAGCGTTGTGAGTGGTGGAGAGGGTGAAGCGAATGTCACCGCGCACTGGGAAGGAAGGTATGACCTACTTGGCACCGGCCCAACACCTAAGGTTAGGGGAGCGCACTGCGGAGTGTTGACGTGGAGATACAGAAGCACAGCATTTTTCAGGGTAGTTTAATACCGGCTGCGCATCTAATATATGCGGAAGCTTCCGCTCAATAATCGTGTCATAATGTTTGCCAATCGTGCCATATTGTTGTTCTATTTTCTAGAACGTTTGACATCCTCGCATTGTGCACAATGAATAAAAGTGGGGACAATACACGTCGCTGTGTGAGCCCACGTTAATATCAACGTGCTTCGCTTAAACCACTGAGATCTCATGGCAAAGGGAGCCACAGCGAACAGCAGTGAGGCACCATGTGCCGCACGTTCGGGGGCCACGCTGGACGAATAGATGGTGCCACAACGTTATCATGGTATTTCTACAGAGCGTACAAAGAGTCAAAGTACATGCGTGAGAGTGACAACGGCCCTCATAAGTGGTTTTCGCAGCCCTAAACAGGGTGATGATGATAATAATGATGATGAAACAAAAAGTACTAGTGTTTTGTTAGGGCTAGTTCAAATTCCAGTGATCAGTAATAACGTGGACTCACCATTCATCAAATACCAATAATAATGGCGCATAGCTGACACAAAGCATATGCTACGTTTATTTGTCTGAAATGCTCAATTGCTCATAATGTTGACCTTCGAGATGTTGTTACTAGAGCTTTCAAATATAGGGAGCCAAATATTTGAGAACCACAAATGGAGAAAGGAGGTGCTCCTGATAAAAGTTAATTGGAGGAAATGGCTATATTTCATCTCGAGTTTATTTTCATTTCAATTCAATTGCTGCCTTGAACGGTCATTGATCAAAAAGACTTGGTTTGGGTCTCAGCTCCGTCAGTAGCTTAGAGCTAAAGTGTAATTAGGCAGGGTTGTGTATGACCAATCCTCATCCCTGTTCCTAATGTAGGGTAGCGTGCCAGTCACTCTAGACTGGTTAACATCCCTGTCTTTCATTTCCCTCCATTTCCCTATTCCTGTTTCTGAGCGCACGAGGCGTCTCTGTTGGTGTAAGAGTGTCTACGGTGCTCAGCTTCTGACCAGAAGCACGCAGGTTGCATCCCGGCCAAAGCACTCACAGTTCGACGGGGGCGAAATGATATTCTGTTCTGTGCGACGTGGGTGCGCGTTAAAGAACAGCAGATCAAAATGGACGGGGTCTGTACTATGGCTTCTCTCAAGACCATTTCGTTCTTTTGGAACGTAAAACGCGACTTTTTGTTATAATAAAGTCACCATTACGGGCACAGCATGAACAAATATTGTGGTTTTTTTTTCTACATGCTACTATCAACGCAGGCGTCCTTACCGAAAAATAACTTACCGTGCGAAGTGAAATCCGTTCGTCGCAAGCAAGGGTAATGTTTTTCAAAGCACAACAGTCTTATGTCTATATGTGAAGAGAAATAGAAAGCAATTTATAACTAATGTTTCTAGGGCACGGACCAATCGATTCCTTTTTTTTTCATGACAACGCGTGAAATTATTGCTGGCGTCAGAAGCTTTGCCATAAAGCCGACAAAAGTCAAGAAAGAAAAGCGCCCTTGTTTTTTTTGTTGAGCTGTAGTTTAGTCTTTTTGATTGATGATTTGTGATGTTTAAAATCTCAAAACCATCATATGAGTGTGAGAGACCCGTAGTAGAGGCCTCAGGAAATGTCGACCACCTGGGGTTCTTGAACGTGCACCCATAACTGAGTATTTGCTATTTTTAAAATCATATACAATAGCAAACAATGATTATAAAACTGCTTAGCTGATACCCCCTGGGGTGCTCATAAGCCTCCAGATTTTTTGTTAGGCTCAACCTGAAAGCATTCAAACACCCCCGCACCCTTTTGAAACACTCGTATTCAAAGACTGAGACATTTATAACACTTGGTCAAATTGGCACTCTCAGTTCGGTGCTCGTGACAGTCACTCGTATGGAAACTCTCAACTTTCAAAACACAACAGGTGTTATTTGCTACTTTTTTCTTTATTTCTGAGAAAAAACGCCATGATTTTTAGGTCTTTTTCATTAGGTGCGTATATGATGGATTGCTTCTTCTTCACAAAATGTTGAAAAAAGCAATCACAAAAGTAATCGACAAATAAATATAAACATCTAAATGGTAATTAATGCATCACTCACCAGAAGTGGATGGTATCAATTGTTTTGTTTCTGCGGGCTAAATCGGTTTCGCGTGCACCTAGCACTTCCTGGTAGTTCAGCCACTGGTTTCCCACAACCAGTTTCAACTTCGCCTGATTTAGCAACGCTATGACTTTTGAGAGACCTTATCGCTAACAAGCGTGCGTGTGTGGTTGTGAAAATATACTTAGCTAATCAACTCAAAAGAACTGGGTGTGCTTGTGGTGCTACTGCAGTGGTATTTAAATTCTTTATTCAAAACCATTTTATCAAGTGGAATATCCCAATAAAGCATTATCTTTGCAGCCTCATAGTGTTGAACCGTAATAATTTTGTGAAAGTTATGCCCGCTATTTTCTAGAGCTCTTTGTTGGAGTATGACAGTATTTATTCAACAAAAAAATATTTCGACTTGTCCGCCGCAGGTATACGGAAGGGGAGAGCTTCACCTGCGTCATCTGGATGTTTGGACATGAAGGTCTATAGGGAAACGAAGTGGTTTCCGTCGTTGCCCGCGAGCACGTCAGCTAGGCTGCCCTGGGACGAAAGAATACGCGATCCGTGGCTGTAGAGATGGAGGTAGTAGAAAACACCTACCCGTCGCTGTTTGAACACTGCAAGCTCGAGCGACAGGTGTAGCCTCCACCCCATCCAAGGCTAACCCAAAAAGAGAGCGTGATTTTTAGACGCCTACAAAGCAACACTTACATATTAATGCATCGCCTCTTCCCAACGACGCATGGCTACACCTGCCCGCTTTGCAGCGTACCAGACACCCTGGCACACGTGCTCCTGGAATGCCAGTGCCACTCAAACCACGACTTGCATCTGGAGCGAGATCAAGCGCCAAGAATAAACGACGACCACCGAATGGAAACGTAAGAGGCCGAACTCATCCTCGAGGGCCTGGAAGACCAGCGACAACTCGTCGCCAGGGCCAAGAAGGCCATCGAAGCCAGAGGGTTCCTGGGCTAGGGAACCCTCCCACATTAGGTAGACAACGAGCCTCGTTCGGAACACTGTTTCTAAACAAGCGCTTATTTCTCCCTCTCTCTCTCTGTCCGCCGCCAGTATAATATGTGGAGGTGCTTCGTTCAGACAGCTTCCAGCAGCTTGGGTTTCGCTTCGGTTGGTATACCATGTATTCACTGCCACTAGTAGGTTTTGTAGAGTCGTGATCACGCGCGCATGGGTGCTCACGTGCGCCTCGAGAAACCTTGGCTGCTCCAAACTATCTTACACCCACAGTATAGTATAGTGAGGACAATCTTTAAAACCACATATGAGAGCCCGTCAGCATAAATATTTGATAACTACGATGTTTTACGTCCACCTGAGGCATTCTTATTGGTTGAAGGGTTGATTTTCCTTACGACCTATGGTAGTTCCCTCTCTCGCACGTGCGTGGCTGCCTAGCTTTGTGCACAATTTGATATGTGGGGTTTAACGTCCCAATTTGTACACAATTTCAAAGCTACTTTAGTCACGGCAGAGGTCTACACGTCGCGGGCGCGCGATGTGCTGATGCCGGCTGCAGGGCTTACCGTAACCCGTCTTGCGCCACCCTATGGTGCTGCGCGAGATGTGTTAGCTCTGCACACAATTTTGTTTTTTCCTTTTTTTTGGTGCACGTTAAAGAACCCCAGGTGGTCAAAATTTCCGGAGCCCTCCACTACGGCGTCTCTCATAATCATATGGTGATTTTGGGACGTTGAACCCCACAAATCAATCAATCAATCAATCAATCTTTCCTTTTATTCAATACTATGTGCGAAAAGGCAAATAATTATGCTTGGATGCAGTTTTCAAAACACCAACCTCTGCAGAGAGAGGTGGCTCACGGAAAGAGGTGATGCCAGAGCAGCTTGTCAAATTTATCGAACATGTGAAGTGTAAAGGCATTGTTCACGCCGCGGGTGTCCATCTATACGGAACCACCACCAGAATGGGCTCATAAAAAACAAGAAATTGATAAATATACACGAATGCACTTGTGTCTCACAAGAAAAATACGAGAAAATGCTTCATCACTTCACAGAAAAAATGAAGCAGATTTCTTTTGTATGTCATATCAGGAACGCTGTGTAGAACATTTGCAATTTTATTATCTCTATGACTCAGTAATCTCTTAGAGTATGTTGCGAATTGTCTGGCTCTTACTTGTTTCGGAATATATTGTGCTTTTTTGCTGTGTTGACCAGCTAGCCATGAAAATTTTACACGTTTCGAATTTTCATACATTTCGTAATGGTTTTGTTGCACAGCACTTTATATTTGTTTGAAAAAGCACTTCATTGCGCATAATTTCCTCTGCTGCCATGCTTGTGTAGCTACTTTGCTAATTGTCAAATAAATTTCTGCGACAAATATGCAAAGTAGATATTTTCTCGGGGTAATGAAGCAGGCGATAAGCAATGTTATAGATTAGCAACTCCAAAACCTGAATGCTTTGGTTACCAAAAACATAGTATTAAAGTCGTTACAGAGTAATACATCCGTCTGAACACTCACCCTTGAACGCCCTCTATGATTTGAACACTCTTTCTCATAAGTGTTAAATAAAGTGAAGAAAAAGACCAAGAGGGTTACGCGAACAAATAGAGAAGCTCATCATGATGATGAGAGAGTATGTTCACTTGGCACCCTGAAGCATTGCAGTGCTTCAATATTAGCAAAGCTTCTTATAGCAGATTGGGAATAGCACGGCTAATAGAATATAACTGGCTTCTTTCATAATGCAGTGTAGGTGTCAGCATGACATGGCTACTGGGAATGGGAATCATCTGCAAAGAGAAGCCAAAATCTTGAAATGGGTACAATTTGTGCAGGCAATGGAACGCGCCAACCTGCCACACACATGCATACTGTGTACTGATCCATATAGCTTCCATAGTATCTTTTCGTTGTTGAGAATGAAACCTCATTTGTTTAGCGTATTTCAAAGTTTTCTCAGCCACAATAAACTAGCTTGCTCACGAACGGGGAGGGTGTGAATATTTTCGTTCAAGTGACGCGTAATTTCTACGAGTCATGCTAGTGACGTGTCCTCAGCCAACGCCAATAGGCTATATGCGAAATTAACAGTGCCATCTAGTAAACGCAGCAGGTACCATATCCGCCATTTTGATGCTGGCGAAGCTTGACCACTACGCGCGGGCGACCCACATGCGAACGTACGCGTTTCGACGCTTCGACTGTTGCAGTCAGATTTTTTTTGCTTGCGAAGTGCCAGTACACTGCTGTGTCTCACTGTGTATGCAGCGTGAAGTCACAGACACCATGGGAGCAAGGTATGTGGCATGAATTACAATTTTGCAGCAATGATTTGAACGCAAAACAGGGTATGGCGTGCAGAAGCTTTCTGGGCACATAGAATACATGAATCTCCGCGGTGCGCGGGCTGCACAAAACCAATGCAGGACTAATCATTTTTCTGTGTTACGTAGACAGGCCATGTTTTTATAGGTTTGTCAGCTCTGCGGCTAGGTGTTTTCACTACGTCGGCCCTCTATACGACAGTGGTGCTTCTTGATTTGCCGTGTAGGACTCGCCGCGGACACGCTGAGAAGCTGTGCGGCATTTCAATTTTCCTGTGACTTCGGGGAAGCCTCGGACTACCCGCAGACTATCCGCGGTGAGTCTGAGATGGTAAACCGAAGAGCCCTGGTGATTCTCTGCAGTCAAATAGAAAGTCCGCCAGTGCTGTGGGGGTAACTAGTGTGACAGAAGCGAACTGTTAGGAGAGGAAGTGGACAGGCAGACGACGTAGAAATGTTATTTTTGAAGGAGATTGCGTACAGAGCTGTGCAGAGCTTCCGCTACTCCGAGTAACATGCCATACACGCATCCTAGCAAGACAGCTCGGTTGCTTGTCCGCGTTCAAGCTCCGTTGTGTCCGGTGACCACGCAGCAATAAAACAGTCATTCGAAAGATAAGGGCTATGCCCAGTTTCAAACTATAGAAGAGTACTTGCTCAGGCCCTTAACTTCACTTCCCCCAACGTGCGCAAATGCAACTTTTTCATTGGGGCCTCACTCAACAATTTTCTTTTACCAACAAAATAAAATCAAAAAGATAGCGGGGCACACCGTCGTAGGTTTGGAAAACTGGCACCATGAGTATTGCCAGGGCTTTACTGAATGACGTTCTGCATGAGTTCAGAACGCGGCAGTCCCGTTTATTCGTGAGACGGGATTCATTCTCGGCATTTTAGTCTCTATGGTTCAGTTGCGTCGCAACTCACCTCTCATGAAAAATGTTTCATGTTGCATTATAAAACAAACAGCTGTGCTGACAGCGATAACTTAGTTGTATGGGATTCTGTCTTTTGGCTGCCTTACACTCGCAGCTCCTAGAAACCTTTGAAGCTACTTGCAGAGAAAAAATAACTGATTTAAATTCCCCCGAGTGTCCACAAGTGACTAATGCCTCTTAAGGCTTGACGTGAAGGGCCATATTTAGGAAAGGCTGCTAGGAAAGGGGAGTGTGCAAAGAAAAAACTGAGGGGGAGGGGTCACATTACAAGTGCATCATTAGTTCTGCTATGAACGTATTAGTGTGACCTGTATTCCTTGTAAGATGAATTTGTGATAGTGCCTGTGTTTGTAAACAACAATTTTTTAAACAGCTAAGAGAAACCTAGCTCATGACGTCGCACTGAATGTTTGTTTGCTTATCTCTTGTAGGCATCATTTCACCGCTTTCCGAAAGATGCAATGATATACAAGAAGTGGATTGTTGCGATCAAGAGGCATGAAGGCCCGGAATTCCAAGTTGGCAAGTCAACGAAGATGTGGCACGGAACATTTTAGGTCATAGGACTTTATACCTAGCATTGCGAGTGGACGCAGCTACCTTCGGACTCGGTAGTTCCGTTAGTTTTTGCTTTTTCGAGGAAAACAAAAAACGAAAGTCCCCAAAGCCAAGTGCTTCACCACAAGTAAAAAGCCGAAACTCGGCTTCAGGCCCAGGAGTGCTAGGCTATGACCCTACGCATAGCCCAGATGAAGTGGAGGCAGCACAAGTAGGTTTAGAGGAACCCACTAGGCTCAACAGCTCACTTGAAGGTGAAATGGCACCTTTGGTCAAAACGATAAAACAGAAAAACAACGAAATCGTGCGGCTCCGATACGAGTGCTGCCAAATCAAGCAGCAGCTTGTTGCTGCAAAAGGAATCATCGGGCAGCTGGGCTTAGAAAAGGCGTCCTTGAGTTGCCAGCTTGCTGCTGAAAGAGAACGAACGGCTCCCTTCACAGTGGAATGGTTCAAGCATTGCAAGGAGGACATGCTATTTTACACTGGGCTGCCAAGCTACAACTTTTTAAGAAACTTCTGGCTTACTTGAACCCCGGTGATGAGGGGTGCAACGTTCTCTGGTCCGAACATGAAAAAATCATTGAACCTATATCATTGCAAAGGCGGAAGGAAAAACTCAGCACGGAAAATGGGCTGTTTTTGGTTTTAGTCCGACTGTGCCTCGGCCTGTTTGAAGATGATTTGGGTCACATGTTTTTCATTGCCAAGTCAACTGTGTCCCGAATATGCACATTAAGGATGGCATATTCGGGACATATTCGGTCCTGCATATTCGGTCCTGTATGCCAAACTAGGCCTTTTACCTCTGTGGGCTCCTAGAAGAATTGTAGGTGCTACAATGACACCAGAGCTTAAGGAAAATTATTCATTGACAATCCTGGATGCCACAGAAATACAGTGTGAGGTGCTGCCATCATCCTTGTCCCTACCGTCTACAACGTACTCACCACACAAGTCGAGCAACACATTCAAGGGACTTATCGGCGTCCTGCCTAATGGCCTTGTCGCTTTTGTGTCGGAGCATTTCCCAGGATCGAGCTCAGACAGACAATGTGTGATCAGGAGTGGCTTTTTATACTTGAAGTTTGACGATGAAGATGTTGTTATGGCAGATAAGGACTTTCTCAACGAAGATCTCTTAGAAAAGAATGGAGTAAAATTGAACCTGCCACGGTTCCTGAACGGTGGCACATTCTCGCTTGAGGAAGTGAAATGTACAAAGAAGATTGCTGCTTTGCTGATACACGTGGAGCAGCGGATACAGCGGATAAAGGCATTCCACATTTTTGATAGACCCATACCATTAACCAAGGCTCCAAAGATAAGCGAAATTTGGACTGTGACAGCAATACTGAGCAACTTCCAGTGTTTTCTCATTCAACAGTCAAGTGGCAAACCGCAAGAAGAGCCTTTGATGTGTCAAGCTAAAAAATTACGCCCACTTTCCCACGAGGGGATTCCTACGAAGGATGCGGAGCGCAACGGTACTCCATCTGAACTGAACTTTGCGACTTATCACAAAGTATATATTTTTGCATTGCACCAATGAAGCGTAAAGTTTTTTTTTCTCAGCGCACGCACTTGTTTTCAAGAGACGAGCCCACTTTCACATTGAAAGCTGTGAAGCGACAGTGTTGCTGGTGTCTTCCTGGGCGCAAGATGCCTATTCATTCTATTGCCCTGCCACTAATTCAAACTGCACCTATTTTGAACAAATTCATAGCCACTTTCAAGCTCTAATTAACAATTTTTCACTGTACCATGTTCCATTAGGTCCTCCATTAGTCCAATTTTGAACATAATTTGCCCCCAATGAACATAGTTGGTTTCTTTTTATGAAACCTCCCGAGCACACCAGTTTAAACTACGAAAAACGTTTTCTGGATAAGGAGGTTACTTAAAACAATGTTTAATGCTTACTGAATACTTTAGGAGCACAGCTGTGATGCGACCACACTAAGGGTTGTGATGCGTAGGGCAGTTTCGAACAGCTAGATAGAATTAGCTGTTGGCACGCTGTGCTTTTCGTGAATAAAACTTGAGAGAAAACTACTGCCTGCGTCGTTTTTCTTCAAAATAGCCCTAGGTTTTCTTTCCATTCTCTATTTATCGAAGCTGAATTTGCCCCCTCCCCGTCCTGCCCATTCCCTCAAAGAAGGCAGCGCACCATTGACCCGCAATAACGAAACCCTGCAATTACAAAATCCTCGCGGCAACGAAATATTTCCGGATCTCCGGCAAACGTTCATAAAAGCCCATGTAATACATCTCGCGGCAACAAATTGTTTCTGGACAACGATCTCGCATTAACGAATTTTGTACCATGGTGCAGGCCTTATTTTACCCTCCAGCCAAAGGCAAACTGTCGAAAATATGCGTGTTATGCACACTCAAAATTTTTGAACGCCTGATTTTGCTGCGCTAGCGTGGGTACCGCCATTTTTCTTACCTAAATCGGCGATGGGGTCTGTGTCCGACAACATGCGTGGCCACACTGCAGCAGGCGATGGCAAATGATCTTATGATCTTGCTGCGATGGCAAATGATCACGCAGGCTTCACTACCACCGTGCAAGCATCACGCACGGATTGCGCTTCAGCCTCACCAGACGAAGATTTGCACGAAGGTGCACTTGACGGCGAGAGTGGAGGCAGTGCAGCGCCTCTATACCTGACCAAAGCCTGGTGGGGGGGGGGGGGGGTTTCGAGCAATCGACATTGACATCCCAGATGTCAATGTCGATGTCACCGTTGATGCGTTCGTGTCACCGTGTCACCGTTGATGCGTTCGTTTGCGCCGATGACGACGTAGTCTTGTACGAAGAAGTGACCGACGAGGCCATTATCGAAAGCGTGCGCGAAGAAACCCACTTCGCGGGTTGTTTTGGGTGCGCTGGACACCCTTCGCTCCTTCTTCGGCGCACAAGACGACGACATAGCAATGAACCACTTTTTTCAGTGCGAAGGGGGGAAGCTTTGAAGTTGCTTCATGGCAAGGGTCGGTAAAGTAAGTTGATCGACTTCTGGCAATAAATTTTTGTTCTGCTGGCCGTATCACTTTGTGTCTCACACTCCCGGAAACAAAATTCTCGCGAAAACGAAATTTTTCGGTTTCCCCGGCGATTTCTTTATTGCGGGTTTCGACTGTATATCACATAGCCGTGTGACACACAAGTTGGTCTAAATAATATGAATTATACATGGCTGCAGCAAAGCACCAACCAATATGAGCAAAAAAAAGTAAACAGTAAGTTAAGGGGAAAAAGCTATGAGGAAACAGACAAAAAGGTGTCTGGGCAGTGGGGAACTTTTGGAATGCTTTTCGACATATGCTTCCAGTACAAAGCTAAACTGCTTCTCTCCCAGATGCCTTTGAATATAGGCGAAGTGGCCAAGCTTCTTTGAGTGGCAAAGCTTTTGCCACTCAAAGAAGGTTGCAGCTTAGTTTTGAGCACCACAACACATTTGGGTATTTGTGCCTCTTTATCTTCTCCAAAGGGTACTCTTGTTGTTATATTAAGCGGCTATACAAAACATTCTGATATATATCGGTACAAACACACAGAAAACATCAGGAACGGGCTTCGAATATTGAAAACTTTTTAGTTTAATTGTCTGCACCTCAAAATACTTTAGTACATCTTTTTGTACCCCCCCCCATTGTGACCTTTAGACATAGACCTCAATAAACATAAACGAAACATGCAAAATAAAACCCTGACAAACCACACGAACTATCAGAAATAACCATCAATACACTAGCAAGTGCCCTACTGCCAGGTACCTGCCGCGGTGGCGAAATGCTGAGGCTGTGCGCTGTTGAGCTTTACAACGGGGGTCCTATTTCAGTCGTTGGGGTGCTTTGCAGTTGCACGTGAAATGCGAAAACCCAAGTGTGTCAAGATTTTGGCAAATGTTAAAGAACTCCAGATGGTGTAAGTTAATCGGGGCCCTCCACTACAGCACACCTCTTAGGTTAGGTGTAGCTTTGGCGCACTAAGCAGCCAAAATCTGGAAGCTTCACTGATTACCGCCTGGCAAAATGGGGCAGCATGTGCTCAAAAAAGAAGACATCAAGCTTTTTGCGCATATCCTCGCACTCTTTCCTGTCGAACAAAATGCGCTCAATGCCAATTCAATTTTCCGAACACACGACAAAATCTCCCCACCAGCAGTCAGTGAGGGCCATCTGCCCAAGCACCTCAGCATAATACTCATGGTCTCTGTCCAGCTGAGGTTTACCGTTTTCTCCGAGCACCAAGAAAAACTTTCTTTTCTTCGCTTCTTCTGGCGCAGAGTCTCTCAGGGAATGGGGCACTCGACCTCCAACACACCATATGAAAGTTCTTCTGGGTCGTACACGAGTCCGTCTGGTGCTGCACCCAACCAAGGGCACATAGGGTCAACCACAAGGCCGCTATGCTGCACTGGCACATTGTGCCCGTAATTGTTCATGACAGCTATATACTTATCTTTGGCCATGTTCTCATTCCTTAAGCCGTATTGCACGGGATGGACGTGCGTGAGGTCCTTCGGCTCAATGAGGTTACGGAGGCCGTTCTCTGTTTATGCCTGCCGCCTGATGACTTGGCCGAAAGTTGATGCAGTCAGATGATTGACCCGTGCATGTCGCAAGCGCTCACTGAGCCGCTGCTGTCTTCAGTTCAGCTCGAGGTCCCGAGCTTCTTCTTGTGACAGCTGGATCTCCTGCGCAATGTGGAATTAAATACAGCGCGAGAAAGCGCTACAAACTTTTAACGATTCAGAGCTTTCATACACTGTGCTTTGGCTACTAGCAAGACCCAATTCACTTTCCTGCAGCCTAGCTGATATGCCAATGCTTGTTTTTAGTACCGTGCTGCGTTAGGAAGAATAAGAGCGAGTCATCAAAAGACAGATTTAAAAACCACGTTTAGGACAGTCAATGGCATGAATGGTAGAACAGGAGCAGCAATGAAATTGTGCTTTTCAATAAGAACAGGCAGGAAAAGAGCACTGTTCCCGGATCTTTTAAGCATAGCTTGGATAGTTAGAATTTCAGCTATTTTTTTTGCATTTGGATAGAGAAGCTCAAGAGGCTGCAGATGTTTTCAAAACACAAGGCAATAAAAAGAAGTCCGCACGTGTTTTTCTTCCTCGCAAAAGTAGCTAGAGATTTGGGCTTAGAGTGGCACACAACCCAACCGAGGCACCGGTGTTTGCACCACGGAATGAAGCGCACCTGAGTCAGGCTCCACCATCTGCCGCCGTAGCGTTACGGCCCAGTGATCCCTATTCTAAAACTCTATTGTTATAATGCAGGTTTTACAAAATCAGAGGACATGCAATCGACAGTGGCCCCAAGTTCGATTAAGTGTAAGTCTTGGTTTACACTACACTGATACAACGATTGGAATGAAAATATTTATATTGAGTGGTAAAGCAAGCAAATAGCAAATGTTAGCCTGTAGAAGCACCTATGAGTGACACTGTTTAATAACCACGCAGCTTAACATTCTTCAAAGTGTAGAACATAAAGCAATGGTCCGCACTGATAAAGTAAAGCGCAGCATCAGTGCTGGGCTTGCCCGTAGTTTGAAATTTCTTAACCAGTCACATCACTGGGGCCATTGTCTTGGCATTTGTAACATTTGGTGAATGCGAATAGGGCGTCCATCATTTTCTCGCTCTCTCTTTTTACAGAAAACTACATAAGAATGTTATTTGGCTGCAGGTGCTCTACATTTAGCTGTACCTAATCAGTTCAAAGCATGAATGTTACACGCTCCACCAGTTCAGAGAGAAGTTTCTTTGCTATATGGCACTTACAGTCAACATCCTTTATTCTTCAGCCGCGAATCTTCTGGGCAAGGGTGGCTGTAGGGCTTCGTCACTGAACAGAGTCAAAGCTGGCACTGGTGTCACAGTGGCTTCCCATCGCGTAATGCTGGGTGACATCCACGTAGTGAAGCCTGCAGGGGGTTTTGCCTGCTGGTACGAAAGTGCAGACCCCATAGGCGCAGGTCCAAGCTTTGGGTCCACTGACGGCCCCCCAGCAGCAAGGAGAATGGCAGCAAAGTCGAAGGTGCCGAGGCTCTGGAGGTCTTCTCCCAGGCTATGGATCGCTTCAAGGTGTCGCTGCTTCTTTTCCTCCTCAGCCCGTCCATAAAAAGTACCACGGTCATTGGCAAGCCCATGCCATCCTCACGTAGACTCCGCCAGTCCACGTTCTGCCCAGCCATGGGCCCGATGCCTTGTCGTCGGGGGCGCCTCCATTGCTGCGGCAACTCCGTGCATGAAAGCTCCGGTGGTGCCCTTTGAAGCCCTTCTGCTTCAGCAGAACAAGGAGGCGCAGAGCCGCAAGAATGTGACTGCAGGCACCACCAGCCCTGGTGGGGCACTCACAAGTAGAATCGGCCACTGCTCCACTGTCGCCTTTCAAAGCCAAGCAGACTTTGTACGGCCGGCCACTCTTCTTCTGGCTTTGATAGCACGTGGCATGTGCATAGACAATCCCGAGACTGTAAGAACAACAACAACGACAAGAGAGACCTTTTAAGCGGCACACATTCAAGTTTGTCATCTTTTTACCGAGTGCCATATCACAAGTACGAATAAAGCTGTCGTGGCACTTGCCATCACAGCTTTACGCAAAGCAACAAGGTTATGCAACCTACTCTCCACAAAGCAACGACTAAGTCATTCGAAAAAATCCCTGCGCAGCTGGCATTACAGTGCAATAATACAAAATCTGAATGAAGTGCTTTGTTGCGAACAACCTCTTGTGTAACATCAAAAACACTGATTTTTATTGACGAGTTGGAAAACCACATGCCAATGAAAATCCCCGAACCAACGTTCTTCAATGAATCAGGTTTTCAAGGAGTCTCACTGTTAAAATACGTTGGCACTTGTGGTGGATCAGTTCCGTTCTTTCTAGCTGTCCTTGTAGACCCGTTTACTCTAAATGTTTAGTGAACAAACTAGCGTATGTCGTTTTTATACAAGGAAGCATGCGCACTCGAAAAGGCAGCATATTAATATTAAACCAGTATTGCATATGTTTGAACGTGAAAGTTCTTTGCGCAAAAAACTGTTTTCATGGTACGAGCGATGTCTTTCGAAGCATGCACACTGCACCACCGGAACAGCTGCAATGTTCCTACGCAACCACGCCTGCTGATCGGACATGCTAAAAATAAACGCTAAACCATAGCCTCCTCTTGCCGAACCATACTGACAAGTTATCCATGCACTTGAGCACGTGTAGTGAAAGAAACACGCAGTGACATGACCGACCTCGCTTATAACGCCCGCAGGACGTTAACATCGGCAGCACTATGTGTACGTTGCTCCAAAAGGAAAATGATTGATTTGTGGGGTTTAACGTCCCAAAACCACCATATGATTATGAGAGATGCCGTAGTGGAGGGCTCCGGAAATTTCGACCACCTGGGGTTCTTTAACGTGCGCCCAAATCTGAGCACACGGGCCTACAACATTTCCGCCTCCATCGGAAATGCAGCCGCCACAGCCGGGAATCGAACCCGCGACCTGCGGGTCAGCAGCCGAGTACCTTAGCCACTAGACCACCGTGGCGGGGCAGCTCCAAAAGGAAAAAGACTGCATGCTTTCAGAAGGTTACATAAAACGTTGCTAACGTAAATTTGTCATAGGCGTTGGTCAGGACTGACGACGGCAAGGTGTACGCTTCCACGGTGAAGGCGTAAGATTTAGTTTAATGCTTGGATGACGTCGGAGCCTGGTTTATAAAGTCCGCTACAGTGTCATTCAATATATGCGGCAAGTTTTCTAAACGGTTTGTCCACATCACATGTTCGGGCACTGGGAAACGTGTTGCTGTGGCCATCGCAGTAGCTCAACGCAGTAAAGCAAGTGTTTAGGAGTCGTACTAGCGAACGCGTTGCCGTCGACCACTCGCCCACATTTAAATGGCGGCGGGGTCGAAATGCACAGTGTTGACAGAGCACAAAGCAATTTCGCATATGGTCTATTCTGAATTGAACATTACACTGGATTGTAATTTCGCAGAGTATGGGCCTAATGATTGCATTAAATTACTTTAGGGACGCCTGACATGTATCTTCACATCTTCCTCGAACAATTTGTACGTATGAAGGAAGCGCTTCATTCTGCGATCAAAATGAAGTAGTAGAATCAAGGAATAATGTACTCCCGAAGATAATAAATCAATATTCCGACGCTTAGAAAACACTATAAGCAGCCGTCCTGATTAGACGTACGTTCCCATCAGTGCAATTTTCGCGGAGCTTAAGCACAAAAATTTTTAGCACACACTCTCACAGATGAACGGGCCATGTCACTCACTTTCCTAGGAACCACTGGACAATGGTTTCAAGATTCCCGCTGCCACAAAAAAAAAACTAATTTTAACGATCGCTTGCGCTCACCACCATTACTGGCTTGTCTTTTGAACAGCTGAAACAAGCTGTATCGGCACCACCACTTTGAAGCATGTTGCCGCTATGGCTTGCTGATAGAGCTCTCCATGATAGAGCCCTCCAAGGCTTAGCGCCGATGTGAGGACAATGGGTGACGAACCCAGTCAAGTGGCTCAGGAAGGAAAAAAGGAAGAAAGGATGGATGAATGAATAGATTGATTGGTATTTAATTGTTTATTTATTTATTTATTCAAGTATTTGTCAATATATGTATATATATATATTAAGCATTTATTGATTGATTGATTGATATATACTGCAGTCTCAAGCAGGGACTATTGTAAGTGTGATACATTCATACACGATAATAAAAACGGCATAATAGTTTTCAATGAAACTAGATGAAGTGAAAAATACAATGCATACATATTAAACAATAAGGCTCAGACAATGAACAAGTACACAACAGCATTTAACAGTAAATAAAAACTGTAAAAAGCAAGAGTACAAGAACAAGCCCAATAAACACATAAAAGAATATAACTTCAAGGAAAAAATTCGCCAAACTCAACAAGGATATGCAAGGATAAATTGCAACGAATAATAAAGAAGTACATTGAATGATCCGAACGAGCTACTGCAAATATTTTGCAAACAAAGAAAGCGAGACATGGGTTACAATATTGTTTGGTAGGTTATTGCAATCAAGAATAGTTATAGGAAAATTATTATTTAAAACAGTTATTTTGTGGAAGTAAAAGGGTTGTTGTGAAAGATTGCATTTGCCTTCTTTCGTAACCTTGAGAATAATTGAAAATGGGAGAGGAACCTGTGTTGTAATGCCATTTAACTATTTGGTAAAATATTTCAGCCGGCAAGTTCCACTCCTTTGCTAACTGAGGGCAACCCAGATAGTTTGAAGAGTTCAGTAATTATGTACGACCATATGAGTTAAATATGTACCGGACTACTTTTTTGCATTCTTTCAAGTTTGCTGATATTTGTTTTGGTGTAAGGTGCCCAAATTATCATGGTATAATCAAGTATACGAGATATAATGGACTGGTATGAGAGGACACGAACGGAAAGAGTTGATAATATTAAAGATTGTCTTAAAGAATAATTCACGTAATGTATTATTCGTGACAGCCCCTACATCCCATTATACAATCCCATTAGAATAATAAGAAGGGTTGCCAACAATCCACAGGCACTTGGAGAAGACAACCTCATAAGGTTGGTGCACGACTTTGTGATGTGCGATTTCACCTACGTTGCAGCCATGCACAAGTGGCAGAGGTCGGAGCTTTACAAGCTCACTACGTTAATCAGAAAGGCCATCAAGAGAGCTCTAAGGCTTCTCATGTACACAAGCGTGGATAGACTATTTCATCTCGGCGTGCACAACACGCTGGAAGAAATTGTAGAGGCACAGGAGAGGGTACGATTTGCCAAGCTGTCCTTTACGCGTTCCCGTAAAAATGCACTGGGAGCTGAGGATTTCCCAAGCATTCCTCGTCAACAACGAGAACAAACCTCTGTTGTCCCATCCCACGAAATGTCCACCCCGAGCATAACGAGGGTAGAGGAAAGGCCAGGGCTAAGCCTCTACTACAAAGTGTCTCAAAAACATGCCGGGAGCTGTTTTTTCGTCTAAGCTGCCTAATATCCCAGGGAAAGCGTATGCGGCAGTGAGCATCTATCACGAGGGCAGTATCACTAACTTGACAACGGTCTGGATGGCGGTGCCTGAAATGGCAGAGCAAGTGGCGATTGCTTTGGCCTTGCTGGATAACAGGAGGCCCACAATTCACAGTGACTCAAGATCGGTGGTCCAAGCATTTGTCAAAAAACGATATCGCAACCAGCTTCGCGAATTCTTCGGGACAAAGACATCGAGCCACACACACTCGTTTGATTACCAGCTCATATAGGATGCACTGAGGGAGCCGTGCCTAATCGCAACGAGTCTGCCCACATAGCTGCGCGAGGACTAATAAGCCGAGCGCTATCAGGGAGCACGGCACTGACGTCTTGGAGAACTGCGACCATCCCATATGGTATATTGAACTGAAAAATTATTTTATCTGATGCAAAGACATCACACCGAAAACTAAGCAGACAGTATGCTCTGCCACTCAGGTTTCTTCAGGTGGGCGTACCCTCATCCTGCGCTATTTAACAAAATTTATACCGAAAAACAGCCATCTATTACTGGTTCCTTATGCCACGTTATAGCTACCTTGGAACATATGCTCTGGCAGTGCCCCGCTTTACGCTGTGGGGAAGTAATCGCGCCTTTCAAATAGGAGGGTGCTACTTCAAGCTCTGGACTTGATCAACAGCTATAGGCAGTCCACCGAGCCCGCGACGCCGCAGAAAGACTTGCTATTTCTGTTCCGACGTACAGTTTGCTAAAGCCCATTCCGAATAACCAAATAAAAATCATCCAATAGAAGAAGGGTGGTATCTTGGAAGGTACAAATTTAATGCTCTTATTTCACAATCAAGGTCCGGCATCCTAAAAGCGATTTTCGCCCTATGACGTATTTTACTTGATACTTGTGTCAAAAAAAGCCACCAAGTGTTTGTCGATGTAATCGAAAAAATTGCAATCTCATAAAATAGTAAATTTCATCATGTGTAAGCCAAGTTACTTGTGGAATTCCATCTCGGGGTTAAAATGCTTAGAAAGGCAACTTAGGTCGATTGTGGCCGAAAATATAGAACGGTAGGTTCACTGAGGTACCTTTGGTGGAGGAATGGTGCTGAGCGCACCACAAACGCACATTTTTGCCCTTTTTGGTATTTTGCCGTGCAAGCAGTGACTCATTCTTTTCAGTATTCGATTTTAGGTCAACCAAGATAGGCACTCGTAGACGTTCATGAGCTTGAATCTACATTTCAATTTATGTAGCATTACTTGTGCTCGGCTAAGGCGTACAATGGTCTCATTTCACCCGTGAAACAGGTTTCTCAGCTTTACGTACACATTCAGACACTTTTTCCAGCACCGTCATATGCAGTTGAGTGGTGTCAATGGTTTCTGATTGTTGAGAAACTGTAGGAGCCTGAGCTTGCACTCTGAGTTCATCTGAGTAGAAATACTTTGCGATAGACAGTCACTTAGGTTATATATTACCTTATGTATTGGCCCAACCATTGCCTTTTTCACGACAGTTTAAAGGACCTGCGATAGGCAGTTCTAGACTAGATATGGACCCTACATGTTTCGACTATGATAAAATATTTCTGAACCAAAAACCCACGTATTTATACTCATCGACCTCCATGACGGTGTTTCCGTTTGCCCCGTAATGAAAAAAATGGTTTCTTTTTGTGGGTTGTTCGTATAATGATCGTCTTGTCGTAATAATAGCCATCTGCCACAGATCACACCACGATATGATGCTTTCGAAGTTTTTTTAGTTCATTCCCGTCACGTAATACAAAATTTGTTCTAAGTGAAGCTTGCGAAATGGTCGCGAGCGCATCAAAAACGTGGCATGTTGTCATATTCTCACACGACCAACGCAACTTCGGACGCACCAATTCAATATGGCGTTCCGTTCAGGCAAAATGAACTACAAGGTTCATGGTGTGACTCAGTTTGGCATAACACCACAGAACCAAAAAAATGGCGTTTTTAACCCATCTGAACCTTTCTGAATTGTATAAAACCTTCTTCGCAGAGATCAGTGAGAGTTCACTAACGGGTACACTTCCTCCTCTAGGAAGACATCAGCGGTGACGCGGATTTTGAAACCAGTCTCCTGAGTGTGGTTAGTGTACAATTTCGGAATGTATGTCAAGTGACAAAGCACATGCCTTCTCATAGACTCGAAATGCAATGCACTGTTTTTATTGTAAGTAGGATTACGACAAAGGGTGAGAGCGCAAGATATCCGCAGATGTGCACCGCAGGTCTTCTTGCCTACTAGCAACTGACAGCTTCGAGCAGCTGTTGAAAGCAACACTAAAAAAATCACAGCACATCGACGGAGTGCATGATGACGAGTAGGTCGAAGCGTTCGTCTGTCCGTTCGTTTTTGCTTCCGTTCATTCGTGCGTCCGTCTGTGCGACCATCCGTGCGTCCAACCGTCCGCTCGTCCATCCGTCCGTCCGTGCGTCCATTCATTCATGTGTCCATTCGTTCATCTATTCATCCGTACGTCCGTCCATGCATCTGTCTGTCTGTCTGTCTGTCTGTCTGTCCGTCCGTCCGTCCGTCCGTCCGTCCGTCTGTACACGTAAAGAACACTCAACCTACTGCTATATCGCATCTTTTCATCATATATCAGCATATAGAAGTACCGCGATCCAGCGGACGTTTCAAGGACTAAATCATACGTTGCACTAGCGCACTTTTATACGGCCTGTGCTTCGTGCCTACTTCCAACCTTACACCGCCTCTAGGTCATGGCTATATTTAGCTATATACTTGTTCACTGTATTCATGGCAATGGGGCTCAACTCTCACTAAGCCTGGCAAAAAACCAGGAGGTTACGCCCAGCAAGTTGAACGTGGCAACCCTTTCTGGCCAGATAGTGCTCAAAATGCGTTCTTCTGATACTACATTTCTTTAGTAAACATCATTTTCAAGGCAAATTTTATTGGAGATTAAGTCACCAATACTCGTCTCTGTGGGTGATTTATTCAATAATAACAATCTTTTAACTTGGTAATCTGCGTGGATTTCCTCCTCAATTGAAAAAGGGAGCGCGTGCCGCTCCTTTTGTCCGACCGTCATAATGGCTACCTACTTTTACTACGACTACTACACACACCGCCGACGCACAACCCATGACATACACAGCTTCGCCCCCCCAAATTTCTTGTTCGCCTACTACAACCACGACTACTACATACACCGCGGAGGCACGACCTATGAGATAGGGAGCTTCAACCCCAAAATTGCTTGTTTGCCTGTCACACATTATCATACTCAGAGCTTAAAAGAGGAGATACTTCGAATTCCGCATCGTTTGGCAAAAGCCTTTCTTCTGTTCAGAATGTTTTTGGCGATGGCCGTAGATACTATAGAAGTGAAGCAATCGAAGATAAAAATAATTGGCAGATCCGAAGTACAGTGGGAATAGTTGGTATGGGAAGCACGGATGAGAAATTTTGATATGCTACTTCAAAATCAGCACAAAGTTAAGTGGTGGAGCTAAATGATGCCGTACATAATTTTCGTGTCATGATTATCATGTTACGATGTGTAGTTTACCTTCGTCATCTATTCACGTCACGTGATACCAAATTTAGTATATGTGGAGCTAGCGAAACGACCGCGAGCACGCTACGAGCGTGGTATGTTGTCATGCTCTTACATGACACGCATGCCATAATTGTCATGTTTGCACCTGTCATTTATTTCGTCATCTATTTAGGCCACGTAACACCAAATTTGGTAAATGTGGATCGAGCAAAATGGCCACGAGCATATCATGAAGGCCCCATTATACTCCAATGTAGCGTCGACGAGCGCGTATGCTGGGTACAGCGACGCTACGTTAGCGAAACGCATGCACTCAATAGTCTTACACCAGGAGTGACCAGCAACCGTCGGTGCGGTCCGACAGCAACTGGAACAAAATGCGACATGCTGCATTTTGCGCCGATGCGTTACCCAGGCAACACCGCGTCTCCCTCATTTCGTGACGGAGGGACGCCGGACGCGCTGAAACATGCACGTCTCAAAGCAACGAAGCGCGGTGCGTGCGTTTGAGTAGATGGCAGGACCAGTGCCTGGCATGGCAAAGCCAGCGTGACGCGACGAAATGAGTGCTGGTGAGCGCGCGCAGCGCGTCACGTTGAAATGTATTGGTGCCTTGACTGTGGCATGTATTCATGTTCTCACATGACACGCATCTCATGATTATCATGTTAGCACCAGTGACATACCTTTGTTATCCATTGGCGTGACGTAATACAAAGTGTGGCATATGTGAAGCTAGCGAGACAGCCGTGAGCGCATCATCAGAGTGACATATAGTCATGTTGTGACATGACACGCATGTCGTGAATATTGTGTTTGGATGTGTCATTTCGCGTCAGGTAATACCATTCGTTCGTCCGTTCACGTCACGTAATACGGAGTTTGGTACATGTGAAACTAGCGAAACGGCCGCTAGTGCATCATAAGCGTTGCATGTAGTCATGGTGTTACATGACATACATGTCATGTTTATCGTGTTTGCACCAGTATCACACCTTTGTATAAAATTCACATAGTATAATGCCAAGCTTGGTATACGTGACGCTAGCGAAACGCCCACGAGCGCATCGTGAGCGTGGCATGTAGTCACGTTGTTACATGACACGAATGTCATCATTTTTATTTTGGGTCTGTTGCTTGTGTTCGCCATGCAATCATGTCATACCATACCAGTTTTGCAAACTGCCATGTGAACGGAACCACCGCAAGAGCTACCGAATTATGGAATGTAAATCATGACATTCATGACATAGATATCAAGTTTGCAAGTTATGATAAGTTCAATACGTTCTTCACACAGTCTTGTTATGCCATACCGACTTTGGTATTGATGACGTTATTGAAACGGTCAGGAGAGCTTAAAGTCGTAGGCAGCTAGATAGATAGATAGATAGATAGATAGATAGATAGATAGATAGATAGATAGATAGATAGATAGATAGATAGATAGATAGATAGATAGATAGATAGATAGATAGATAGATAGATAGATAGATAGATAGATAGATAGATAGATAGATAGATAGATACGGTCATAGTCGCCGAAGTTCACATTGAAATGCTTCACATTTAGAAGTGTTAAGAGGGCGTGGCAATTCCCGATGATGATAATCTCTGGGTCCCTAAGTTTTATGTTGGAAAAAAAAGAAAACACACATGTGCTGGTAATTATCGCTGCTGCGGCATTATTTTTCGAATCAAAGATTTTGAAAGAGTAACCCTTGGTATAACAAGTTATTTCTCTCTTAGATGTCTTTTGAACAATTCGGGATATGAGGGCTCAGAAAGTAACCTTGTGAGCCCCGCCGCGGTGGTCTAGTGGCTAAGGTACTCGGCTGCTGACCCGCAGGGCGCGGGTTCAAATCCCGGCTGCAGCGGCTGCATTTCCGATGGAGGCGGAAATGTCGTAGGCCCGTGTGCTCAGATTTGGGTGCACGTTAAAGAACCCCAGGTGGTCTAAATTTCCGGAGCCCTCCACTACGGCGTCTCTCATAATCATATAGTGGTTTTGGGACGTTAAACCCCAGATATCAATCAAAGTAACCTTGTGAGGCGACATTGAATATCGTCATATGTCATGTTGCGACAAATATTTCCGTGACAGAACATGCTACTAAACAGACGTAAATTTTAAATTTTACCCTGAAGGTACCAAAGTTACGTCTTTGTAGTTACGGTGCTGGACCAATCAACCGAAAAGCATCGATTGTATATTACTACCTTTGTTGAGTATCGATGAAGGCAAATTGCTGGAGGCTCATGTCTTGTAAATGTCTGTATAACCCAATGCGTTAAAAAACGTCAATGTTATCCAAATGCATCAACTACAGCATTTCTATATTCTCCGTCAATCTAATATGGTAAGCCCTATTAAAAACCGACCACGCTATGAACAACTTTGATTACTCTTTTTTCAGGAAAAGTCCTCCAGAAATATTTCAAATATGTGCATACGAAGGTTTTGTTTCTCATGAATCCAGGCATCATTATCACCACCTTTGCCACGATTTAGCTCGTCATAATTGTGTTTTATTTTATTTTTTATGTACTTCCTTTTGGAGATGTGTCCTCATTGTCGGGTGCTGCTACTACGACAACGACGACGGCATGAGTTAGGCTCTGGCATGTTGCTCTTTGTAGGAATGGCAACAGGATCAAAACAACCGATGACGCCTAGCCTTTTTGAATGATGGGTTGCCATTCTAGTGACGCGGATACCACACTAGAGGAAAATTCAATCACGCATACCTGATTTTTAATGAACAGTTGTACGAATATGTCAAGCTTGTTTACCATAATCTGAATGTGGTTGTTTTTTTTTCTTCTTATAGAGACACTTCAAATGTGTACTCACGCACGCCTTCAACGACTTATTGTTTTACTGGTTGGCGTACGCGTTTTGAAGCCGTAAAAAAACGCAGTTGGAGCCGTGTGGAAAGAATTTACACGAGCGAATTTTTGCGCCTAACTGCTGAACTTCGCAGTCATTTTGCCCACATTGCGAATTCTGATATTTATAAGCAATGTGCAAAATAAAACTAATAATCCAGGGAAATCCCGCACCTTTAAAAGATGGCGTAGAAATGACATTAGAGGTTTGAAACGAATGCGAACCACTCTATTTGTTCAGGTGTCATGATTTTTAGTGTGAGTTGACAGGAATTTGAAGTTGTTCGCTTGCTGCTGTTACTGGTACCCCATACGTACATACATCACGTAGCACAGCACTAATGGAGATCTTGACCAGCTTTTTCATGGTTTTCCAAAAAAACCACATCACAACCGCTGACTCGTTCACTAGAAAGCTGCTATTATTTCATACTCACGTGCAATATCCGCCTGACAGCTGAAGGACAATCGAAGGGCTTGAACTTCAAGAGAATAAGCTAATGCGTTACTAAATAGGAAACCACTCTTCAATGGCATGTTTATATCACTTTCGTATTCGCGTTTGTCAGGTGGCAACATTTCAGACAATAAGGGTGAAAGTAGATGAAATACTTTGTACTCAAATTACAAGATCTCACTTCGACTGCAAGCACGCTGCAGACTGTGTATAAATAGCGCATTGGCAAAGCTGGCTTCAATTTGGCGGGTTTCAAAAAAATATTGATATTCACCTCTTTTGAGCATATTAGAGCATTGTGTTCCGAAGAAAAGCTACGTTATCAAGAGTTGTTTAAGGATCGTGACTTTTATACAACTGCACCACAGCATTCCATGGGTTTTCGTGCTTACTGTAAAAAAATATCATATGTCTATCTGAAAACATGGGTTAAATGGGGTGTAATGCTCAACAACAACATTGTCAACGTCTTAGTTCACAAAGCTACCATTTTAGGTTTTTTAGTATTGCGCGTGACTACTAATGATAAACAAGACCTTTCAGTTTGGTTTGAGTACTCTGAAGACAATGTCAAACACATGCACTTTCCTAGAATGTTCAGTTAACGAAATTACAGATAATATTACAAGATGAAGCCTGTGCGGCGATAAAATTTTCATTTTTCTAGAAATGCAAATTGACTTCCTTTAGGTTCAATGAACGGAGAGCTTACGCGTGACAGACCTACTCAAAAATACAGAGTACATTTTTACCATTGTTGTTTCCATTCAGTTATCAGATGTGTTTTGTATGGGTCATACATTGTTGTGTGCCGTCTCTGTGAACTATGCAACGCCACTTCATCTGGTATGTTCAGACTTCACCTACACTAGCTAATATGTACTATCTACTTCAGTTATCGCAATAAAAACAAGTGCACCACCCACGTGTTTTTTAAATGAACTACTATCTTCTTCACTCCGTGAGTACTCAAATACATGCAGTCGAAAATTGCACTGTGCTCTTATTTTGAAGGGAACTTGACAAAACTTGATGTTTCAGGATTGTTTTCGCAAATAACCACCACTACCATCAGATGATTGTTGAAAGTGCTTTATTGGCCTTTCGCTGGCTCAGGAAGAAATCGGTAATGGCACACGAGTTCCAGGCTTGTGGCTGTTTTCAGTGCCTGCGTTTTAATCCTGCAGAGCCCTCACGCTTACTAGAGTTATTTGCCTACGTCTACAAAATATCAGCTGCCTTAGGAGTCGGCACAATTAAGCACTGGCAAAAGGGCAATAGCTTAACTATGTCTAGAGTCTGCACTTTCAAGGTCTTGTTCGCACAATATGGCCAAGGCTTTTAACTGTAATCTCTGGCTTGCCTTGGCTGGTTTCTTTCGTATGTTCCTTATCGCTGTCATTTAATTTTCAATCGCGTATTCAACACTCATGATTACGTTCACTTCATCTGACCAACACCCACCTTATATCAACCGTCCACCAACATTGGTCCATTACTCCCACCATATTCCCATCATCCACCACCGGTCCACCATCAACTCATCGTCGGTCTATTCCTTCCATCATCCACAACCTGTGCGCCAACCAACCAGCAGATGCTTATTATCCATCGTCCGTCCGTCCTTCCTCCAACTACCCACTATTACCCATACTTTAATCCACCGTGTGTGTGGGTTATTGGTTACAACATGCTCACCATGCCAGTTTTCATTGTGGACATACAATTTTTCCATAAACCGTCATCAATAATATTGTAGTAAAGAGCTCTTGAACTTGAATGCTGTTACATCCAAAGGAGACGTCGGAAATAGTGATGTCCAGTTCTTGTGGAGCAGTGATGATTGAATCATCTTTCAGTGGCCAAAAAGTTGAAATGAATGTTGACCACTGTTTTTGAAGGTGTATCCTACAAAGTGCTCACCGTAATAGGCAAATGAAATTGTACACATTCAAGGGTCAATTAGTCTATTAGAAGATACCTTCATTACGTAAGTTTGCTACTCAGAGGTATTAAAGAGTACGGTAACGTTTCTTTCAAAGAACCACATAGGCAAAGTGGTACTTACGATTAAATCCGTGGCCAAGAAATACTATCTGGAGGCCTACTTGTTGAAGGCTTTGAAAAGAACTTATTATCACAATTTACTTTGGGCTTAACCCCCCCCCCCCCCACATCCAAGCAATGAGGGAGGGGTGCTGAAACCAGGCCTGGCTATGAACCTGCTTACAATCAGAAGAGCACTATTGCTTCAATATTTCCAAAAAGTAATGGTGAACGTTGGGGCGTGGTGCCGGCGGCGGTGTCGCACTACGATCAGAGAAGAGAATGGTTTCGTGGTGGTCTTGGTGTCTTATGAGATGCACTTCCGGTAGTCACAGTACCTGGCAATGTGGCCTTCAGCGCCACAGGTGAAGCACACTGGTAGGGGCGTTTGCTGAACCACTGCTGAGAGCACTGTTTTGTGATGGGTCGTCTAAGGGAAAGTAGTGGGTGAGCTTGCTGAACAGGACCTGCCCGTGCCTGCGGGCTGCCGTCCAGACGAAGGTCACAGGCGATTGAGTCCCGACGTGGCCACGGAGTTCTAGTTTTATTGATGTTTGTCACACATACAAATTATGGCAAAAGAGCTAACTATGTCGCCTAGTAGGATGGACAATTAGGCGGATACTGGATGGTGACGTCGACCAACACGATTTGTCATGGTTGAGGCGACCATTGTTGCATTTGACAGGCAACCAAAATTTATTTATTTATTTATTTATTAGTAACTGAATTGCCCCAAGAGGGCTGTTACTAGAAAGGTGGGTACAACTTGTAAATGATGGTTTCTATAGATGCATTGAAGGATGTATTGCTGGAGTGGTGCACCGTGTTGGCAGAAAGAAAATTCCGGACCTTTCTTGACTGTGGGAAAAATAGTTTCACGTGGGTGGTAGTGTAGGCTGCCGGGGGATAAACTGCTTTTCGGTGGTTATGACGAGATGAATAACGATGCAAGGGTTTGGTATTAGCTTGTTGATGTTGAAGGTGATGAATCTTAAGGCAACCTTGCGGTGCTGCTCAAGGTTTTGAAGATGAAGACATGACTTCTGTTTGGGACACAGATGTAATAAGAATAGTCCATAAAATGAACCTAGCCACACGATTTTGTATGAACTAAAGCACACATGAGAGGTTAGTTCGATGTGGGTCCACACTGAGCAAGCTTACTTAAGTTTTGGTCGACCAAGTGTTAAGTATGCTAGTAGTTTACCGGTGGAGGAACAAGAAATAGATTATGATGCAGATGGTCAAGTGCGTCATTAGTACAGTTTGAGGTGGTTAGAAACGGACCAAGCATTGTCCACCAAGATATTTGTATGATGCAAGTGTGTTTATTTTCGAGCCATCTGTTGCATATTTGGTAAAATTGAATTATTGATGACGATAAAAAATAGTAGGAATGTTTCTATTACGTTTAGAAGCATTAACCTTTCGTTACACAAGAATTCTATGTGAGAAAAGACCAACACAAAATACCACAAGACTTCAACTTATCAAACATATGGCTGTGATGTTAGAGGGCAGAGCATGAGGTTACCTCTTCGCTATATATCAGAAGTATGCAGCCTTCTGCTGTACCCTTCAGGGGTTTTCCGGCCGTGTGGTCTTGAAACTTCTGCGGGTTTATGATCTTGCAGTGCTTCAGATATTTCGTATAGGTGGTGCACGTCTCTCCAAAAGTCTGAGCTCTTTGAGATAGTACGTCCCCGCGCTTTTATTTTTTGAATCATAGTCACCAAAACACTTTTTCTGTTCTTCCAAGCAAATATCCCACGTTGGTAGAGACTATTCTTTGTTTTCGTACATCAAAGCGGCTTCCATGACAAACAGTGCCACAACTGGCAGTTGCTTGGCTGCATCCCAGCAGCTATACCAGCTCACCGTTTTGTGATGTGTCAGCCACGCGTCCACACCTTCTCCTGATCTTCCAGCTTACGGGTGGTGTTCAATATGGTGATTTAAAAGTGCAGCTGGCGCTTACATTTAAGTGGTTGTGGTTTTTAGGTAGTCACCTTTACTCTGGGCTATGGCAATTCTTGGCGCCTGAGCAGCAATATCACGACTCTAGGGAAGTGCGAGCAGCTGTGGCTCCGTGGTAAGTTGCAGTGCTCTACGCAGCACCCCCCCCCCACCTCTTATGTTAAGTCATCGGAAGGGTTTATGGAGTGGCGACGTATTGGTAGACTTGAATGCTGTGGTCTTGATGATGATGATGAGCCTTTAGGTTTGCTGGCACTCGCCCACAAAGGGGGATCAGCCAAGAACAGGGCGGCAGGATCATCAAGTGAGTTATTTATGAGTCAGGCATTCAGGTAGTCTTGTAGCCGCAAAATAAGAAGATTACCTTAATAGTCTTATGTTGTGGTCTTTCTTCTTGTTCACCTTTCTTGTGGCTTATACCCACTGTGTGTGATTGGCCGATAACTGAGTAGTCCTATAAATTAAAGTTGAATATTAGTGAAGAAAGTTGTTCAAAAAACTTCACAAATTTTTAAACGAAATTTTGATGCTCACTGAAATGCAACTACCCTAAAACTTTTGTTTTAGGAAGAGGTAAAACCTGAGTCAAACCCTAACTTTGAGAAAAATAAGAGAATGTATGAACATGTCCAAAAGAATGGATAACTATATAGGTTGGTTTGTTAGTCTTTTGATTTGATTCAGGTAATTTAACACTGCCACGCAAGCTTTCGCCCTGGCAAAACCAGAAATAGAGGCTTCAAGAACAGAATCACGGGCATGGATAAATTTATTCCAGTCGCACGTGAAGAACGTTTTAGCTTGGACCTACGAGCTGTAGTAAATCACCTGCAGGTCAAAAATGAATAATCCATAGTTTCTAGTTTGCCACACAAAACGCACACTGAAGAAAAAGGCTGACCAGACTTGGGTTGGGAGAAAGTATTTTTTGGCACCCTACAGTGGAGCCTCGTAATTACGTCATCTTGTTTACGTGTGTCACAAAAGGATCGGCGTCAGGGATATTTTAATGCTGACATTCTGTAGAATTTGTGAGTGATGTACCTGCAAAGCTTTGCATAATGGTACGCTTGCGAAATCACGCAACCATTAAATAGGTGGATGGTGGAAAACACGATAAAAGTGGCGCACAGAGTGATGAATTTGTTGAACAATCGGATATTTCGTTTAAGAGCAGCCCCTTAAAACACGGCACCCAAACTAATCTAACTTTTTCTGTAACGACGGTATATTAACGAGCGAAATGCATTCATTGTGTGCGATTAAGCACCAAAGGGAGATGCAGCGCAAAAAGACCGCAAATCTTTAATTATAACAGCCCATGTGATTTCCGCGCTTAACTTTCGTAAGGTGAGTATAACTTTCAAAAACTCAGCCACAGAAACGTGTATGTAATCAAAGAGTTAGAGCGAATAGTATCAATATCACATCACACCTGACTTTTCGTCACAGTGTGATGCGTCTGTACCAATATTTACACTTGTTTTGATGCTCTGCAAGTGTTCTTGCGACAAATCATTTAGAGTGTATGGAGGCAGTAACTTTTCATTATTAGAGAAAATGTCATCAAACCCAATATGCACATGGAGTGAATGATCTCTAGTCGGCCTCATCTCGAAGATACGTACATTCAGCGCGTCCAGTAAACGTTGTACATTATAATTTGTGGAGTGTGACACCGTGGCCATCTAACACCAAAAAAAAGTGCGTAGAGTGCATGAATAATCTCTCCGACTGCTGCAGTGGTGACTCTCAAATTCTTAGAAACCTCCGAATGGTCAAGATACTAAACCTGCTCGAAAGAGACGGAACTCTTGATTCTAAGCATAGAACGCATTAAAACCGGTTTTATGGAGGCCAAAGCATAAGCCTGATCATTGTCTTTCTAAAAAAAATGAGGAGCCGGATTTTGTAGGCTGGAGCGCTTTGAGAACTTGACGAAGATACATTCAATATATCATTACTAGCGTATTTCTTCTCATGTCTATTCAGTAGTTGCTTATTCTACTTAGCCTGCCGACTGCTCGTGCACCCTTTCCAGCTGACTATTAGATGTGTAGGTGTCAATCAAGAGATGCATTATAAATTACCCCAAGATATTTAATATAAATCACCTGCGGTGTGTCCTCAAAACAGTAACATATCGAGATGTGCGCGGGGTATTGCAAGGGTAAGACAAGAAGGGCACATTTACTCGGATTCAGTAAGGAGTGATTGTCATCAGTTCAGATATGCAGGGTGTTAAGATAAAACTGCAGCCGGTTGTGTAGCGTCTGAGTGGTGTGTTACGTTGCAAAAAAGGGGATATCATTTTCACAAACATAAGATGTTATGTCCTGTTTACGTGCATTGGTGCTCACTAGAAAAATAAATAGCCCAGAGGCCAGTACAGAGCCTTGCGGTATTATTCTCAATTGTGTGTGCAATGTCGATGAAAAACCTCCTTTGAAACAAGAAAATTTCCATTTCCTGTCCACGAAAAAAATAAAAATACACGTTACTATGTATGTCGGGAAACAGAGGGATTCCAGTCGGCCTATCAGAAGAGCACGCCCTCCAGTATCGTATGTTTTAGCGATATCCATATGTACTAAAGCTGCATACTTGTTTCCCCATCGGCCTAACTGCATGCGACTTTCTAAATCCAATTGAATCTTCTATATAGAACACCCAGCGCTGAACCCAAACTGACAATGGGTTAGATTTGACATCTCCTAAATATATCTAATAAACGGAGTATGGGTAATTATCTCAATCAATTTCACCAGATTTGACGTAAATGTAGATGGTCCCATCCTGTCCTGTATGTACACATTGTCTTGTTTCTTCAGTAACAGTTAAATTTTAGCTTGTGTTTCTTCATGTTGCATCCTTGAGTTCTTGAACGAATAATTCACAGTATCTAAAGGAACATTAGTTGATTCTTGAAATAAAACGTTTGACAAGGAATTTGTAATTCTTCACAGTCCAGGGGAAGTCCTTGGTATACTTAGTACAGTTTCAGGTAATTGAGATACAGAAATTTCTGTATATTCATGTGAGGATATCTGCATGTTGTGAATAGCCGAAAGATTTGTACTAAAACTATGTTCTAAACTTTTTGCAATCTCTTCCGGAGAAGTCGTGGCGTCAAAATACATCATTCTAAAGTTATTGGATTTAGCAGTACTTTTATTGACCGCAAATACGCGAACAAAGTACGCTTATTGTTTATTTTGGAAAGATAATCGAAATGACGACTGTCATATTCTTCTTCCATGCGTTTAACAGTGCGCTTAAATACACCGGCAAAAACAGATAGTCTTTCCAATTTGTGGGAATTGTCTATGCAGAAACTTCTTCCAAGCAGTCTTCTGTCTTCTTCAATCACGTGTACATTCATCAGTACACCAATAAGAGGAAGGCCGTTTAATCGATAGAATAACAAACTCAAAATTTTTCCTGCATCCCTGTTATATGGAGCCAATATTTGATGCAATTTGCGACCGTTGTTATTCTGAAGCTTTGCAAGAGCCGAACACAGATAGGTTTGAAATTCACTTAGGTGGACATACAATCACGGTTACTGCTATAAAGGTGTTATTTGACGTACAATGTCAAAAACTACTTGAAAATTTTTGGTGTTAGTTTCAGAGTAAACCATGCAGCATGAGAACTAAATAATCGCATGTGTACGAAGCGTCAAATCTAACATTGATCGGTCTCGTGCATTTATACCGGATAAACTTTTTCAAATGTCCACTTCACAGCTGCCTACAACAGAGGTCTGTTTTTCTCTCACAAGAAAAATTGTAAGAATTATAATCACCTGTGCGCACGGTTTCCCTTTGACAGGCTGCCAAAGCGCTGCTAAGGTGACTTGTACTTTGTACACCAGTGGAGAAATAAGAATGTATATCAAGGTAGTGATACGATATCAAGGGACATAAGAATCTTGTTTGGACTGGACTTGGTGAGGGCACTTGACAACGTTCTGAACCACTTCGTACTAATTTAGGTCTCAAGCAATCGGCCTGACAAGCGCTTGCACGCCTACTCAAAATGATTCCTGACTGACAGAGAGGCTTTGCTCACGAAAAAAGATTTTTGTTTTCGGATCCGGTAAAGTCTGGCTTCAGAGGGATGACACAACGCTCAGTACAATCCCCGACCCTATTTAACCTCGTCATGATCAGTTTGCCTCAAAGACTCTCCGAAGTCGATGGCTATAATCATACAATCTATGCTGACGAGGTCACCTTACGGTGAACCGATGGCAGCGATACACGAATAGAGGCTGTGCTACAGGAAGCTGTTTAGGTCACGAATAGCTACCTAAACCGACTGGTCTTTGGTGCTCGCTGCAGAAATCGGGACTGCTGCTGCGCAGGCCCAAGCACAGGGGCCCCAAACCGAGAGGGTCGAAGCCATTACAGGATATACATTTATTTATTTTCTATACTACCAGTCTCATACGAGACCAAAGCAGAAGGGCATCAGTTCTTAGATACACAATACAGTTATCAGTTTCACGTTTAAACAGCGGCATATTTGTCAGAACGTGTAAGAATGGCTGGAGGCAGAATTGCGTGTAGGGGTCTCGAGGCAAAATTCATGAAGTACATTCTGAAAAAATGGCGTTAATTGTATACAAACACTGAGCAATCAGTACATACTGAAAGGCGGCATACAAGACAGCTCTTATCTAGTAGACAATACAACACTACTTGTACATAAACACAAGAGCACTGTAAACAATACACCAGAAAAATACACACTTATGTAACTTTGAATCAGTTACTGCAACCAGCAAAACAAATTCGTTTATGCGCGATTGAACGCGAACATTTATTCCACAAAAATAGCTGCTAGGAAAAAAAGGATAATACGGCTAATCAAAAGAGCAAAAGATAACCAGAAAATTATTTGCAGAACATGTCCTCAATTTTTGAGGTGAACTGTGACAATGATTGTATACTTGTAATCGAAGAATCTAGACTATTCCATTCTCTTATTGACAGGGGAAAGAATGAATACTTGAAGCAATCGTTGTTGAAGGTGTATTCTGTAATAGTGAACGCATGTTTGTGTCTTAGTTCTCTGGATTCTGCTAGGGAGATGTATTTTGATGCATCGATGTGGCTGCGGTTATGAAGCAGGTTGTGTAGAAATTTTAATCATGCCAGTTTTGCTCTTGCCGCTAGCGTAGGAAGACCGCAAGATTCTGAAAGGTTAGTGGGCAAGTTGGTGCGTTTATACTTGTTGTAGATAAACCTTACGGCCTTCCTTTGTACCCGTTCTAACCTTGCGATATAAGCGATATTGACATCGCTCTTAGGGCGGGTGATCGCAGCTTGATTCTCAGTGTGGGCTCCTTTCGGGTTCTAGGTATGATCATCCAGTCGAACAGCTCCAATAACCTGACGGTCACGAGTCTTGCCAGAAAAACTGACGATGCCATTAGACTAATAAGAAGGGTTGCCAACAATCCACAGGCACTGGGAAAAATAATCTTGTAAGGTTCGTGCACGCCATTGTGATGTGCGATTTCGCCTACGTTGCAGCCATGCACAAGTGTCAGAGGTCGGAGCTTTATAAGGTCCACACGTTAATGAGAAAGGCCATCAAGAGAGCTCTCGGGCTTTTCATGTGCACAAGCATGGATAGACTATTCCGTCTCGGCATGCACAACATGCTGGAAGAAATTGTAAAGGCACAGGAAAAGGTACAATTTGCCAGGCTGTCCGTCACGCGTTCTGGCAAAAACATATAATAGAGCTGAGGATTCCTCAAGCATTCCTTGTCAACAACGAGAACAAATATCCGTTGTCTCCATCCCACGAAATGTCCACCCTGAGCATAATGAGGGTAGAAGACGGGCTAGGGCAAAGGCTCTACGACAAAGGATCTCAGGAACATGCCGGGAGCTGATTTTTCGTCGACGCGGCCCAATATCCCGAAGGGAAAGCGTATGCGGCAGTGAGCATTAACCACGAGGGCAGTATCACTAACTCGACAACGGTCTGGACAATGGTGGCTGAAATAGCAGAGCAAGTAGCGATTGCGTTGGCTTTGCTGTATAACAGGAGGTCCACAATTCACAGCGACTCGAGATTGGTGGTTCAAGCATTTGCCTAGAGAACAATCTCGGAGCCACCTTTGCGAATTCTTCGGGACAAAGACATCGAGCCACACACACTCGTTTGATTCCCAGCTCATATAGGATGCACTGAGGGAGCCGCGACCAATCGCAACGAGACTGCCCACTTAGCAGCGCGAGGACTGGTAAGCCGAGTAGCTATCAAGGAGTGTGGCGCGGACGTCTTGGAGAACTGTGACCATCCCATCTCGTATAATGAACTGAAAAATTATTTTTACCTGATGCAAAGACAATACGCTCCATCACACAGAAAACGAAGCAGACCTCATGCTCTGCCCCTCAGGTTTCTTCAGGTGGGCGTACCCTCAACCAGCGCTATTGAACAAAATTTATCCCGAAAAACAGCCATTTAATACATGCTCCTTCTGCGACGATATAGCTACCTTGGAACATGTGCTCTGGCAGTGCCCTACTTTACGCTGTGGGGAAGCAATCGCGCCGTCGAAATAGGAGTGCGCTATTTCAAGCTCTGGACTTGATCAACAGCTATGGTCAGTCCACCGAGCCCGCGACGCAGCAGAAAGACTTGCTCTTTCTGTTCTGACGTACACCTTGCTAAAGCCCGTTCCGAAGAACCTAATAAAGTTCATCCAATCATCCATTAAAGAAGGGTGGTATCTTGGAAGGTACAAATCTAATGCTCTTATTTCACAATCAAGGTCCAGCATCCTGAAAGCAATTTTCGCCCTATTACGTAATTTACTTGATACTATAGTGTCAAACAGCGCCACCAAGTGTTTGACGATGTAATCGAAAAGATTGAAATCTCATAAAATACTAATTTTCATCATGTGTAAGCCAAGTTGCTTGTGGAATTTCATTTCAAAATTAAGATGCTTAGAAAGGTAACTTAGGTCGGTTGAGGCTGAGAATATAGAACGATAGGTCCACTGAGGTACCTTTAGTAGACAAATGGTGCTGAACGCACCACAAACGCACATTTTTTGCCCTTTTTGGTATTTTGCCGTGCAAGCAACGACTCATTCTTTTTAGTTTTCAACTTTAGGTCAACCAAGATAGGCACTCGTACGCGTTTATGAGCTTGGATCTACATTTCAATTTCTGTAGCATTACTTGTGCTCGGCTGAGGCGTACAATGGTCTCATTTCACTCGTGAAACAAGTTTCTCAGCTTTACGTACACATTCGGACAGCTTTCCAGCCCATGCTATGTAGTTGAGGGGCGTCAATGGTTTTTGATTGTTGAGAAACTTTAGGAGCCAGAGCTTACACTCCTTGCTTCGTCTGAGTAGAACGGATTTGCGTTAAACAGTCACTTAGGTTATATAATACCTTATTTACTGGCCTAACCATTGCCTTTTTGACGACAGCTTAAATGACTGGCGATAGGTAGTTCTAGACTAGGTATGGGTCATGCTGCTGCACTAGAATAGCCGAAGGCCTGGTCTTTATTTCTATCAATAACTTCCCTGCGCCGACAGCGGCGGTGGTCTATTATCTCTAGGATTTGTATTTTTTGAGAGCGACCAGAGCTTTGGGAATAGTTTGTTGAGTGACTCTTTCCACGGAGGCAGCACTTTTCTGATGTTGCTGAGCATTCGCTTCAGGAGTGGCTTTCGCCGCAAGCACAAACACCAAGATTTCTCTTGCATGTTCCCGCATTATGGCTGAATCTCCAGCAGCTTTCGCATTAGACTTGACGGGAAGCGAGTGACTCGACGAGAAAGAAAAGATCCTATAGCTTTCTTTCTGACAGGCAAGTTCTGCCCACAATTGTAGCGATGACAGATTTGGTTGTTATCCTCTCGTTATTGATCAGGCGAGTGCAACGGTAAAGCGAAATTGCCCTTGCCACCCGAAAGCCTGTCTAGGGTGTCTTCTCGACTCATGTTGGAAACTACGCCCCTTACGAGGTCTTTAGTACAAGCAAGGTGAAGCGGAATGAAAGCACTCATCGGGGTTAACAGGAACGACGTACATGCAAGCAGACCCTGCAGAAAGGTCGGGTCCGGTGACCTACACACCATGTCACCTTGTACGAATGGGCGCACCTCGGCGATGATGTGAAAGTAGTTAGATGTGGCTATCAGTTCTTTTCGGGCACGAGGGGGGTTCACGAACCTGATGAAGCCTTCATTTGTAGGTTCTTTTGAGACAGGAATGTTGCTGATCACGCTGCGAAAAAGTGACTATTAGGTGACAGCTACACCGACCATGCGGATCGTGCCTGAGCAGGAAAAGTGGTCTCCATTGGCCAAACAGGTTAGAATAAATTGAAAAACAAAAACTCACAGTTTCGCTGCAAGGGCGAAGCAAAGAGTGCGATAGCAGCAACTTGAAACGTAACGCTGCGAACGACTAGCAGATCGAAGCGTGCAGTGTTCTGCTCACGCACAAATGACGCACGAAAACAACACATACGAGACGAGAGCTAACGAGCAACGTCTCTAACTCGACGCTTAACACGCTTTTTAAACAAAACGACGCACGAAATATGCTCAGAGGTGCCAATATAACTGCAAAATAACGAGTGTCTTAGTTATTACTTGACTGTGTTTGAAAAGAGCGTTCTTTTCTCAAACGATACCTTCCAAGCGACGCAAGTTAATCTTTGTGGCCAAGACAACTAACGCAATCATTCCGGCGAAAGGACAAGGCACGTGATTTTCCCCGCAGAAGGATAAGCGTGAGCACGCAAGCACCTACCCCTACTACCCACAGCTCTCATGCATGGGGCAAGGTTCGCCTGAGATAAGCGCCCGTTTGCGCGTCGAGATCAGCTGGGTGCCGAGAACAGGCGGCTTTTTTTATGAGTTCCCTATTTATAGTTACATATTCATATACAATGTATTATGGCAGCACTGGCAACGGTAAAAACCAACCGAGACTGCTCATTTATTTGCTATCGCAACAAAGAATCAACTGGAGACTATAAAACAAAAATTAAAACTAAGGCCACTCATTACTTAGCCAACATTGACACAACAAGCCGCAGTAATTGTAGTCGAACACTTCTTTTGTATCCCGGAGCCTGGCACCGGGATATTCACCGGGCAGCGATCTCGACTTTTTTTACATCTCTAACGTGTTCAATAAACGCGCACAGAGGCTTTCTTGTTCTCTTTCACCTCTCGACTGTGGCACACGTGAACTGTGTGAAATAGCCCGCGAATCGACTGGCTTTATAAAATGCTCTAAAGTTTCAAAATAATGCAGAGTATCAAATAAAAAAATTACGTATAACCTAGGAAATTATAGTTCTGGATGAAATGTAGATATCTACTAAAAAAATTTTTTTCTCACTAGCAGAACGCCGTCTTCTACACTAACCTACACGTTCCTCGTAGCACATATGATCATACACTAATCAGGCATAGAGTAGCAAAATTTCCCCTTAAGACGCCAAAAGATCATTCCTACTTCACGTAAAAGTCGAACTGAAAAAACATGTCACAGCCAATTCAGCTAGGTGTTCGTTGAACACATGGGGTAGGACAAGCAGGCAGATAAGGGTAATTTATATCAGTGCGACCGGGAAAATAAGGTAAGTGTAATCGACTTGGTACAGGCCGCACAAGCATACACAACTCGAACTACAATCAATCATTGGCATATCTTTTCTTAAAATAACAAAAACTTTTCGTACAATACCAAACATAGGCTTGCCAGTCATAATCGTTCAGTGTACTGAGAGCGCGGCAACATAAAAAACACCTCAAGGAACAACACAGAACGTGCACTCACTAACAACTGGCTTATTTGCACGTTTAAGACACACACAGACACACACACACACACACACATATATATATATATATATATATATATATATATATATATATATATATATATATATATATATATATATATATATATATATATATATATATATATATATATATATGCACATGCTGCTAGTAGTGTGAATGTAGCCTTGATGACATGCCCACTACTCTCGCTCCTATACATATATATATATATATATATATATATATATATATATATATATTATATATATATATATATATATATATATATATGTCTGTGAGTTACCTAAGTTGTTAAGGTGTCATTCTTGTGGTGATGATGAAGGATGGCTCATACACTCATCTGCATCCCTGGAAATGTGATATGCTTGAAAAATTGCCCGCGTAGTTTCAAGCGGCTGCAAGAAAAGAACACTTGTTTTTTTCGAACAATGCTTGTCATTTGCACGAATCGCTATGCGACGCCATAGTAGAAAAAGGGATACTCTTCAAGGAGCTTCTCAGTGCTTTAAGGCATACCTTCAAACACCGGCTAGTTTGGTTGATGTACTTTCCATGCGAACCCAACATGCAGCATAGTTTTTGAAGTAGATGTGAGGAGTGGTATATAATATACCCCTGATTGTGGTCGCATGCACATTGGCCAAACAGACGCTTGGCGTGATGCACTTATTGACGTCATAATGTTGTGTACATGCTCACATATGTATGTATATATTTGTATTTTATTTGTAAAAATAAAGCATTTTTAGTGGCCACTCGTGCTATGTCGTGTGTCTTCTGTCCTTTGCGTGTTCGCGCGCTCCCAGTTCACTCAACAAATGTGAACTGCTAACTTCCCACCATTTTATCCTTTTACTCGTCATTCTTCGCAAGCATTTCTCCTGTCCACCTAGCTGAAAAGGAATGGTAATATACAGAATCCTACCAAATTCGAAGGCATTACCTCAAAAAAGCAAGAAAATCGAGAACCATCAGGTAGCTTTTACACTTGATATGAACTCTAAAACGACATATATACACATGGTTTTAAAGCTGACAAAATTACTAGTGCAGCTTCGTACACAATGACAACAATATTTTAATTATATTAACATGCCAACTTCATTTACGCATATACAGCTGACATTTTCAGCAGAGGCTGTCACTGAGATATGTAGAAAAAACTTGCCAACGAAAGAAAGCTTTCAAATGAACACAGAAACATTATCATGTCTCGAATGACTAACAGTAGAACTAACAACAATGCAATAAATAGTGAAACAAAAGCACTTGTTTTCTCTATTCAACAAACAAAGTTGAATTTTTATTTGTTAAAGGCCATTTGGAAATTTTGTGAATGGATTGGCAGATGAGCTTGGCACTAAAAATCTTGAGGCAGTCGACGGTTACGATTCATAATAAAATACTTCATGAAAGATCAGCGTATGAAAAGAGCACAAAATAAATAAAATACAATGTGTCAAACAGATTGTAAGAATAGTAGTCTACGGCTGGAGGAAAAGTTTAACCAGATATTGCAATATTTCTTAACGAACCAATATGCAAGCCTACTATTCACAGCACACAGACGATTTCCGTTCTGCTCGAGAAGATTTGGATAAACGAATGATAATGTGTGGATTTGCGAATAAAATGATATAAATCTTGAGCCTTGCCTAACTGCTTGCAAAAAAAAAACACACTGCTATTTCTCAATCAAGTTAGCAAATCTACACGAAATAATTTAGACCACAAACTCGAGTGAATAAAAGACATACACCGTTCACTAAAATTGGAACTCGTAAGTAAAATCAATAATAAATGTATCCCTCAAGCTTATTCTCGCAATAAAAAAAAATCTAACACCGTGCTCAATGTCATGTCGAGTTGGAAGTGTGGTGAAACATATGAGGCGTGGTCCTCCCTGTCCTGATTCCGCGAAAAATGAAGTCAGCTGATAGTCAGTGCTCGCGCTGTCCCTCTTTGGCTTCCATTACTCGCCTTCCGTTCGGTTTTCTTTCAGCACTTTCGCGCTAGCGCTGCAACCCTTATTATACCATAAAATTGAACCAACTAGCCAAAATATGCGTTCTTCTTACCTGTGATTGCAAGCATATGAGAGAAATTTGTTTTTTTTTTCTGTGGAAGAAACCAATAATTAAATATAAGGCATAACAGGGTCCTCTGAAGCAACTGCTTGATATGACTCTGCGAATTCATCGAAGAACGTCATAAAATGAAGAAGCTCGACAACCACCGAAAAATATTTACAAAGTCAAAACACCCGTAACTGGAAACCAATCAAGAAACCATTCAGTCTATTTTGTAAAATTTAAAGCAGTTTTTTTTTTCATTTGGCTCCCTTGCCCTCCTTTCCTCATCCTACTTTTGTCCTTTTCTTATGACAAAAATTCTTGTTGGCTTCTGTCCTACGCCCACTTTTTATTGGTTTATGTGTGTTGTACTTATTGTACGGGCTAGGGTATTTTCGTTTACTTTTTTTCTCGTTGCCGCCGAGTAAACGTATGTCCTCGCAGCGAGATTAAATAGCACTTCTCAAGAATAGCAAGCAAGAGACAAAAGAAGGATGCCCCAAATTGTTTACAAATGTGCCGAAATGGGGATAGGAAGGCTGAGTTTAATAGATCTTGTTATTGTATAGTAGGTAAAAAAAGATTCGTCAGAATATTTGATATGTAGAGCCAAATTGTACGATACGGACACGTATTTTCAATAATAACGTCTCCTTTATTCTGTCAACCAGAGAGTTGAAAAAAGCAGGTGCATATAGTGCACCAGAAGTAGCAAGAGTGAAAGAGATAAAAAGAAAGGGAGAGGAGAGCACCACGTTGCTTAGAATGTTGCCCGCAGGCACAGAGGAAGCAAAGATAGAAGAGGGCGTGCCCACCCTGCGCGCTACGGGAAAAGTGTGGAGGAAATGTCATCATGGCGGTCATATTTACTGGGTACAATGGCGGCGTTGCAGTGGTCATGTGTTGCGCAGTGTAGCTGGTCTATCAGTGAGCGGTCGTGGCTGCCGGCGGCATGTGTGCCTCCGCAGGTCTCGTGCTGAGCGGTGGCGGAAAATATCCGTGCTCTGCGCCCCGTTCTTGGTTACGCAGCGTTCTCCTGGCTGTTACTGTATTGATTGATTTGTGGGGTTTAACGTCCCAAAACCACCATTTGATTATGAGAGACGCCGTAGTGGAGGGCTCCGGAAATTTCGACCACCTGGGGTTCTTTAACGTGCACCCAAATCTGAGCACACGGGCCTACAACATTTCCGCCTCCATCGGAAATGCAGCCGCCACAGCCGGGAATCGAACCCGCGACCTGCGGGTCAGCAGCCGAGTACCTTAGCCACTAGACCACCGCGGCGGGGCTGGCTGTTACTGTACTCTTGGCAACGTCTGCAAAACCTTTAGTTCACCACGAGGCCTGAACAGTGCGTAGAACGAGCGCATATCCATGTGTCTTGCGGCGGATGACACGGATGAAGCATTTGAAGTGTTCAGCAAAATTGCGTTAGGCACCATGACGAAGCGGAACGATGACGAACGCTTTGCAGGTCAGGGATGGTTGGGCAGGGCTCCTGCTTGTGGCAACGAATATAACTGTTGCGCCCAGCAAGACTCAATGAGGACCATGTGCACATACACAGTTTTGTGTTTGGCATGTGTACATTAACAACTAAGCATGTGCGTAATAAAAAAATGGCAGCATATTCACAGAGTGAATGACAGATAGTGGGGCGAAGCATCCGTCCGTCCATTCGTTCTTGCTTCCGTCCATCCATGCGTGCGTCTGTGTGGCCACCCGCGCGTCCATTCGCCCGTCCGTGCGTGCGTCTTTTCGTTCGTCCGCACGTTCATCTGTGCGTCCACCTCTGCTTTCATCCATGCATCCGCTCCTGCGTCCGTCCATGCATCTGTCTGTGTGTCCATTCGTCCACCTATTCAACACTCCAAGTACCATCATCTCGCATCTTTTCATCATATATTCCTCATATAGAAGCACCGCCATCCAGCGGACATTCCAAGGACTGAACGAGAGGAGGCACACGCACACTTTCTTACGGCTTGCACTTCGTGTCTACTTCCCACCTTTCACCACCTCGAGTTCATGCTATATACTGGTTCACTGTATTCATGGCACTGCGGCCAACGCTAAAGCTAAACTTTTCTAAAACCTAGGTGGTTTCGCCCAGCGAGTATAATGTAGCAACCCTTTCTTCTCCTCTGTGCGTTTTTTAACAATAAAAAATTCGCAGCGTGCGCTTTAACTAAAAGCCGAATTCTCCTGGCTCTCATTCCCCCTTAGCAGCCATTGGCATGTACCATTGAGCACTATCTTTCATTGTTCAACAATGAACAGAAGAAAACTCTCACCGGCACCAACTTGGAGGTCAAAATGTTATACTTGTCACACACTACTACAACGGCTACGAGGAACGAAGGGGTGCCGCGATAAGGAGCTTCGCCCCTGCAACATTTTCTGTTCCGCTAGTTATGCTGGCCCCCAGCATTGTAATCTGAACGTTTGAGCAACCACGTTCAAGTGTCACTTGCACTGTGCTCAAAGTCAACACGGTCACAGAATGCTTACGCCGGTGAGTTTCATGCGGAACACGGGGACAGTGACCGGACGCTGCGTCGGTCGCGTGGCGGAACGCAACCGTAGAAGGCGCACGACTGATCGTGTTCTCTGTACGGTTGCTGCATTAACGACGTGAAAACACTCAATGTTGTCAGTGCATCTAGCGCGCGTTCTCTTGTACTCGCCTTGTTGCCGGCGAGCTGTTACTACTCTCTGTTAATACTCGGACGAATTGAATTCACCGTAAATGTCGCGCTGGCCCAGAGTGTTGAGCCCCGGTGCAGTGGTTTCGGATCGTCACGACACGCGCGCTGCACAGCCTACGTGCTTTCCGAGCCGGAGCAGAAGTTATGCCTTCTGCTTTACATTCGGAAGTAAACAAGAGAGGGGAATTTGCCCAGTCAATATGGCCGACTTCTGGCTTCACCACAACTTCCCAACGAGTGACGTCAGGGCCTCTTCTAATTTTTTTCCTTCATTAACGGGGGTGCGTGATGGCGGTGGCCTCGCTATAGATACAGTCAAAATTTAGGGGTAAGGAAAATGAATCAAAAACAAATAAATTGAAGAAAACCAGGGGAACGGGTATGATGGAGGCATAATGAGAAAAAGTGGGAGCGACACCTTTTGCGTTCCAATAAGCTGACGGCCCCACCAGTTTTATTAATGTGTCACTTCATCAATATATATTTTTCCCCATGAACGGGAAACGCCTTCTCAAGTAAACCTCCACACCAATCCTAAAATACCAAGCAGCTACACACTAGTGTCGGTGCATGAACAGCGTGAGGTTCATGGAATCGGCGGTGCAGTGGTGTTCTGCCAAAATGGGGAAAAGGTGGTCTTCAGCAGTTCTGGGGAAGAGAAACTTTCATCTTCAATTTAAAAAGAAGTTTGTTTAAATAGGCGAAGTATAGCGACTGCAGCATGAAGTTCTTCTACAGCCAGTCCTTCAATACCTTCACTGGTTACGAAGCTTTGCCATAATTTTGAGGGTGACTGTGATGAAGCAACCGAAAATATTACAGCCTCTCCATGGAGTGTATAATGAAGAGTGGGACAAAGCGTCTTTCCGTCCGTTCGCCCATGCGTCCGTCCGTTCATCGGTCTGTCTGTCTGTTCATTCGTGCACTTGACGAAGTCGTGAACTATACAAAAAACAATAACCCCATTTAGTGATACTATTTCGAAGGACATATACCCTGTTGCAAAAACCAGTGCCACTGGGTACCAGCGCCCAGCGCCATGTCTGACTATGCGCGCAGTATTGCGCTGGTACCAACCTCTCCTAGTGATGGTACTAAAACGCTGGAAAGCGCTGGGTACTTTGTGCAAAATGGCTCGACAAGGTTCAAACTGGGGGTGCCGAATCGCCATATATATATAAATATAGAAGAAAAAAGACCAATTTTCCGCACATTACCAATAAAGATATTTAAAAAATCATAAAATAGCCCGTGACAGGATTCGAACTTTTCACTTTCGAATTGCGATCCCAGTGTCACGAGGCTGTTTAGTGGCCAAGCTCTCGTGTAGGTTCGTGTAAAGCGAAAACCACCGATGACATAATCATCATCGGGAAAAGAGCTGACGAGACCATTTGCTTCCACCCAAATCCCCAACGATGAATATATTTAGAAACCCCTAAAAGACAAATGGCCGACAAAGAACACAGCATACGTATCTAGAAAGAGGTTAGCAAGAATAACAAATAGCTAAAGGCGTGAACAGTGCATGGACGTAAATGTTCAGCGGAAAAGAAGCCTTGTCACAGCATAGCGGGACGCGGTGCTTGCAGCGAAGGCTGTGCTACCAAGGCATGAACGCACTCACGCGAATGATGACAGCGGTGATGCGGGGCCTGCAACCGATGCATCCGAGTAATGGTGAAGATGCACTCGTGCAGCAGGGGAAAGAATGGCGATTAGCTTGAGACGCTCACGTGATTGACTGGGATGGCAGGAAGCGTCGGGCTGGTCGAAGTCATTGATCTTTCTGCGTTTGGCAGCCGCAGCTCGCACACGAAGCCGGAGACATTTCTTGGCCAACGCCAGAATTGGCGTCCCGTCGCGGACGCCAATTTGTCATGCAAGGTTCTTTTATATGTTTAGTAAGAAGAGCTCTTTAAGGTTTAAACCTACGAGAGGCTTACCGAAGGGACAAAGCGGTTTGTACCAAAACTCAAACAAGAAGTTTAATTGTAAAGTAAAAAGACGAAAATCCCCCTTAAAACGAAACAACTAATAAACAGTTAACTGCACACGGCAAAATCCATCTATAAACACTCAACAAAGAAGTTCAAAGTGTTAAATTGAATCTAACGCCCAAATGGTTCTGAGCGGTGGAGTAGGGCAAGATATCTGTTCGGTCTCACCCACACGCTGAATTCGGCGATGATGAGCAAACCGGAACGCAGTGATTCGGGCTTCAGGACGCGAGCAGGACGGGGATGAAGGAACGCTGGCTGCTGACGACACGTCGAGAAACCAGACCGGAACGTGGTGGCTCTGGCTTTAGGAGTGTGGACCCGTCAGTGACGAGAGAATGAAGGCTGGTGGCGACGCGTAAGGAAATGAGGGTCAACCTGGCCGAGCAGCTGGCCGCACAGCTCAGGCCCGTAGCCTGACGGCTGTTGCTCGCCTGTTGGACCCAAAGTCCGCAGGCCCTGGGTAGGAGTTCAGGACCGTATGGCCACAGTCCTCTCGAGCGGGAACACGATGGCAGGAGGCTTCGGCCGGTTGAAGTCCTGCGGGCTCGGATCCGACACCCGACGGCCCATCTTCAGCTCCCGGTCTGGTGGCGACCTTCCGCTTGGCCCGTCTTCTTCGAACCTCCTTGATCTGCTCTGCTCAGGCTTCTGCTTCCGCTCTGGCCCACTTGTCTCGTCCCGAGTAGAGATTCTGTACTTTCGTGGTACCCAGCCTTTGGGCCTTGAAATCTCCGGGGTCTATGATCATTGGTTACCTTATCTTTTATTTTGTTCACGGGGTGCCACGCGTCCTCGTGCATGCGACGTCTTCACTGCGTCGTCATCGTCGTTATTTAGGCAGCACCGTGCGTGCACTCTGTTTTCTTCTGTTTTTGTGACGCGCACTTTCTAAAGGCGCGCACTTTAAACGCATACTACACTCATCACACCCAGTACTCTACCCACCAAGCCACGCCAGAACATGTCGGTTTGGTTGTAAAATCACTATTATTTCTCAGAACACGCCATTCGACTTCATGTTTAGGAGTCACACCACCAAGAATGACGCAATATTCTTCTCCAAATAACAATTGCGTCTTGATTCGACGGTGGCGAACGGCTTCCGGGCACTGAATGACGTGCGAATATTGGCAAGAGCTCAACTTTTTTTCAAATAGTCTGTGTCTTACCTCTGAAAAATCTGGAATTCACTGGAGGAGCAGCCACAGGTTGTCAGCTCTTGCTGCCGTTATTTTTTTCTTTGATAGTCGCTTCTCGCGCTTGCTACTGGTTAACATGTGCAGATGATTTAAGATGGCTTGTTTGGTGCGTATGCACGAATACGGTTGAATATTGACCATTTTTTCTCGCGCAAGCGACGATATAGCAGTATGCATCCGGTGTGCCAGTGTACAGATTTACAGTTTTATAGATACCTCCAACTAAGAAACGAACGAAGAAAATACTAATGCGATCTGCTGAAAAAGTATGCCAGTGTGTTAATTCACTAAGCCGTACCAATTTATCCACTGATAATTGCATGTTCTTACATACGTGCCAGAGAAGCTCCGGCTTCTGCGCTCGGAAGGAAGCTTTCGGTGACAGCATGCGTTGCTGAAAGCATGACTCATTCATCGTCGTCGTTCCTTGTGCGGGAACCGCAGACGCGGATAAATGTTTCATTTCGCCTCAGAGATGTTTAAATTGTACTCTACAGTCATTCATACACATTAAAATTGCGCCTACTCAAAGTAAAAAGCGTCAGTATCATGTACACCGATGCAGCCGGCGCGTTATAGCCTAATGCTCGCTGAGGCGGGGCAATGGGTAAGGCCGCTCTCGACGCCGCTCAGTTGCGATGCTTGCAGTTTCTACGATTGAGCTTCACAGAATTATCTGTTACGTAAACTGTACCGGAAGTGAGTAGAAGCTTAGTCCTTGAAAGAAGTGCATTTCCAGTGTGGCGACATCGAGCGACAACTGTTTTTCTGGCCTCCGCTGGCAGTATACAGTGGGCGTGCCAGTGTGGAGATTTGCATTTATAATATTACCAACAGATAAACAACGCCCAAAGAAATACTAATACAATTGGCTGAAAACGTATGCCAGGGAGTCAGTTCACGAAGGCGTACCAAATAACCAACTTCGAATTGCGTGCTCTTACATATCAATCAGAGAAGTACCGGCTAAGTGCAGCTGGCCGCTTTCGGTGACAGTCCGTGTAGCTCAAAGCGTGACGCATCGATTGTCAGCGATCCTTGTGCGGACATCGACACAAAGCAAAATAGTTGATATAGGTTCATGGATGTCTAAACTATGCTTTACAGTTATTCTCACACTATCAAATTGTGAGCACACGAAGCGAGAATCGCCGGTAACATATACAGCGACGCGACCGGCACGATAGACCTAATGCATGCTGGGTCGGACTCTGGGTAAGACCGCTGTTTACGTCTTGAGTTGAGATGGTCGAACATTCTGCATTTGAGCTTTGGAACATTTCTAACTGTTACCTGAAGTAAGTAAAGGACAAGAATGGCCAGACATTCATTTACGTGGCGTGGTGGAACCAAACGACAGCTGTTTCACTCGCCTCCACTGGGAAACTCTGCGATGCGATAGACACAGCTCTTTTACGTTTCGTCAACTTGGTGGTGTAATCAATTTCGTGTTTCTTTCAGGGGTGGCATCGAGCTGCAGGCTTTTGGACACTGGAACATGAAATTGTTACAGCAATACACGACTGATGAGAATATGACCAGTGTACGCGGGGTCCAGCGAAAGACATGCAATAATTGCTGCGAATCATACGTGCATCGCAAAAGCTACGTATGCTCGGGATCTATTAGGGTAGCATCTATCTGTGCTGTCGAACCAAGCGTTTTATATTCAACGACACCGAGACATTCCACGGCACACGCTACATAAATGTGCACGATGTGCTGGTAGATAGAGTGCGCGCTCCAGTATTCATCAGCGCTTGGCAGTAAAAATTCTAACGCTTCGAGCGCTTCCCTGTGTGCACCAGCACCACTGAGGTTAAGTCAGCGCCCCTACCAGTGCGACAAAACCGATTCCCAGCGCGCCCAGCGAAGTACCACTAAATACCAACGTCTACCAGTGTTTTCAACGTGTACCAGTGCCAAAAACATACTGGCATTATGCTGAAGATGCCGTCTTTTGCAATAGACTACACACGACGCCATCTATTCTAGGATAACAAAGATACAACTCGAGACGCCGGAGGGACGAGGGTTTGTCCGAGTCTAAAATGAGCTTTGCACCTAAAAAAATACAGCATATTCACGGTGTTAATGATGATGAGTGGGGTGAAGCCTCCGTCAGCGCATCCGTGCTTTCTTCCGTTCGTTCGTTCTTGCTGTCGTTCGTTCATGCATTCGTCCGCTTGACCATCCATGCGTCCGTCTATTCATGGATCCGTCCATTCGTGCGCCCATGCGTCCAATCACGTGTCCGTCTATTCGTGCGACCATCCAAGCATCCTCTGTCTCTCTGTCCGTCCATACGCCCATCTGTCAGTTTGTCTGTTCGTCCGTGCGTCTGTCTGCGCGTTCGTCTATCAGTCCGCTCATCCGTCCCTCTAGTGAACACTCCATGTACAGCATCGTGCATGTTTTCGTCACTTATTCATCATATTTAAGTACAGCCATCCAGCGTACATTTCAAATACCAAACGAGAAGGGGCTACCTACTACTACTCCTCCCACTACTACTACTAGTATTATTACTACTACTACTACAACTACAACTACTACTACTACTACTACTACTATTACTACTACTACTACTACTACTACTACTACTACTACTACTATTAGTACTACTACTGCTACTACATACATCAGAGACGCACGATATGAGGAGCTTTGCCCCTAAAAATTGAGCGTAACCAGAACCAGCACATCTTCCACTGGAAAGGGAAAAAAATGAGAACACATGTGAAGCTAGTTCATCATAATAAAGACGAATGTCTGGCACAAAAGAGAGCTGGCTGCAACGCCGGCAAAATGAGGTGAGAAGAAGTGAACCCACAAGTACACACGAGGTTCTAGAGACAAGACTCATGTCCACAGGTCAATGAAGCCATCGGGCCATTGTTTGACCTTGCATGAGTACGAGGAGAGCATGCTGCCGGATTTCTTCAAGACAGCGAGCATGCTGGAGACGCCAGAGCCACCATCTAAAATGTCCTGGAAGCCGTGGTCGTCTTAGCGTTTGTTACATCTTGTGATTGTGGGGTCCGTTCTTCACCGGGACAATCGCGTTCGCACACAAGCGACTTGTTTCCTTGAACATTGAGCGGCCCCCCGCAAGGAACCGGGTTATTGCAGACTGTTCTCATTCTTTAGGGCCTTTTTTATTAGGCTTCTCATGCTGCCACCCTGTTCATAGTCGGCGATGGATACACTAGTTTTCATCCACCACGCAAGATAGGCCGCTGTGCCCTTTCGCAGCAGCTCTCTTTACGGCGAGTCTAGCAAGTGGCGTGCTGCCGCTCCGGTGGCGCCCCCGCACAGTGTAAATTCATCTGAATTCACTAGAAGGCTCTCGTGTCAAAGGCATCAGCAATGCACTGCGCTTCAGTGAAAATGGTAATGTTGGCTAGTACATGAGTTTGCCCAATTTTCCTACTTCTGGTTCCGTTTGGCTTCTCGTAGCTTAGAGCTGGTTTGCGACGCAACAAAAATCGTCAAATATTCAGAAATTGCGCTTCACTACTTCAACCTTTAGGCTTGCCAATTCAAATACAGTTAAGAAGTTCAAAGCGACTGGCTATTTTATTCAAAACGAGACCAAAATACAGCAGTCAACTAAACTAATCTATGTTTGAAGCCTGTCAACACAAAGACCAGGCCAATTCACGTTTTACTCATCATTCCCATGTTCACTGAACAATCGTAGCACCAGAATCTCCTCTAGTTAACTTCAGGAACTTTTATGGCCCGTACACTCGGCGCTGGTGCTCTATTTAGATAGCTGACCCTTAGAGGACCGAGCCTGTCTGCCACACTCCCGTTTGGTACGCTTCTTTTCCCTTCGCTGGGAGTTCACTGAGTGAACAATTTTCGTTACCCATCCACAGTATGTGCATCACCACTCTGCAGAATAAAACTCCCAGAAGCCAAGAAAACAGCGCAGCGGGCTCAAAACAAAGCAGAAGCCTGCTCTCGGCACCCAGACATTGCACCCAGGAGGCCGAAAAAAGAGGACTTGCCGTCAAGCGAACCTGGAGCGGCGGGACAACGACGCAGAAGTCAAGCGGGCATGTCATCAAGAAAAGCCGCAACGTCCTCACATGATTGCAAACTATGGGCATGGACTATTCGTGTGTTATTCGGTTATCTCTGAACAAGCTCGTCTAGCTTCAATCACTTTTTCTTCATGGTAGGGATAATTTTAGTTTTTATTCACGACTGTTCCCGACCAGGGTGAACCCGCCAGATTGATAAGCCGGCCCTCCGGCACAACATTCCTGCTTGTCAGCATTTCGATGAAGTTCATACTTTCCCAATAGCTTGTCTCACTCATGGTCCAATAGTTTGTTTAGTTCTAATGTGTGCCATTGTCGTTGAATATAACTGCCTTTCAGCAGCTTGCTTATCAAGAATATGATGCGCCTTGTTTGTCGCTAGTTGTGTGTACAATAGTTCTATGTTTTTCCAATAAAGGTGGTGCTGTACTCTTTCGCAGCTGCGTTTTTTCTAGTGAATCACGCAAGTGGTGCACTGTCGGTGCCGCGTGCTTTAATTGGCGAGCACTAGAGCATGTGTTAGGTGACCGCTAGAGAGCAGCGTCTACATACAAAACTCTCTTTTGGTGTGCTTCCTGAATATTTACTGAGATTTCACTCAGCTGACCCCAGAAGCCAAAGTGACAATGAGGTACACTCGCAATGCAGCAGCAGCTTGGCTTGTGGCCAAGACCATGCGGAGAGACCAAAATATACTGGCCCAAGTAGAAAAAAACGGCTGCCCCATCTAGTTAAAAGTCGTTTTCCTTTAAGCTTCAAACATGTACTCTAGAAGTGAAAACGCGGATGCAAGAAGAGGGTCTGTTTCTACCACGGGGAACAAACTGTTTTCTCTGTCCTAAACGTGAAGCCATCGAACATGTCTTTCTAGATTGTTAGGAAGGTGTGTTTTCTAGGACGTTCTGCAAAGAACCACCAAAAAAGATTTGCCAATACATGCCTACGAGATCAGAGTTTTACCAGCAAATGAAAAATAGGATGGTGCATCTTATGATACTGTTATGTTGCTCGGCGTTCCAATTATTTAAAAGATACATGGAAGTCCGCCGTCCTAACGTCAATTCACTGCCAATTCATGAATACTTCCGCCAAATTATCAAACACAATACTGAATACTTCAAACACTATAGACGCAGTACCAGAGTGGCTGAAATAACTTGAGCCACTCATTCGTAAAATAATTTCAATCTCTATTTACCCATTCTGTTTTTTGCCTTTGCATGTAATGTCTATGCATTGTATTATTGTATGATGTGCGAAGAAAAGAAACAAAGACAAAAACGGCAAGGCTCAGTGGTAGAAAGCAGGGCTGGCACCCCGAGAAAAGGCACTTGGATCCCTCTGTGTCATAATTTTTTTTCCACTGAGGTATTTTTTGTGTATTTCGTGCGAGAGTGGTTACAGACACAGCGACCGAGGTGGAGAACTACGGCGCAAACGGGAACCGTGTTGTGGTCTCTAAACAGCTTTCACTGCGAAAAGCCGCCTTCTGGAAAGTGCTATAGCACTAGACAGGTATGTGCCCCAAAATTTCAGCACTGTCTAGCAAGCCTCTTCTTTTTTCGCGCCTAGAACATTAGGGTGTTTTCGACTGGCTGCACGCCACGGCTGCCGCTCTGCTTCGGCTTTCTCCAAGACGCCTGGGAAAACATTCTATCCACGCGGCCGTTGTTTCGACATCTACACCATGAGGGCCCTCTACTAGTGTCTCAGGGATACTGTAATATACTCGCCATCATCGATCATTTCACACAATGGCGAGAGGCTTTTCCCATTCAAGATACAACCACTGAGACAGACGCCCATGTTTTAGTTTCTACGCGGGTATCTCGTTTTCGCTCTTATGGCACTGCGACAAAAGACCTCGGACGTCTATTTGGGTCTAGGCTATTTGCATGCCTAATGGCATTTTCGAAGCCAGACGTTGCCGCGCCACTGCGTAATATTCTTGCACAGACGTAATGGTGGATTGGCTTCACCAGCAACTGAAGACCACCCTGACCACCCGCCTAATTAGGGCCACCTGCATTGATGCCATGCCACTGATGCTTCTAGGTATACGGGCTGTCATTCGAGTGGACCTACAGTGCTCAGAAGCAGAGCGACTGTGTGGAAGTTCACTGCTGCTCTTTGGAAACATCTTCATATTATCGCGTCAACCAGCCCAGTCCCAAGAATTCCTACAATGCTTCCTGGACTGCGTGTGTTACTACCTTTGTTACTATTATCGTTATGTTCTTCAGTAGATTTGTACATATGTAACAACCAATCTGTATCGCTTTGTACTCACTCTTGGGTTCAAAAGGATACGAAAGAATTTATTCATACTGTAACGCCGTGAAGGCTTACAGTTTGAATAAAAAAAAACACATCAGGTCCACGGAATGACTGACGATGAGTGGGGCGAAGCATTCATCAATGCGTCCACGCTTGACCCGCGCGTTCATCCATCCGCACAAGCGCCCGTTCCTCCGTGCATCCGTGCGTCCGTCCGCCCATCTAGTAAGCACTTCAAACACCGCCATATCACTTCCTTTCATTGTATATTCATCATATACAAATACCGTCAACCAGTGGACAATCCGAAGACTAAACAAGAATATGCACCTCATTTCTGCTGTCAGCGCTTTGTTAACACCAATAGGCTGATAGCGATGCCGTGTTTACGGTTTTCCGTAACATCTGGACATGCGAATATGTGCCCGAGCGAGCGGGTATGTGCCACCGGTGGTTACAAACGGGTGTGCGCCACCAGTGGTAAAAAACGACGAAGGGGCAAATGGGTGATGCTTCAAAAAGATCCGCCCTAAAATTAAAGAAAAAAACCTTTGACCAACTTCACCCTGATTTTCCGACAAGATCATACTTGTCCACATTGATCGGGTCACTTCATCATATGTTTCCTGTGCCAGGACGTGCTCAAACTTTCTTTAACACCAGTCTACGATGGATAATTGCGTCCCTTTAAGCCTGCTCAAAAGACTACCAATCTTCATAATGGCCGCGAAGAAACTGTCAGCTTGGAGCAACTTAAGCTGGCATACTTGTACACTACCATGTAAATGCTCCCCTCTACGCGTGGCCTCCTGTTGCACTACCGGAAACGTGTCATCTTTCGACTTCCAGCTTACGTGGAAGGCCGCGTAGCGCCCTCGTTCGGCTGGTGTGCAAAGCAGCGAGCGCACGCCCGCAACAGAGAAAAATAAGGACGGTCCTTGGCTGTGGCACATGAAGCAAATGCTCGCGTTCTCTGCTAGCAAAGATTGTGGTTCAGCTGTCTCTTTTTTTGGACGGATGGTGTACATGGCACAATTTCTTCAGAGACCATGACTGCTGCGAAGGCATTGAGAATGGGCATGGTGGCTCTGCAGGTACTACAGATCATCGAAAAGCAAACGACCTCTGATACCCCTAGTTAGTCCGTTTTCCTGCGCACCTAGAAACAATTCAGGGTGAATCGATCATTGAGAACCATGAGGCGCATCCGGCTGCACGGAGATCGACTGACCATGTGTTGGGTTCTGGTCTCCGAGAATCCAGACTTCGAGCATGTCCTGTGGTGTTGCATTTCTGCTGGTCCCCCTTTCCATAAAGAGGAAATCCAGGAGTGCGCTAAGGCCGAGGACCTGACCTCTGAAACCTGACCAACCATAGGCGACCTACGCGAGGTAGGTTAGTTTGACCTGAATGTCCCCAGTGGGCCTAGCCAGGTGATACATAGTTAACTCATGTCTGCTGTGGAACAGATAAAGTTGTTTCACTCACTGACGCACAACTTTGCTTGGAAAACTAAATCCACCTTGCTTGTAAGTTGGAGACACAGTATTGTCAGAGCCCTCCGCCACTCTGTAGGGGTGGGCCAGTAAACCATGCTCCTTTGATAAAAAAAAGTTAATTAGACGCCCCTAAAACCGTCAGTTCTATAAGATATTTTAGCATAGAGAATGCCGGCACTAAAAAGTAGCAGCCGTTAAAAATTATTGAGCCTCCACTTTACGCAGTATTACCGTTAAATCGACTGCTGCAAGAGCTTGTTTCTCAGAAATTTTGTTTCGATTTCGGTTTCCTAGGCTGTGAGTGAAAAATCAGCGTTGTGCGTGGAAGGAAATTGAAAACAGCTGCAAATAACTAAACATATCCTAATATTAAAACAACTTTGGCCCGAGTAAGAATGAAACGACAAGATTTTCTGCGGGGTAAGTAGCTAATTTACCTCTGAAGCACCCTTCTAACAGAAAACTTTCATTATATCTGCAGAAAATCTACAGACCAAAAGTCACCCGCATTACGGAATACATGAACACAAGTGACAACGTTCTGTCACCTCCTGTGACCTCTTAGTAGACAATTATTACACCTGTTCTGATCCTAATATTAAACAACTTTGGCCCGAGTAAGAATGAAACACAAGATTTCTGCGGGGTAAGAGTAGCTAATTTACCTCTGAAGCACCTTCTAACAGAAAACTTTCATTATATCTGCAGAATATCTACAGACCAAAGGCACCCGCATTACGGAATACATGAACACAAGTGACAAACGTTCTGTCCCCTCCTGTGACCTCTTAGTAGACAATTATTACACCTGTTCTGATCCTAATATTAAACACAACTTTGGCCCGAGTAAGAATGAAACACAAGATTTCTGCGGGGTAAGTAGCTACTTTACCTCTGAAGCACCCTTCTAACAGAAAACTTTCATTATATCTGCAGAATATCTACAGACCAAAAGTCACCCGCATTACGGAATACATGACACAAGTGACAAACGTTCTGTCACCTCCTGTGACCTCTTAGTAGACAATTATTACACCTGTTCTGATCCTAATATTAAAACAACTTTGGTCCGAGTAAGAACGAAACACAAGATTTCTGCGGGGTAAGTAGCTAATTTACCTCTGAAGCACCCTTCTAACAGAAAACTTTCATTATATCTGCAGAATATCTACAGACCAAAAGTCACCCGCATTACGGAATACATGAACACAAGTGACAAACGTTCTGTCACCTCCTGTGACCTCTTAGTAGACAATTATTACACCTGTTCTGTAGAAACTCTGCAGAGCATTTGTAGCCGCGCAGATTGCAGCATGCCTGAAGAATATCTAGAGTGCATCTGCAAAGCGTCTACAGACATTCTGAAGCATTTCTGCAGACTGTCGAGAATGTTTCATCATAATGAACAAGAAGTACTTAATAGCTACGATTTGCGTTGGAACAAACAATCAAAGAACAAAGAGCACCAAAGGGTATAACACTGCTCCATACAACCTCAAAACATGTGCCCAACACACACAAAAATAGCAAAGTAAACACTTGACGCTTAACTGCTCGCACTTCATAACACAACACCGGCCACCCGCTATATATAGCCATGGTATTTTGACAAGCCATTGAGTGCCAGTAGGAAACTGCCTATGCTTTAAATTTGCAAATTCACACATGCACAGAATTTGGGCAGAATTTTGTGACCATGAAGTTATAATAAAATTCACAAATCTTTTAGTGTACATCGTCTAAATGTGCAAAATTCTTTTAATTAGTGGCAATTAGGTACCAGCTGACAGGCTGTCGCATGGGGATGCAGAAAAGCTGAAGGCTTTCTGCAGGCAATCTGCAGACTAGGGTCGCTAGGGTGACTGGTGGGTGACTGAAAGGTGAAGCCCCTTTTAGTTATTAATATAGAGTGTGTCATCACTCATAATGTATAGATATATATGTATATTATATATACATTTGCACACGAACTCACAGGGTCCACATAAAAGGCATGTGTGCTTGCCGTCTACAGAAAACTTGCCGACTTGGTCTGAATGGTGGTGACTGGTGGGTGACTACTGGTTGGTGGCTGAAAGGTGAAGTTGATTTAGTTATGGTTATTATTTGTGTTATGACCGAGAATGTATAGATATATACGTATGTTATATAAGCATCCACACACTCACACACATGACCCACACAAACAGAGAAGTCTGCTTGCCGTCTGCTCAGCGCCTGCGGAAAATCTGCAGGCCAGGTCTGTAGGGGGGTGACTGGTGGTTGACTGATAGGCGACTGAAGAGTGAAGTTCATTTAGTTGATGTTATCAATGGTGTTATGACCCAGAATGTACAGATATATATGTATATACTATAAGCATCAACGCATGCTTTCAAAGGGCCCAGATTAACGGACAAGTCTGCTTCCCCGGCTTGGCATTGACTGATATTTGGGGTTTAACGTCCCAAACCACCATATGAATATGAGAAACGCCGTAGTGGAAGGCTCTGGAAATTTAGACCACCCGGAGTTCTTTACTCGCACCCAAATCTGAGCACACGGGTCTACAACATTTCCGCCTCCATCAGAAATCCAACCGCCGCAGCCGGGATTCAAACCCGTGACCTGCGGGTCAGCAGCCGTGTACCTTAGCCACTAAACCACCGCGTCAGGGCCCCTCTGCTTGGCATCTGCAGAAAATCTGCAGACGAGGTCTGTATGCGGGTGACCGTTGGGTCATTGACGGGTGACTGAAAGGTGAAACCCCTTAAATCATTATCATCAAACGTGCCTACTTTCAAAATTTGTAGATATATGCATAGGTGTTACATACATCTACACGCACGCACTTTTGATACACATTATCAGAAAAGTCTACTTGCCGTGTGCTCGGCGTCTGCTAAAAATCTGGAGACCAGGCCTACAGAAAGGCGAAGTCGACATGAAGGTGACTGATAGGTGACTCACGGGTGACAAGAAGGTGGAACCTATTTTTGCAAGGGCTTGTTGTTTTTTAGGGCGCAGCTCCTTGAGGCGTGGCTGTCTATCCTCCGCTGTCATACGGAGACACCATTAGCATATAGCCGCTCTAGAGCAGTTAAATACCTGCTCTAGAGCGCAACATGGTATGCGAGGTGGGTGATGGAATATTTGGAGTGTTCACTACAAGGACGCACGAACGAGCGCATAGACGGACGACCCTACATACTACAGACGGACACCGGATGGACGGAAGCGTGGAGCGGCGCATGACGGGCATGTACCACAGGATGCAAGATGGCGCTACTTGAATGTTCACTAGATGGTCGCACGGAAGGACGGACAGATAGTATAGAAGACGGACGTGTAGCCGCATGGACGGATAA